>PVKZ01000715.1:63229-378242 GCA_004027375.1 Macroglossus sobrinus | reverse complement strand
CCTTCCCTCCACTGATGGACTGAGCTCCATGCAGAGGCCAGTCTAAAATAAAAATCAGATCCTCTTACTCTCCTGCTAAACATTCTTCTGTGTCTCTGTGTCTCATCTCGGTTTTCAGAAGGAAGTTCACATCCTCCGTTTAACCCGCAGGCTGCGGTGACCTGGCTTGTGTCTCAGTACCCACAGGCTCCCATGTGCACCTGTCACTCCAGCCATAGCGAAATGCTTGCAGGTGTCGAAATGCATAATGCTGGTCCCTGCTTCTGTCTTCACCATGCTCTTCCACACTCCTTCTTTCCCCTGGGTTTCTGGACCTTTGAATGACCACCCCAGGCCCACCTGAACCTCCAAGCCTGGGCTCAGTGCCCCTTCTCTGTGCTCTCCCATGGCACCCAGGCATCTCCGTTTCACTCCCACAGTCCTGGGCTTCCACTAGACTTCACAAGCCAGTGGAGACCTGGGAAGGTCCCTGGCACAGTACGCCTGGTACATAAAACAGATGGATGATGGCAGGAGCTCCTGGCTGGCTTCCCAGCACTCACGTGGATGGGTACCCCTCTCTTGCCCTTTTGGGAGTAGATTCTAGCTTCTCACAGGGTCCGCCTTCCCAGTGCGGCACTTTTTCTTTGTACAACGTACTTCATCGACATTTACTAAGTGTCTTGGGATTTAAAGGTGATTGGATTTGACCCCTTTCCTCAAAGGACTTGTTATGCACTGGATGCATTATAGCTATTTATTCAGTGAACATTTACTGAGAGCCAGCGCTCAAGGAGGTGGCATTAAAGCGGTCAGGCCCGGGGATTCCGATAAAGTCCTCAGAGCTTAGAGGACACGCAAGGCTTTTGAACTTCACATGCCTCGTTGACACTACGGGAGAAAGATGACAGCTTTCCTCATTGGGGGCTTATCTACGGACCAAGTCACATGCTCTGCCCTGATGATGGACGTTTCCGTAGAAACCAACGTGCATGTCTCTCGTTTTCACGGACTTTGAAGCTGGAGTTTTGTATAAACATCACTTCACCAGGGTGCCAGAAATGAGCCTTGGCCGGCCCCCGGCTTCTCGAGAGGAGTCTGCCATCTCCCTTATGATTTAAAAATATGTCTGAACAGAGCAGAGCAGAGCTTGAGGTTGGCTTTCTCGAGGCAACGCTGCTGTCGGCTGTTGTCATAAAGAGCCGTTTTGGTAAATAAGCAGAAAGTTAGTAGGTTTGTGAGGCTCAGATCAGCGGAGGCTGGGAATCAGGTCATCTACCTGGTCCCGTGGTGTCTGTCCTACAGGCTCAAGGGGTTTTGAAGGGTGAAATGCTGGAAAGTTGAATAGAGAAATGTCAACCCGGAAAGTCACAAGCTGGATGTCACATAGCCTGGTGTTGACAGCGGTGCAGCCTTAGTGGTTAAGAGTCCCGCCCTAGACCTGATCTGCCTGGGTCTGAATCCTGCTTCTGCTTCTCTGACCTCGGGCAGGTCCAGCTTTCCGCACCTATGAAATTAGGATGATCAGAGAACTTCCCTCCCCTCACGGGTGGTTGCTCAGCTTAAGCCGGTTAGCACCTGCACGTGCTTAGAGCTGTGCCTGACATCAGCTGTTGTAATTAGGCCCCTTTATCATCTTCACGTGGGGCTATTCACTGCGATGATTTTCTCTTGGCCATTAAAGCTGTCATCCGACCTCCCCCCACGCTTGTGGTCCACGGCGTCCCAGTTCCTGTGGTGTCAGCCCCCTTCACTCACTTTGCTTCTCGGACCATATTTATATATTATATATATATTTGTAAATATATAAAATATATAAATATATTTTTTAAAAATATTACACACACACACACACACACACACACACACACACACATATTTTTTTTTTCCTGCCTGGAAAAGGCTTCTGTTTCTCCCCACCCCTCCCCCAGCACCCCCACCCCCACACCCCCGTCCCTGTTCTGAAGCCCCTCTGATGGAACGGATGCAGACATTCCTATACGCACAGTTAACCGTGGGAAAACTCCAGGATGATTTTTCTTTTGCCTTTGTGTTTATAAATCTCGAAAGCCTTGTAGAGCCTTGCCAGTGGACTAGCCTATCCATCTATTTTTTTTTTAAATACACAGAACATAAAACTGAGCATTTTAACCATTTTTAGGCGTGCAGCTCAGTGGCATCGAGGACACTCACGTCATCATCGCTCTCTGTTGCCAGACACTTCCATCTTTCTGAACGGAGACTCTGTCCCCGTCAAGCACTGTCTTCCCCTCCCCCCTCCCTCCATCCCTCGCAACCATAGTTCTATTTTCTGTCTCTGTGAATTTAACTAATTTAGGTCTCTTATATTCGTGCTTCGGTGTCTGGCTTACTTCAGTTAGCATAATGTTTCCAAGGTTCATCCTTGTACTGCGTGTCAGAATTTCATTCCTTTTTAAGGCCGAATAATATTCCATTATATGTAAATGCCACATTTTTTATTTTGTCTTTTTATCCATCGATGGGTATTTGGGTTTTTTTTCCCACCTTTTTGGCTATTGTGAATAATACCGCCATGAACATGGATACGCAAGTATCTGTACGAGTCCCTGCTTTCAGTTCTCTTGGGCGCATACCCAGGAGCGGAATTGCTGGGTCATGTGGTCCATCCCCTGTGCAAGGCTGACTCTATAAATCAAGAACAGAGCGTGAACATCTCGCCCCAGTGTCTCCTGCAGACTTTATCTCCATAAATGTCAATCCATCCCCCAGGTTCAGGCTAAAACGTTGGCGTCATCCCGGGCCCCTCTCATTCTCTTACGTCTGATATTCGAATCGTGAGCAATTCCCATGGGCTCCACCTTCCGTGTCCACAATTAGTCGCTTCTCCCATCTCCACCATTACTGCCTTGGCCTGGGCCTCTCCCTATTTCTGCCTTGGTCACCCTCTGATCTTTCCCTAGCACAGCAACAGGCGTGACTCTTTACAAACGTTAATCAAATAATGTCATTCCCGAGTCATGACCTTTCATCGCTCCCCATCCCAGGTGCTTGCACCTGCCTGTCACCCTCACTTCTCTTCTGACTCCATGTCTCCTTGCCATTCTACCTCAGGGCTTCTGCATGTGCTGCGAAACGACACCTGAAATGTTCTTTCTTTGACAAACTCTTCACCCTCTAATGTCACTTCACCGGAGACGCCTTCTCGGACTCCTTATATAAAGTAACAAGCCCTCCCTCCCCTCACCTGAGGCACCACCTGTGCCTTTTACCCACTTATTTATTGTTCTCTGACATGTAACCCCCACCTTCCTCATTTGTTCACCTCCTTCTTCCTCACGGGAATGTAAGCTTCATGATATCAGGGGCTTGGTTTGGTTTTCTGTCAAAACCTCAGTGCCTATAATAGTGCCTGCACATAATAGGTGCTCATTTAGTATCTGTCGAATGAATGAGTGCTACTTTGAGGTCCCCACCTTAACTGTCCACAAATGTTTCTATGTCTGACACTTGTGCCAAAGTATCAAGGTCCCTCTGGTGTCATCTTTCTGGACCTGGGCAGCTTCAAAACAAAGGGAAACAGGTTGATCAGTGTTTGCAACTCCCTTTAGCTTTAGTGGGTCCCATAAATGCCCTTGATTGCTGCAAGGATTTATCTTAAAATAAACAGCTCTTCAAAGACACATGCCCTGTGAGGCATTGCTCAAACTGGGCCCCATGGGTTCCCTCTCAGGGGCTCAAGGAAGCTGCACAATTCAAAATTTTGTTTTTACATTTCGATGACAATCTGGGGAAACAAAGACTAAAAATTAATTCTCGGTGTCTCAATAACCACCTTACAGCCGAGGAGGGCCACTTATGTGGTTCTGGTGTGGTGTTTGCACTCTTGGTGACCGCCTGAAGCGATGGCTTTTAACCCTTACTTGTCACTGGTTTGTGGATGTCTTCTCAAAAACCTACATGTTTTTTTCTTTCCAGTAAAAGATGTCCGAATGAGAAATACTCAGACTATGCAACTAACAACCATGAATTACAGTGCAGGCTGAAATGCGACACCGGAAAGGGCATCTCTCAGGCTCCAGGCGGCCGTTTTCCGTGGGTCTGAGTCAGCCTGAGGCTACAGGGTAGGAAACAGACATAAGAACATTGGCGTTCCAGTCCAGACAGGAGTTGGCACCGACCTCTGTCTCCGAGTTAACTGTGACCCTGAGTTTGTTCGCTCACCTTTCTGAGTCTCCCTTCTATATCTATAAAGTCAACTAGAGGATCTCTACATTCTCCTCCAGCTCTGACGTTCTATTTTGTGAATTGTGTTGGGCAGAGATGCCCATTTGGACACCGGGAAATGTACTGTGTTGGTACCAAGCCCAGAGCACTGGTGATGAGGATCTCACGTTTCCTGAGGCATCCCTTCCACACTCACCTTCTCTGGGAGATCTTTTCCAAAGACTCCCCCTAAAAGTCACACTTCCATCTCTATCCCGTGTACCATGCTTAATTTTTCTTCATATTCTATGCTTTTGAGGAAAGCTGATTTTTATTTTATTTTGCTTATTTCTTATTCTCTGTCTTCTTCAATAGGTAAAAACTCTTTAAGACAGAGCCTTTTTTTTTTTTTTTGGTTTAAGACTATGTGTGGTGCCTTGGAACAGTGTCTGTCAAGTAGTGGGTCCCTGATCAACCTTTGCCAAATGGACTGATGTTCTGGGCACCTCCTCTGCGTTGGGCATCGTGCAGAGTACTTTTACATTTTAATCAATACATGCACGACGTATTATTATTAGCTTTATATGATGGCTGAGAAAACTGAGCCTTCACACAAATTGGGTAATTTGCCCATAAGTGTCAGAGCTGGTACCTGAATCCAGGTAATATTCATCTTTAGCTTAGCATCTCGCAGCCAGGAGGGCTGTAGTACCAAATGCATCAGGGTATAGGTGGATTTGATTGTGGCTCTATTTTTTTTTTCTTTTCTCTCCCTTCTTTCTAACACTGCTCTGCGTATAAGGAGAGGGGAAAAAAACTCTCATTTATTGAAAGGATGGTTCTTTCTCCATTGTTTGCTCTTGGCGCCTTTGTTGTGAGTTAATTAAGCATACATGCATGGTTTTACTTCTGGGCTCTCTGTTCTGTTTACCATGCTTAATTTTTCTTCATATTCTATGCTTTTGATTTTGTGTTTTTACTCTAGTACCACACTGTTTTTATGACTATAGCTTTGTAATAGTGTTTGAAATCAGGGAGTAAGATATCTCTAGCTTTGTTCTTTCTTCTTAAGATTACTTTGGCTATTAGGGGTCATGCATGGACTCATACACATTTTAGGATTGCTTGTTTTATTTCTGTCAAAAATGCCACTGGAATTTCGACAGAGTGTGGTTGAATCTGTAGATTGCTTCGGGTAGCACTGATAAAAATCAGACTCTCAGAGAGAGCCCTCCTCGGCTGCATTTCCTTGGCTCCGACTGTGTAGAAAGCACACTTTGCAGAATTTCAGAATTGGGTAGTTGATAAGTAATCCTCTGGTTTTACCAGTCCCCTCCCCTGTAAGGTGAAGAAATGAAGACCCCCAAAGCTGCGTGCCGTGTGGCTTCTGTACTGTCTCGAGCTGTGACTGACTGGCTGATGAGCCGCAGTGGTCGTGTGGTAAACCAGAAGGCCCTCGGAGGGGCTGCTGGGAGCCTGCACCACATCCGGGACCCGCCCCCACCCCACTCTGATGCTATCACCATCTAGCGGCCCCTTGGGCCCTGGCCTTTTGGGTTTCCGGTAACTTGGGTACTGTTCAATTTCAGGAGGAGCTGATGCTGGCTGAGGTCCCTGCCTCTGATCAGGCCACCCTCCAGGCAGCGCTTCTTGATGTGAGAACCACGTTTTTCAGAATCTCATCTTTTTGATATTCAGATGCATCAGACGTATGAGTTAGTTCCAGAACCGTTCTTTGGGCATTTTCGTGTCTTCACGTCCCTTACAGTTTGTCCCCATTTTTTTCCTTCCCAGGTCCCTTTAGGTGTTAAATGCGCCCAGGAAGAAGCAGGGCCTGTTCCCCCGCTTTCCAAGTGCATGTTAGGAATGAAGAGAGTTTCGTGTTCACGAATGAGCTATTGCTTGTTGATGTTCCGATGTCAGATAAAATGTTCTTGTTCCACTTTGTTACGCATGAAATCGCAGTGAACAGTTCATGACTGACCATAATTCAGTGCTCGAGAGATGCAGTCTCTACTGTATTAGGTACAGACATTCAGGGGAAAGGAGTACTGACGAAGGTTGGATGATCAGGTAATAATAAAAATGAAAATAACGTAAGGACTAACCCTCATCAAGCACTCTGCATGTGTCAGGCATGATACAAATCGGTTATGTGACTGGACTCATTTAATCCTCAGAATCACCCTACGAAGTAGGTGGAATTATATCCCCACTTTGTAGCAGAGGAATCTTGAGGCACAGAAAGGTGAAGTGACTTGCCCAAGGTCATAGAGAGCTAGTAAAGGCCAGGATCTGAGTCTAGACGGGCTGACTCCGGAGTCCTTTCTCTTAAATGCTACATCCGACGGCTTTGACTAAGGCTCCGTGAAGGGGGTGAGACTTGAGCTGCACCCTCAGAATGAGAGGTCCTACAGCATGGGGACAATCTGTGTGACGGGCCAGGGATGGAGTTTGCGTGGCAGACCCCAACAAGGAAGATGAGCTTGACCTCACTTGCAGAGGCCATGCATTGGAGAGCAGTGGGGAGATGGTGGTGTCGCAGGTTGGGGCAGATAATAAAAGATCTTAACATCTAGGTAGAGGGTTTGAACTCGATCTGGAAGCACACAGATTTGAAAAGTGTTGAAGGATGGCTTGTTAGAAGCAGAGGTTTGGGGAGGTTTTGGGGTGGCAACGGTAGGTCTGAGGGTAGGAGCTGAGGAGTAAGAATGAGGTGCTGAAGGGTCTCGCCTAGGATGGTCAAGAGGCGTGGAAGGAAGGGAGGGTGACGTGAGGGAGTTTACGGAGGGACAGCAGGTGGGAAAAGCAGCTCAGATTTAATTGACTTTGAGGTTCTGAGTCTGGTGAGAGGCACAGTGTCAACTCCATGGGCCGATATCTCACTGCTTATTCTCTTAAATTCTATCACCTGGGGGTGAGTCCACCAAGAATTAAACATTTAGGATCTAGTCAGGTAATTTACCTTTAAATTTCACCCATTTGGTAGCCTACTAATGCAGACTTTTTTTTCTATTGATTGTCATATCTGTGAGGCTTTGATCGGAGAAGCAGAACCTCCGTGAGCCACAGAGAGAGAATGAGGGGTTCATCCTACACGTCAGAGCTCCCGCGATGGTGGGGACTGGTTTTGCAGTCTGTTAGGTGGTGTCCCCTAGTCTCGGCGAGGCCAGTGTGGGAGGGAAGATGACATGGAGTGGGGAAGCGAGGGACAACTGGCCCCACATCTGGCTCCTACCACCTGCTATCTCAGTGATGGGGGTGTCCTGTGGGACAAGCTGGGGCCCCTCACGCCAGAGACACACACACCTGGCTCGGGATCTGGAAGAGCCGCGGGCCCATCGGCTGCCGCTAGCCGACAAGGTGAGCCAGGGCGCAGCGACAGTGTGTGAGCTGTCTCCACCTCTGCCGTACGTGACCTTCACTTCACCTGTGCCTTCCAAATCTTGCACACATTTCTCCTGCGGCCATCCTTAACCCAGGACCCCTACAGGGAGGAAAATTCTGGGAAGTGTGACTGCGCTGACCCAGTACGAAGCCGCGACGATTGTCGGCATACATAGCAGATTCTCCTTCGTGCTTCTCTTTTCTTCGTCAGTGATTTGATCGGAAGGACTTCCGTAGAAGCGGCATCAACTTTCTGAGTGAAACAGGTGTAGCCACCATTATATCCGAGTGTCTCTCCCTCCTCCCTGAGCATTTTTAATAACTCTCATCTTTTCTCTGAACTTCCTGAAGTTTAATTTGTTTCTGAAAGTAGAGCAAACGGGGCAGGTAAGTTCCAGCCGCAGGATGTATTTCTGGATTTTAAGAGGTGATGAAACATCCTATGTGAAGATGAGTTCACTGCTCTAGGCTGGGCTGATTCTGGCCAATACTCACATGGGTGGCAGGCGGTTTTTTTTTTTATTCTTCTTCTTTTTACTGCTACACCTTCTGTGTTAGCTTGCTAGGACCACCCATAGACCAGGTGGCTAACTAAGTTATTTTCTCACAGTTCTGGAGCCTGGAAGTTCAAGATCAAGGTGTTGGTTGGGTTGATTTCTTGAAGCCTCACTCCTCGGCTTCTAGACGATGTTCTCTCTGTGTCTCGTGTGGTCTGTGTCCTCATTTCCTCTTATTATTAGGACATCAGTCGTATTGGATTCGGGTGCACCCTAATGAACTTATTTAATTACTTCTTGAAAGACTGTATCTTCAACTACAGTCACATTCTGAGATACTGGAGTTAAAGAACCCCCATAGGAATTTTTGGGGGACACAATTCAGCCCATCACACTTTTCTTCTCATCCAAGTTACCTCAGGGTGAAAGGTCAGCCCAGCATCGGTACTGGCCACTCACTTCTTCCATATGGTCACTCATGGAAGGTGGCCCCTGGGCTTTTCTGGGGAAGTCGAGAACGTTATTTTTCTGAGGGCTATTTTCCTGTACGTGGCTGTCTTTGCCTGGGCGAGGAGCGTTCCTCCATGCATTCCGACTTGGTCAGATCAGAAAGCAGCAAATCCAGGGGATTATTTTTTTACTGCATGCAGAATTCCTTGCATAGTGGAGAGTTCAGGAAGGAAGGCCCTGATTGGGGACAGAGGTCAGAGCCACAGAGTTCAGGGTTTCTTGAGAAAGGGTCAGGCTCTCCTCTGATAATCCCAAGTTTGCTTGATTAGCCTCTGAATTAATGTATCTAGAATGAACTCTGTCGTGACCAGCAATCTGATTGGACCCTTAAGCTTTATTTCCTCCTACCCCTGAAGTCTCTGTCACTAAGGGAATTTGCAAAGGAGCAGAAGCAGGATTGGTAAGAGTGAGGGCTCTGTTTCTCTCACTGTCTGGGACAGCTTGCCACTGGGTCCAGCCTGCTCCCCCGGGGTGGGACAAGCGAGGAACAGAGGGCCACCCTGCCCAGCAGGAAGCTGGGTCTGGGCCAGGGTTCCCGGGTCCTTCCTATGGCCCTCCGGAGGGAGATGACGCCCATTGACACATGTGGCAGAACCAAGCCACAGGGACTGGCATCCTCTCTCCCTCATCTCTGGATTCCTGTTCCTTGCTCCTGGCCAAATCTGCTGTCACTTTTTATTGAAGTGAAAAAAAAGTCGTAATATGAAAATTCCCTAAAGCCACTTTGGAAGACTTTCAAAAATGGCTTCAAGCAAAACAAGGAAAGGGACATGATTGTACCCAGGCAGGGCTGGGTCCCCCATGTGGAGAAATGGTTCTAGAAGGAACTTGAATTTCACGCTATGGCTTCACGCACAGAGGAAAAAGGGCCTGGGAGGCATTGGGATGGAGGGATGGAGGGATGGAGGCCTGGTGCTTGTCCAGGATGTCCCCCTCTGCCCCGTGACAGGCTCTTAGGGAATCTTAATAAAAATGGTCAGGAGCGGTCTGGCTACCTGCCAACGCTCCTTGTACCCGAGACAAAAATGTGGGCCTGACAACATTGTTTAGGTAATTTCCTAGCGCATTTACCACTTCACAGACCCCCAAACGCCCAAGTACATCGATCTCGTAAAGAAAATAAAGCTATTAAAGATTCGTCCGATTATCTTATCGCAGCACATGCTGAAGTAGATGCACTTTGTAATCTTAACTGTCGACATGGGTGAAACCCTTGTGTGCCAAAAAGCCAGGGAGGTATTGTTTCGGAGTGATTTTTGTACTGGTGCTCACTTTCCTCTTTTCTAAATGGGGCTGGGGTGGTCGGTTCTAGACAAGCAACAGAAGAGAAAAAAAAAAAAAAGGAAAAAAGAGGCACTTTCTCACCAGTGCTCGCCTGAGGTCTAGAAAATGGTTAAAATGACCCTGTAGAGCCCATAACTACTGGCTGGGTCTGTGGGGGGAGGCCTGGGGAGCATTGGCAGGGGCTGGAGGGGCCCAGTTTTAATGCGAAGAAGCCTTGGGGCCAAGCGCCACCCCTCCCATCTGGGATCCTAGCTGAGAAGAACGGAATATGTGTGCAGCGGGACCTGTCTGGCCGAGGCTGTGGGAGGGGAGAGAAACCACAAGGCGATAAGGAGGCCATCTCTGTGTTCTCTAAGACAGCACTCTCTTCTGCAGAGGAAAATTCTCTGGGAGCAGAGGCAACTGGAAGAGAATCCCAGCTGCATCTTACCAGGGCTGCTGGTTTTCGGGGACTTCTGAGTGAAACAACGTGACCAGGCTTCCCTTGGCTGTTGGTATTCATTCCCCAGTCCTCCTCACCCCGCCTTCCCATGATTTCTCAAAAGTCCCAGAGGCCCCTGGGCCTTGGCACATGCTATTCCTCTGGCCCTAAGGCGATTATCCTTCAGGATCTCATGCAGCCCTCGCCCCCTCAGGAAAGCCTTGACCCAGGCTGGGGTGGGTCTCCTTTTAAGTGCTCTGATGCCAGGTTGTAACCTCAGCCTCTAAGAAATCAGGAAGCCCCTTCCACATTGCCAGGTGTTCACTTCTGGCCGATGAGAGACGGGGGACCCCTGCTGTCTGCCAGCCTGGGGCTTGGGGTTCTGCTGTGCACGGCCCTGGCACTCAGGGGCTGTGCAGTGAATGTTCATGGATGACTAAAGGTCGCTTTGCTCAGCCGCGACCCCGCGCCCGGCCCTGCGTGTTCCTTATCTCGTGTGACGTGCACGAGAACCGTGTGAGGAAGGTATCGGGCACATTTCTAGATGAGGACTCAGTGGCTCGGCAGGTCCCCCAGCCACACTGAGGTCATATGGCTACGAAGTGGCAGTAATTCCCAGCTCTCACACGTAAGGGGCACAGTGACCGCGGGCAGCTGGTTAGAAGTCCAGCTTCTCTTGCACTGCTCCCGAGATGCCCACGTTGGTCCTAGCATTATTTTTTATTGTGGTAAAATATACATAGTATCAAATTTACTGAACCATTTCCTGATGCACAGTTCTGTGGCATTAAGTATATTCACATTATTGCGCAACTTTTTCATCTTTTGAAACTGAAACTCTGTCCGCATTAAACACTAACTCCCCACGTCCCCCCCATGTCCCTCTCCATGCCCCCCCCCCCCCCCCCCAGCCCCTGGCACTCACGTTCTACTTTCTGTCTCCAATCTAGAGACCTCCTATCAGTGGAATCATATAGTTTCTGTTTTTTTCGTGTCTGGCTTTTTTCACTGTCACAGCATTTTAAACAAGGGCCCCTGGTAACCCTCATGTAGGAATCTGGACCACTCTGAGGAATTCTGGTAGAGGATGGGAGGAGGGTGACAGGACGCCTTCCTGGCTCAGGTTGTGAGGGCTGAGCGGATGGATGGGGGGTGGGGTGTGGGTCAGGGCGTGTGGGCTGAGTGGGGGGGCGGGGCGGGGAGCGCGTGCCGTGCGGTGATTGTGACCAGGAGCCCTGGGTGGGCGGAGGCTGGTTTCTGGAAAGTATCACTCAGGGTGGGGTGTTGGCCAAGGCTTAAGAGCTCAAGGTGGAAGGACAGCAAAGGGACAGTCGTGTGGGCTGGTCAGTGGAAGGAGGGTCCATGAGCCAGAGTGAGGGGCTGACCAGGGAAGGCCAGGGCAGAAGAGGAGCTGGGGTGGGGTATATGTGTGTGTGTGTTGGGGGGCGGGCACAGAAGGTGAGACACATCAGAGTGGGTCGTGGGAGAGAGCAGCGCAAGTGGGGGCACCCATGAGGAGCTGGCAAATGGCGGGAAGTCCGGGGCGGGGAGGGGCGAGCAGCGTCGCAAGACGTGGGAAGCGCGCGGTGCGCTGCGCACGGGATCAGGTTTGGATTCAGAGCCAGCCCTTCGCCCCACCCAGAGGGTTGCATGTATTTGCCCCTGAGGGGGCGCCCGTTCATGGGCAGCGTGGCTCTGAGGGAGATGCCTGGGGTCAGGTGGGGACTGGGAGTGGCCAGGTGGGGACCAGGAGTGGCAAGAAGGGCAGCTCCCCCGCCCCCACCCCAGGGAGCTCTGCCTTCTCCCATCTGCGTCATCTCTCCCTTTTTAAAATTCAGCTCTATTTCTTCTCTCGGTTCCCCTTTTCCTCTTGATTTCTCTTTCTCCTAACTGCCCCTGCATGGAGCTGAGGTGGCATGGACGGTCCCTGTGCACGCGCACCACACGCGGTGGCCCCCCCCCCCGCCGCCTCGCCTGTCCCCTGCAGCAGGCCCCGTAAGGCCCCCCCGGGCCTCCTATTGGCTGCCTGACCCTGGGCGAGTCTCGGACCGTCTTGGTTCCTCATTTTCCCCATTTATAACATTTACAGTAATAGCACCAACCGCAGAGGTCTGTTGTAAGGGTTAAATGAGAGAACCACATAAAGGGCTTAGAACAGGGCTTGGCACAGAGTAAGCGGACAGCAAGTACCCATTGTAATTCACAGGGGCGTGATTTGCAATGACTTTTTGTTGTTGTTGTTGTTTAATAGGAATGCCATTAGAGGCTGTGAAAAGGGGCCGAGGACGTCCAGCCACAGTGCAAGTGCGGACGTGGGCGGGGGTCATCATCATGCCAGCTCCAGCCCAGGCTGCATGCACCCTCTGCTGGATTTCAGGGCTGCCTTGCAGGGGTCCGTGGCAGGTTCTGGAGGACCCGTTGCCTGATGGATGGTGGATAAACTGCTAGGAGGAATTCAGATTCAAGTTCAGCCGTTGGAGGCAAAGGATGATTCCAACGGGCAGCCGGGTGTGGCCCTGCCCTGGGCCACCCTGCGTTCCACACGGGAGTCCTGTGGAGACCAGGGGGCTCTGGGTGATTCCACAACAGTCCCTCGATAAGACAGTGGGACCATGAAACGTTGCTTTTGTATTTATTTGACAGCCAGAGGCAGAGAAAGAAATGAAAAGCCACTTGGACACGGGAGGTGAGGTGTCTTTCGTGGGTCGAGGACCCAAGAAATACACGGTGGCTTTGGTCCTTCACACACAGTCACAGCCGCATAGTGCCTGGAATGACACGGTACCCGGCAGAGTGGTGGTGTCCTCGCAGGAGGTACAGGGAGGAGACGCAGCCATGCCTGGTGGCAGGCAGCAGAGGGAGGTGGCTGGCGTGGGGCTCTTAGGGACCCTCAAGCATCTCAGTAAGCAGCAGGGGTGGGGATGGTGGCCATCAGGAGACATGAGATAGAAATCATGGCAGACATTTCTGGGAGCAGATCGTGTCTGCTTGGGAGGATGAGTGATGATTTCCAGGAGCAGTGCGTGTGCGTGCACACGTGTGTGTTTGAGAAGGTAGGTTGTGGAGGAGGCTAGGACCCCATCATAGCTGTCAGAGGCAAGAGTCAGTGCCATTTGCCTTATTACTGTGAAATGGCCCTAATCTTCAGCCCAGACCGGGTTGGCTCAGGCAGATGCAAGTTGCACATTGTATTCATTTGCGAGTTACATATTTATTGATAAAAGATAATATTACCTCCTCTGACTTAAACTGAAAGTTTCCTCCCTCTGTCAGAAAGTTAGATGTAAGCTGGCTTTTTAATTTTATGAGGTTCTTGATTTTTTTTCCCCCCCTGCGGGTATGGAGCTAGATCTGATCTCAGACTTCCAGCTTCCAGAACTGTGAAATAGCTTTCTGTAGTTTAAACCACCTGGTCTATGGTATTTTTGTCATAGTAGCTTGAACTAAGACACCAGGGATGCTGCTAAACATCCTGCAATGCATAGGACAGCCTCTCACAATTAAAAATTATCCAGTGCAAAATGTTTCAAGGGTTGCCGTTGAGAACTCTGCTCTAGGGTTGCTTGGACTGTGTTTGCAGCCAGAAAACATTTCTGCAAGGACTGCCAGCCTCCCCAGGGAGCCAGGTACCGACACCTCTGTCTTTGTACCCGTGGCTGCAACAGGCTGATGCTCTTGCCCAAAGGAAAGTTTCTCCCAGGTCTTTCTCCCGTATTGGTGTTAATAAGACCGGAAGTCCTTTTAACTTGCAGTGGTTGTCCCCAGGTGGAGGAGGCATCTGGATTGGACAACGGGGCGGGGCGGGTTAGGTCTGGAGGGAGTACAACAGGCCCAGCATCTGGTTTCATCTATTTATTCTATTGAAATTCACCAGCTGAGTAAGCATGGGATTACTGTAAACAATTTGGCTCTTTAGAAGTTATGTTTATTCACTGAAAGAATAAAGAGATGAGAGAGGAGGGCTGGCGGGAGATGATGATCTGATGTAAAGGGTCATTCGCAAAATTACTGACCTTGTCCACCTGGGAAGGCCACCCATTGGGCCCTTTAATCAGCACCCAAGCCTCACTCTGTGGCTGTGTGACAAAGCATTTGGACGATGAGCTGCGTTTTGTACTTCTCGATTTTTGTGGCTTTGGTGGCTAGGAACCTGAGTTATAGTTACAGGGGTTGTTTTGTAAGTTTTAGGATGGTTTTCCACATCGTTTTTGGTTTTGGATCCAGTACCCATACGTGGATGAGCTATGCTCCTTGCTTTCCCCATGCTGTTCACTTTGTGCACCCCGGTGCACAAATTCACAAGTCACCATCTCTGTCCCTAACACAGCACCTGATGCACCCTGCAGCCATAGCTCTTATTATAGTCTGGTTATGTAATTATCCTCCAATGGAGGGAGATTCTGGACGCCAGGCACTGTGAGCTGTTTACTATCTCTGAGCCACCCGCCCTGCTGCGGTGTGTGACTTGAGATCAGGCTTCAGAAAGTGTTTGCTGATCTGAACTTCAAGGGAGTGAACCATAAGCTACAGTTTGATGGGGAAAATGGCAAATTTGGGCCACTGAAGATGTATGGAAAAAAAGGCACTGTTGCACTTTTTAGCACGGCATGCTGGGAGCTGCTCGAGAGAGGGTCCATCTCTCTTTTTCAAACCAGTTACAGCTTCTAACATTCTTTCCTAGCATCAAAAGGCTTGAGTGTTTCAAGATGCATTTTTGGAATGCTGGGCGAGGCACAGTGGAGATTAGAAGCATTGAGAACTCAAGGCGTTTGTAGCATATGCTTCCTAATGAGGTCGCTGCAAAAGTCTGGTTGTAGAATATGTATTTTCTTTTAAAGAAATGCACCTACATTACTTGCAAGGTATACTATAAACGTATTGAACGAGGCTGCAAGGAATGATTCTGGTGTTTCATAACCACCAGGTAAACCAGGTCTTTTGAAAGAGACACTTGGGGACCATGAATATACAGATGCTTTGTAATGAACAGGTAGGTGTGTTGTTTGTAAACAGTTTATTATCCCACGTAGTTAAAGTGCTTCCTCATCTTAGTTATACTGTTAATTTGCTTAGTAGCCTTTGTTTCAACGATCACAAATTCTCAATCAGGGGAGTGTTTGAATGAAGAAGGTTTTATTTCATTCATCACTCTAACAAGTATTTATTGAATGCCTATTACGTTCCAGGCCCCGGGGATAGCAATGAACAAGACCGAGTCCTTGTGTTTCTTGGAAGATTCTGGCGAGGCAAGGCATGGACATGGTTGGCAGAAGAGGAGGGAATATGTTGAGTGTAGAGCTGATGGGAGCTGCTGATGGTTTGGCCCTGTTGGGGGCAGGGGTGAGAGAGAAACCAAGAGAACGACTTCTATGCTTTAGGCCTGAAGAACTGCCATATACTGAGTTGGAGGAAATGGGGAGAAAGGATCTGGGAAAGAAAAATCAAAAGTTTAGTTTTGGTTATGTTAAGTTTAAGATTCTTAATAGGCAGCCAAGGGCAGATGCCAAGTGTGTAGCTGGGTGTATATAATATACATATATATACACACACATACATATATACATATATATATATATACTATATACTATATATATATACATATATATAGTATATAGTATATATACATATATACATATATATGTATATATACATACATATATATACATACATATACATATGTATATATGTATATATACATATATATAGTATATATATGTATATATGCATATACATATATATGCATACATATATATGTATATACATATATACATATATATACTATATGCTATATATACATATATAGTATATAGTGTATATAGTCTAGTATTAGTTTCTTAAGGTGACTTAAAACGACGGAAATGCATTGTCTAACAGATCTGGAGCACAGATGTCTGAAACCAAGGTGTTGGCAGAGCCACGCTCCCTCTGAAGGTTCTAGGAAAGTTTTAAGATGAGGAGTTTCATGTCCTAGAAACGCCCCTCCCCACCCCCAATCTTCAGCAAACCAGTTGGTCACCATAGCGACAGAACAGGCCTGCAGGGAGAGTCAGGTGCAGGGAGGCCGAGGGCTTCGCGGAGGGAAGATGAGGGAGCCCTCGATGGAGGCTTCTCTCTACTTGGTGACACAAGGGGCAGGATCCTGTACCGAGAGCAAAGACAGGGAGGGAGGCTGGAGGGGAGAGGAGAAGGTGTGGAGTAGCCATCTGGGAAAGGGGAAAAAGGGACCTTGTCAGAACTGGGTGGCAGTGCTGGGTGGCAACTGGAAATCAGTGGTCACGAATTTAAAGTGACATCCGTCAGCCTGAGTGTGGGTGTATACTCCCTGCAAAAATCCAAACAGCTAACGTTCCGTTGTCATGAACTGAGACACTGTGGTGTGGTCCCGGAATATGGAGGAAAAGGATCCTTCGTGAGACACACATTCCTGGTCGGGAGGGCTTCCAGATGAAAACAGAGCAGAAGCCAGTCTCCTGGGAGCAAATGAACAACACCTGCACCTTGACCTTCGCTTTCGTCCTCTGGGGGCTGGTCACGATTACAGCGCAGACCTGGCCACGTTGTCCAAACCTCTTGTAACCACATCACCCTTCTGGTCATCTGCAGAAGCACCTCGATAGCTTATACCCAGCGCCTATTTGCAGGTAGCAATTACAATAATTTGCATAGGCAACGACTTAACACTAATGGAAATAAAATGTCATTGCCAGGCTTGGTTCTTGATCTTCATGGGAGAGGAGTTAATTAAGCTCAGTTGCCGATTTTTACTTATTCTGCCTGTTCTCTTGGCGGATATTAGATAACAGGTGTTTAATCAAAGTGATTCAGAAGAGCAAAATGTGGGTTTGGAGTTAGAAGACATGGATTCAAGGCATCGACCTACCTTTTATTGGTCAGGTGACCTTATAAAGCGTATCTAACCTATAAACCTTAGCTTTGTCATAAAAATGTGGCTAAAACCACCTAGGCTGGCTGCTTTGGGGCATGTCAGGACTTCATAAAATCTGTAAACGAAAGTCATGTGTCACAGGACTGTGGACTGCAATCGAGATTATTTTAGGCACGGTTCTGCGAATCTCTCCAGAAGTTTCCAGTCCTGCAGCTTTAATAAGTAGGACATAGAAAACTGCTGAGCCACTGGGTGTGGCAGCCGAGCTGTTAGTAACCGTCAGGGATGAGAAAGGGTTCGGGTGCTGGACTAGAGACCAGAATTGAAATGGCATAGAGGGCAGGGCTGGTAGCAGGGAGGCACAGGAGGGTGGCAGGACCCAGGAGCCGGGACTGGGGTGAGAGAGAGAGAGAGAGAGCGTTCTGAACATAAGATCGTGAAAGGCCAGTAGTTCCCGGCTTTGGCAAGCCCTAGGCTTCTGTCTTAAAATGGGACTGCTGAACTAATGTCCGGGCACTCCGTTTTAGAATGCACGAGGCGAAGAGGCCGTTTGAGAAAGACTTCTATTTAAAAGTGGAACTGTCTGTCACGTCAAGGTTTCACCTTCGCCTGTTCAGGAAATTCTACTCTATAAAAGTGACTCATTCATTCCCTAAGGGTTCGGCAGAGCCAAGGCCGACCACAGAGACATCAATTCCTGGAAGATTGTTCCCATTTTGTTGTGGGCTAGAACTTGGAGGTAATATTTTTAAATGCTCAATTCTGGAGAACTCAGAATACCTTTTGAGAACTGAGTTCTAAAATCCTTAGGTGTTGTCCTTCTCTTACGGTAGAGTAAGACACGTGAAAATGTTTTATAATCTCCAGATTCATTACTCTTAATATACTTAAAAGAGGCCACTTGGCGTCCGGTTCTGCCACCACATAGACGCCTCGTGTGTCCGTTTTCCAAAGCTCAGGGCTTAGCCTCCTGCTTTTTTTCTCACTATCCACTAAAGAAAGGTCGCTCCCTTTCATCATTTAAAAAAGATATCACGGAAACCAAATTCTTACCAACTATGTTCTACAACTCAAAACTCTTTAAAGTTAAAAGTGAAATCCACCTCCACTGCCCCCCCCGGAGTAACCCCCGCTTGGCTGGACCTGGGGTGCACACGAAACCTCCCCCCGGCTGGGCGTCTGTAGATCAGGCCTCCAGTTCCAGCTTCCGGTGCCCTCGTCCTGCCTTCCTACCCGACATTGTCACGAGAGTCTCTCATTTCAGATACGGCCAGTCTTCAGATGGGTTGGCGGTGCCCACTTCTGTCGCCACGGGGGACAGTCTTGAAGGGGCCCGTGAGAGAGGTTTCCTGGGTGGAGCCTCGGGAAATATATTTGAATCCTGTGTGCCTCAGTTTCCTTATTTGTAACATGTGGGGCTTAGGACACTGCGATCCCTCAAGAGCTCATCTGTTCTGACCCATCTGTACGCCCAGCCTCCTCTTCCCCACCTCAATGAAAATTTCTGGTTTCTTTTCCTGCTCTTGTCATTCCTCCCCACCCCAGCAGAAGGGCTTGTGTAGAGGTGTGGAGGGCAGGAGAACTGGGGTCACCTTTTGTCTGGCGAGTCGTGTGACTCTACCAATCTCTTGTCCCTTTAGGACCTTAGATTTTTCATCTGAGAAAGGAGGGACCAGGCTGGTTTGATCTCCAGGAGATACTTTGGTCTGGCACCCACGATCTTCTTCGTGGCTCCTTCCCGTGCAAGGGTGGCTGACCTGTCTGCTCCTGAGGGAACCTTCAGGTTGGGAGAAGCTCACGGTAGTGACAGTAGGTCTTGGGCAGGGGGCGGGCCGGGGGAGCTGGACTTTCCTCCAGAGCGCCTGAGTCAGTTCCTTGTGGTCTGCCTTTAGGTTTTTTCATCTGAAGGGTTGTGAAACCCCAGAACTGCGCCCGCGCCCACTTCCGACTCCGAGGACATTCGTGGTGCGTTCGGACACCACTCCGATGCTGGCTGGCGTGTTCTGGAGGTCGCCTCCCTCTCCTGTGAGCCTGGACACCCCTGTTCCTTGTCCTCATCGGGGTTTTGAGGGGATGGACTAACCGACCACGGGGCTCGTCCTGGACCGCCATGGTTTTAGCACCGAAGTCCCTGGTCCCAGGAGACCCTCAGTACTGCCCCCCCAACTCGTTTCGACGTTCCATGCCAGCGCCCGGCTGACTTCCTCAGTGGGGACGGGCCGTGGTTAGAGGAGCCAGCAGGGCAGTGAGCCTCAGAGTAGCCGAGGGGGCTTGACAGAGGCAGATTCCGGGGGCAAATCAGCCTGGAGAGTCTGATTTGGCAGACCTGGCGTGGGGACTAGGAATCCACGTGAGCCCCCCCGCTGAGTCTGGGGCAGGGTTCCACACTGTGAGAGACGCAGGTTGTGCTTGGGGTGACAGTGGAGAGCGAGCCAGCCTGCAATGCAGGCGGGTGGGAGAAGCCAGCAGGGAACTCGTGGACACGAGCAGAACGAATTGGGAGCGGGTGTGTGGCCAGGTCTGTCCTCCTCCAAGCCTCCCAAGTACTCTGTGCTCGCAGAGCTTGGCTTTGCTTCTGAGAAGGCGGACTAGGGGAGCCTGCAGGGAGGGGTGGCCTTCCCTGCAGCTTACGTCTGACTCTCATGTCTCAGAACCACCCCTGCTCTTTCTGCTGCACTGAGTGACGCCCCTAGTGAGGGGACCAAGGGTGACGGTCTCTCAGGCCCATTGCAGCTCTGGCCCGCAGGCACGGGGCGGTGAGGGAGCAGCCCCATGCCTAATCTTGATAGACAACTGTCGTTTCTGTTGCTTATAAGCGAAGCCTTTTTCTAAGATAAATCGATGAACTAGAATCCTTAAGGACACTTAGTTATAGGGGTGATTTGAACAGGACCTGGGCTTGGCTGCCAGAGGACAAAGTGTTGAAGGTGTCCCTCAGAGGGGAAATAAATGGAAAGATGGCTCCACAGGCCTTCAGGTGAGGCGGGGCAGCAGGTGAGGGACTCGAAGTGGGCAGGCCCCTGGGATGACATGGTACCACTGAGGGAGACCAGCTTCCACGGCAGGTGGGGCTGTGGGGCCAGGGTCACAGCTGGCTGGGGAGCATCCATCGGGGTCCTCCAGCTGGTCCTTAAGCCTGGCCATGGGGGCTCAGTCCATTCGGGCCATTGTGAGACCAGGTGGCTTAGCAGCAACAGGACGTTGCTCCTCATAGTTCTGGAAGCTGGAAGGGTGAGGCTGGGATGCCAGCATGGCCGGCTTCCTGTCAGAGCTCTCTTCCGGGTTGCAGACTGCCGACCCCTCTGTGCTCATGTGGTAGAAAGAGGACAGGGAATTCTCTGGTCCCTTATATAAGGACACTGACCCCGTCATGAGGGCTCCACCCTCATGGCATAATTATCTCACGAAGGCTCTACCTCCTAACACCATCACATTGGGGGTTTCAACTGATGGACTTGGGGGGGACACCAACATTCAGGCCATCATAGGGCCCTTCCAGGGACTGGCGCCCTGAGCACCCCCAGTAGTGTGATGTGATATGACGTCTGGGAGCTACCTGCCTGGTTTGAAACCCTGTCTCAGTCACTTATCAGCTGGGGGACCTTGGGCAAGTCATTAACTGCTCTGAGCCTCAGTGTTTCTACTTATAAAATGGGGATAATGATGTTTCCTGTGTCATCAGGAGAACTGAATGAATGAGATAAGCATGTGAACTGCTTAGTTCAGTCCCTGACTTGTAATCGGTTTTAACCTTTATTATTATTATTATTATTAATTATTATTATTACCAGAGACAGGAAATGGCAAAGGCCAGGGATGAGGTCTGTATTAATTTGCTCGGGCCGCCACAATAAAATCCCACGGACTGGGTGGCTTCAACGACAGCAAGTTATTTTCTCACAGCTGTGGAGGCCGGAAGTCCAAGGTCAAGGTGCTGGCAGGTTGGCTTCGTCTGAGGCCTCTCTCTGTGGTTTGCAGATGGCTGCCTTCTCGCTCTGTCCTCACGTGGCCTTCTCTGTGTGCGTGCGTCCCTAGCGTCTCTGTGGGTGTCCAACGTTCCTCTTCCAGCCACATCGGATTAGGGCTCACCTCAGTGACGTCATTTTAACGTAATCATCTTTTTAAAGGCCCTATATTTATATACGTCACATTCTGAGGTAATAGTGGTTAGGGCTTTAGCACATAAATTTGAGAGAGACAAACAATTTAGCCCATACAAGGGCTGACCTCAGGGCCAGGATCTCTGAGGGTCAGACAGAAAAGGCCTTTCTTAGGGAGCCAGAAACAAAAAAAAGTGGGGCTCGAGCATGTTTTGGGGGAGAGTAGGCCCTGCCGTGGCTGTCCAGGTGGCCTGTCCCATCGGACCTGGCCACAGCGTGTTTAGTTTTACGGTCGATGGCTGAGTTTGCCTCGCCCCGGCCTGGCAGGTGTGGGTGAGATCGGCTCCACTAGTAGAGTGAGGAGATGAGCATGGGAACTCCCGGAGGGGAGAAGCAGATGGTGGCTCCAGAAAAGACATGAAGGTCACCTCTCTGAGGATCAGGGGGGCGGGGAGGGGGACAAAACAGAAGTCAGGGTTTTGAGGCAGCACCGGACCGACCCCTGGCCTGGCCCTTTAAGCTTCACAAGACTCTCGTTCCCCTTCAGCGGGTCAGGACACCTTTTCAAGGAGGCCGAGGGGACAAGTGTTCCGCGTAGGTTTCAGGCCATCTGGGCCCTTCTGGTGGCTCCAGTGGTTGCATTTCCTTATGAAATGCAAACCTGAGCCTTCAGCAGAGAAGCAGGTGGCCAGGGCGTGTGTCCTCAACTTCTCGGAGCCTTTGAAGGACAGGGCGGGAGCTGGGCACGGGGCCGGGCATTTTGGTTCACTCTCAATCCCAGGATGCACTTGGGAAGGTCCCTGATCAAGGCTCTTCAGTTCCTTTCTCCTCGTCCTCCCTTTCTCCTTGTCCTCCCCTCTTTCTCCTCCACGAGGATCCCCCCGAGCTTCTTTGTGGACCTGCCCATTGTCCCAGCAGGACTGTCCCTGCAGCCCCTGGCAGCCTGGGTCCCTGGACTTGACATCTCTTTACCCCCCATTTTGCTCCAGCTAAAGGAGGGATCCCACAATGGCAAGCAGTTGCCGGAGTGAGGGTCAGCCGTTCCGACGGCCACCATAGAACGTCCTTCACCTTCGTCTTGAGGTCATCTCGGTTTCAGCTTCTTACTCACATCTCGTGTCGCTGCTGAAATGGTTTGGTGTTCGATAGCCTCTGTGCTCACGGCCACCCCATGCCGGGGGTCAAAGATGGTATTCTTTTCAAGCTCGTGGCAGCCTCAGAATTAACTGAGAACTTCTGGCTGTGTGCACGGCACAGCGTGTCTGGACTCGGTCCTCTTATCGAGGTGTGTTTCTGGAGCAGAGCTCCCCTCAATCCAGACCTACGATCTGAACTATGCCTCCAGAGTGTCCTCAGGTCACCACTGCCCTGGGTGAACCAAACCCCCCGAGAGCTCCCTCAGCCCCGTAACCTTCTCGGAAGGCAGTGGCGCCGTGCCAAGCTGGGTCCTGCATTCAAATGAATGCTGGCTCTGCCGTGGACGAGCTGGGTCTCCCGGGGTGTTTCTGAGCTTCCGTCCCCTCATTTCTGAGTTGCCATGTGCTTGATACATATTACGTAGTCAAAAAATGATGGTTAATTCTTATTCTCATTATTGTTATCACTCATTCGACTTTCTCAACCCAAATGGTATTATTGAGTATAGCGTTTTTCCCCAGAGTGAGGATAAAACACAAGACATTCCCCTGGGGCCACCGTGGCTATCGGGAAAACTGGTCAGTGACAAGTTGGACAAGAGCAATAAAGACTAGCTGGAAGGCATTGCCTGATGAAAGATAAATCTGAACAGTGGGATAAAGTGGACACAGGTCAGATGCACCTTAAGCACTCCCTCTGACCTGTCAAGGTGATGCTCTTTGCCCTCTGGAGACGCAGTTCCTAGCTGTGGGTGGGCCTAGACACAGGACACCCCTGGGACGCTGGACTTTGTTTTGGGTAGCCAAGGGGTGTAGGGTTTTCACATTCTTCTTGCAAAATTTGCTGTGACACCTTTTAGGACCTCACATGTCCCAGTATGTGAGCCCAGGAGAGCTCAATCTCGGGGTGCAGGGGTGGTCAAAGACACCTGCTGTCACCCTCCTCCGTCATCCTCCTAGCATGAGAAGTGCCAAATGGGAATGTGGCAGGAACTGTGGAGGTCCCCATGCGGCAGTCACCGGGGGACTGCTCTGACAGTGCCTTCCTGCCTTCCCCACCCTCCTAGAATAGCAGCAGCTCAGAAGAAACTACAGGGTCCAACTGGTCTGCCAGTCCACGGACACGCAGAAGCACAGCGCCCTGTCTGCAGACAAAGCGATGGCATAGGCCGGGTGGCATCATGGGTGGGACTTCCTGCTCCAGAGTGGGGCTGCCTGCGTCCAGTTCCAGTTCCCCCACTTGTAGGCTGTTGTTCCTTAGCCTCGGTTTCCCCCTTTCTAAAGCCACGTACATCATAGCATTGTTGTAAGGACGAGATTATAAAGGTGAAATGCTGGGCAGGTGGGAAGTACTCAGTAAATGTTGTCTGTTGTTGTTATTACTGTCTTCCAAGTGGGATTCGACATCTGCCCACAGGCGTCTGAAGAGTATGTTGTGTGTGCCGTCCATCCTGTGAAATTAATCTTTTTTTTATTTTTATTTTTGAGACTCATGTCTCTGTGAGAACCTTGTTAATAAGCGACCATTCCAAGCAATCCAGCGGCTGTCCCGCCAGGCGCTGGCTGGGCGAGGGCCTGGGATGGGCCCAGGCTGAGTGTCTGCGGGTGGGGAGGGCCCCGGGACAGACAGCAGGCCGGGGACAGCCTTGCCCTGACTCGGCATTTTGCCCTGGGCCTGAGTTCTTCAAACACATATGTTATTGGTTTCCTTTAAACTGAAGTCTTGCTCCCAGGATTGTTCTGAAGTTTTGGTGGAGAGGAGATGAGTTGAGACCTGTCTTTGGCACGCGGAGGTGACACCACCGAGACTCAGCTGGAAGGGTCAGCCCGAGATGACGACGCTTCTCGGAATCTTGAGCAGAGTTCTCTATCAACCTCCCCTGTGACCGCCTTTTAAACATGGGATGAGCTTTTGATATTTACTTCGCTCAGCATCTACGGAGGGTCTGCTGCTGTGCCAGGCGCCTAGAATGAACGTAGAGAGATGCCCCAATCTGGTGGTTCTTGGACTTCCCTGCTGACAGTTCTCACCTCCCGGCTGGCGGAGAAGGGCGAGGAGCGTGTTTCGAGCAGGGACATGGCGAGGGCAGAGGCTCAGACATGTAGTGACACCTGATACGTACAGGAAGTGAGTTGCACCGTGTGGGTGAGCCAGATGGAGAGACCAGGGGGTCCTTACCTTTGGGGAGCAGGAGCCATCGGACATCTTCACACAGGGAGATGACAGGAGCTGACTTTTGTCTTTTACCATTGCTGTCATAGCAACGTCACGACGAGCAGCACTGAGCACTTTCTTTGTGCGAGAGCTGGAACAGGAGTTATCTCCTTGAGTCCCATTTGACCCCTGAGGCTGGGAGAGTCCACAAAGCCCACTCACGTAGCAGCAGAGCTGGGACGAACCCATGTCCACCCAGCCCCCCAAAGCCGGTGCCATGATCTGCTCCTTAAACCTCCCTGAACCTCAGTCTCCTCATCTATAAAACCTGCCTCAAAGGGTTGCTTTAGCACACTGGGGAATTCATGTAAAGTGCTGGGCACGTTGTCAGTGTGAGTCATGGCTATTTTCGTGATCGCTGCTGTTACGTTTTAGAGAGTGCCCCCTGGCATGTCAGGTGTTGGGTGGCACCTTGGAGTCTGAAACCAGGTGGGCAGGCATGAGTCACACGGGCTCATAAAGCCACCCCCCACCAAGGCATCTGCTTGCACGTCCCCCACCTGCTCCCCGTGGCTGTGGTCGCTGACTTGGGCACCCGCTTCTCTCTCTGTCGCTGGGGCCTCTCCACCTTAGGCCAAGGCAACCTCGTTTCCACCTGGCATTGTTCCAGGATGCTTCTCTGAGGCTGCCTCCTGTGCTCTCTGGTTTCGGTTTTGGTAGCAGAAAGGAGGATGGACAGGAGGGACCAAAGACCGGGAGGCTGTTGGAAATCTCCAGGTCAGACAGATCAAGGCTGGGAGGACGCCGGCCACGGGAATGAAGACAGAAGACAGTTTTAAGAAATATTTTGAATTTAGAACTGATAGGGTGTGACAATCTAATACCATGAGGAGAAGATTGATGGAGAAGTAAAAAAAAAAGATATTTCTAACTCGAATGACCTCACGGTCCTATCTTGTTTAAATTTTGTCTCCCCCACTAGCGTTTCAACTCTATAAGGGCAGCCCCGCACAGAAAAGGTGCTGACAGGTGTTTGTGGACCTAATGAACAGGTAGATGATGAAGGTGTGCACAGAGGGCCAGGGAAACAATGCTATTTATGGAGACTTGAGAATAAGGCACGAGAAGGTAGTGTCAGTGACCGAGAAAGGAGAGATGTTTTGGTTGGGGGTGCTCTTGGACAGGTAACAGCACACCTGTCCAGTGGCGTGAGTTTGACGAGAGGATTATTTTCCTTACAGTCGAGGTGTTCAGCAGCAAACCTTTGGTCAGTGCCGCTGAGGTCTCCTTGGCCTTCGCCCAGCTTCAAGCGTCACATTCTCAAAGGACCGAGTCCAAAGACAGGAAACAGGGAGCAGCATGAGACAGACATCCTCACACGTCTCGCTCCTGTTGATGATGGGGGAGGAGGTGGTGGAGCGATTGTCCTCAGAAGACCACACCAGTCTTCACCTCTATCCTACTGTGTTGGGAGCCATTTCTGCTGCCTGTCTTGAGACAAGGTTAAAGTTGCCTGCAAGCTAGAAGTTTGCAGGGCAGGCGGGCTCTATGCAGAAGGGGGGAGTTTTGGCTTAATATAAAGAGTTGACCGTCCCTTGCCCCAGGGAATTGGAGACAGAAAATAGGATAAAAGAGGTTTTGAGAGAACTTATGTAAATGTCAGCAATTGTTAGAATATCTGTGGATTTTGCTTCCCATGCATTTCCAAGAGTATAAATATGCTGTGCTTAATAAACTCGGGGCGCAGTATTTACTGTTTGTTAGCCCTCCCGACTCTCTCTCTCTTTGTCTCTCTCTCTCTCTGTCTCTCCTTTTCTCTCTATTTTCTCAATCCTCACTCCCCTTCTCAGGAACTGTTCGGTCTTAGCTGGCAGGCTCCGGCACTACTGGTCAGAAGGGACACATGCCTTCCCTTGGACCAGGCCCGTGTCCGTTTTTTCTGAAATAAAAGAATCTCTTTCTTGTCCTGGGACAATGTCGGAATTCTGCCAGCTAAGGAGAAGGGGAATGGGTTTTGAGTAAGCCATGAACAGTTGCACAAGGAAGAGTTCTGTTTTGTTTCGTTTTTTTTCTTTTTTCCCTCTGTTGGGTTAATTGATGCAGAGAGGGCAAATGGGAAGGGTCTTGAGACGTGGCTGCTGGATTTGACACTTAGAGACTATTTGTGGCCCTGGGGAGGGCAGTTCTTATAAAGTGGCTGGGCTGGGCAGGGGCCGTAAGAATTACAGGAAGAAGCTCAGGGGACGAAGGAAGACATAGGGCAGTTTGATGTTAAAGGTTAAGAGGAGAGATGGGACAATCTCTGGGCACAGGAGTCCGACACCAGGAAGTCTGTATTTTCCTTTCGGGGCTGACTGAAAGATGTTTTAGGCTAAGCAAAAGAAGCCAGCAGGAGAGGGAGGGCAAAGATTTTGAACCAAAATGGGATAGAAGCTTCGGGGTGGGAAGAGGGGGTGGCTGTTACTGGTGGTTCCAGGTGGGAAGCTTTTCTGAGGGGACTGGGTTGCCTTCTGAGACAGGAGGAAAGATCCCTCTCACTTCCTTTGTGTGACAATGGGCTCATTTAAGAGATGGAATCCATGACCTTGACCTTCCCATCAACCTTTGTTTTCACCTTCTGAGGTAACAGACTAACAGAGCAGACCACATTTGTGTGGCCACACACTGACAAGTCCAAGGACAAAGCCAGATCCCTGAGTTTTCTTGTTCAGATGGCCCAGCCGCCCAGGACACGGTCAGGGGCGTGGCTATTGCATGATGCAATCCCAGGGCTGCAGGCCACTGACCAGACAGCGCAGAGCTGCCAGACCTTGCATTTGATGGGCAGCAGGGTGGAGAGGGGCAGAGCCCTGAGCTGGGCAGAGAGGACTTGGATTCCGGGTTCAGATCTACCACGTACAAGCCCGTGACCCCGTCTGCAGAGGGCTGGGTGGTGGTGGCGCGTCTCCTCCCTCCATGGCTCGCAGTTATAAGCTGTGCCGGCTCCTCAGAGGGCATTAGGGGGATGCCTCCTTGCCTTCTCCCCTCTCTTTTCCTCCTGAGGGAGTCTGACTCTGCAGGGAAACAGTGTACTCCTTCACCATTAGCCTGGGTCCCTCACTTCTGGCATCTTTTCTCCTTTGTTTTGGAGCACGATGGCATAGGGCCCAGCTAGTAGGAGCGGGAGCCAAACCTTTCTCTATTTATTCGGATCGTAGCTATGGATGCAGCAAAAAGCAAACAGAAGTTTGACTAGATATACGAGCTTGGCGGTCCACATTTAAAGCTGGTGTCCACTGACGTAGGAGGCAGAAAACACAACATTATGTTAAAATGAATAATAGCCCCAACAGAAAAAGAACGCGTACATTTGTAAGAAAAAGTTCTTAGCAGGAATGTCCTGACGCTAAGTTGGTGAGACGGACACTAGCTCTGTGTGTCTCCTCCTCAAAGCTGCTTACTGTCCGTCCCCATCACGTGCTGTCGAGCAGGGCGCAAGTTCCGAAGGGGACACGTCTTCTCTTAGGTCACCCTCTTTCCCCGGCACGTGGGGTAGGGCTTTGACCTAAGGAAGGCTCTGGGCTTGTCTCCTGGAGTCGTTGGGGGAGGTGGATGTTGGTAAGAATTGAGGAGGGTCATCTGGTCCCCTCCAAGCTGCCCTAGTCAGGTCAGTGCTGCCCATTGGCCGGGTGGCCTGGACCTCACGCGATGGCCCCGGGAATTTAGTGAGTCGGTATTTAGCAGAGTCGCTCAGTGGAGACAGAATGCCTGTAGCTCGCCCGCCTTGTGCCTAGTGGGAGGGAAGCCCCAAATGCAGCTCCGGCTGCAGGAATCAGCGTCTCGCTGGAGGAAGAAGATGGACACTGCGAGTCCATCGAGAACAAGTGAGGTCTCAGGGGCCGGCCCCTGGCCAGCCGCAGCGCCCTGCCGGAGGCCCAGCAGCTGCTGGGTGGGGCCCGCTGTCAGCCGGCCGCTTGCTCTCCTGGCAGCCGCAGCAGGGAGAGGAGAGAGTCTGGCGTTCATTGTGTGCTTGTTTCTAATTTCCTTCTGCTTTCGATCCTCTTCGGAGAGAACAATGTCCTGAACAAGGCCCCGGCTTCCTCCGCGGGCGCCCTCCCAACTGTGGAGGGTGGCGCCCGACAGAGGACAATGGCCCGGCAGATGGTGTTTGATTCCTGTCCTTGGAGAATCGGGGGACAGTGGGATTTGGTGGCCCTTTCGAATCCCAGCCTCTTTGTTGTTCCATCCCTGGGCCTTGGAGCGAGTTTCCCTCCAATCTCATTTATGAGTCTTATTTTTAAACTGTCCTTATTTGTCAAGGAAGGACAGTCCTTTCTGTACCACCAGGGTCCTTCTGCGTCTGGATGGGCGGAGGGGGCTCTAGAGCCCACGGGGACTCCCTGGAGATTCTGGAGCCACAAGGCCGCTCCATGCCACTGCGCCCCCAGGACGAGGGGGACAGGCTTGGGGCCCTGAGCACATGGGCCAGGCTGCGTCCAGCTTGCGGGCCAGCGCCTGGGAGGGCTCCTCTGCCGAGCGCCTCAGGATGGCAGTTCTCCAGCCAGTGCTTCGTAAGGCCAGCTGGGGCCAGAAGGCCCAGGACGGTGTCCAAGGACCGGGGTGGGGTTTCCTCATTCCTCTGTGTCTTCACACTTGGCCTCTTACTTGTGGATTTCAGTACATGTATCCGCCTCGTTTCTCCTTTGTCACCAGAAAGCAGAGAGAACCCCAACGCGAGCGACCCGCATGTGCGAAGGGGCCCGCGAGGGCTGAGGGGCTATTCGACTAGGATCTTCAAGTCCATAGGGTTTTATTGAGAAAGATGCTATGAGAATGGCAGGTGAGAATAAGAAGAATGAGGGGTGACACGGCCTTGAAAAGGGGCTATGGCAGGGTCTTTAAGGTATGATGAGCCTGGAGCAGGGTTGCCCATGTTTAAGCCACTCAATTGCCATCATCACCATTTCTGTCACATCCACATACCACCCACCTCCTACTTGTTGAACAGTTCTCTTTAAATAAACTTATTTTAAAAACTTTACCTTCACTTAAAGGCAAATATTTATGCCACTACCATAAACGAAACATGGCATTTTTCCAATACGCACTGAAGCAAGTTGATAACTGTTAAAATAAAAATATTTCTCGTGCATCACTAAAATCTTGTACGCTACCCGGAGCTTTGTGTATATTTGTGGTGTACGTTTTTACACACAGGGGTGTCTCCAGCGTGTCTGATGATGACGTTGGGAGTGAACTCGATGTCGGCAAGACATAAGAGGTAGCGTGATTTGTGCGGACCGTGACCCCACCAAAGATGCTCCAGGGGGAGCACCCCTGCTGCTGGGGCAGTGTTCCCCAGCTTTGCATCAGCATTTCCAACACCAGAGAATGACTGTCCCCTCCAGGGCTGGATGAAGGTGGATTGAGTTCATATATTTATAATGCATTTAGAACAGTGTCTAGTGAATGGTGGGCACTCGGTGAGTGTTAACTCCCACCAGAACTTGGGACATTCTGGCTGAGGACTCTCAGCTGCCCTGGGGAGTGGTCCCTTTACCTGTCTGCTTGGAGACAGGACCAGGACAGACAAGGTCCCCAAGCTCCCTCCTGCTCGCCATACACCTCTGTTGCTCTCTGACTCTTCCACTGGCACAGGTGTGGCCAGGTGGCACGGACACCATCTCCCCCATGATTTTAGGATTAGACTGAGATGTAGTCACGGCGTTAGTCATCATGAGACATCCTCGTTGGGATCGGTGGTCCTCTCTGTCTGCTGGAGGCTCCGGAATGGGCTCCCGGGGACAGACACTCGTGTGCATGTGCCGGGGGCTTGTCGGATCTGGGTCTGCTGCTCCCTCTGAGCAGCCCTGGGTTATTTCTGGAATGGGACTCATGGCTTGGAGGAAGAAAAGAGCTGTGGGAAGCAATCTCAGGTTCCTGGTGGGCCTGGAAATTCTGCCTCAGGCCCTGGAATTTTGGCTTCCTGTTTGGCCTGGCACATGTCCCCTCCCCTCCCCATCCTCCCCCCATATTTGGCTCTGATATATCCTCTCCCTCCCCCTTTCAGGATTCATTTCCTCATCTGTAAAATGAGGAGGGTGCACTAGATAGTATCCAAGGCCCCTTTAACCTTGAGAAACCATGATTCCCCTCCAAGCCTCCCACTCAGGCCTCTTGATTGACAGGAGAAGAAAGGTAGTAAGGAAAAGAGAGGCAGGGAGAACCATGTGTCCTACAGTGCACAGGACAGGCCCCACAACACACAATTGTCCCTTCTAAATTGCATGTTGTCTGATTCCATTAATATGAAGTTCAAGAAGAGGCAAAGCGGAAATAGGATGAGTCAAATCCTGGTTATATCTGGTGGGGTGTGGACTGAGAAGGTAGATGAAGGAAGCTTTCGGGGTGCTAGAAATATTCTATATCTGGACTAAGGGGTGGTCATGTAAGTACATTTATATGAAAGTGGTTATCAAGCTGTGCACTTAAGATGAGTACGTTTTATGTACTTTCCTGTGGATATGTTATATGTTGATTAAAAAATGAAAAGGAATGTAGATTTTCATGTTCAAGAGAAGTAATCATAACAATAATTCATTGACTATGTGCCAGGTGCTTTAGATAGATTATTTCACTTAATCCATCCAAACCATCCTGTCACCCAGGTATTACTCATTTTTACAGGTGGGGAAACTGAGGCTTAGAGAGGTGAACCAGCTCATCTGAGCCTCACGGCTGGTAAGAGGACCTGAAGCCTCAATTCGCGCTCTTACCGTTTGCCTTGGCATCTCGGAGGGATGCGTAGTACAGCATCAAAGCTTTCTGTTTCACCCGTTACGTCCGCCAAGCACGGAAGTCTTAGATGCTGTTTTCTTAAAGGGAACTTCATCGTGGATCCTGATGCTCCAGGAACTCAAGTCCCTCTACCTTTTTAAAAATAATAAAACACATAGAAGGGGGAACGCACCCCCTCTGTGCCCTCCGTCCATGAATTTGTTCCAGTCGGGGGAAGAACTCGTGGTTTCCTACCCACGCTGTTCATCTCAGCTCTTCGATGTTGTAAATTCTCTGAGAATATTGAGTATCGGATACTGAATATTGAGACTGTTGAGTGCTGGCTATCGCAGTCGATATTGTGAGCCATGTTTGAACTCCAGCTCTGTTCCTCTTATGCTGTGAGGCTCTTGGGAGGTTGTTTAATTTCTCAAAACCTTTGTTTCCTCGTCTGTAAACAGAGGACCGTGGTGCTTGCCCTGCAGTTGCTGTGTGAGGGTTCTGTGGGGTCAGACAGGAGAAGCGCCCAGCTCAGCGTCACAGCCATAGCACGGGCTCAGGAAAGGCTAATGGCGAAATTCAGAGCTTTCACTCTGTTGATGCCCGATTCCCTCCAGGCCTCTAAAGGCACAGCCTCTTTCTCTTCTAAACCACTTGACACACATTTGAAAACACAGTGATGCTCGTGACTTCTCCGCAAAGTGGAGATCCTGAAGGAAGGGTGGGATGTCGGCTTTAGCCAGGGAGCTGGGAGGTCCCTCTCAGCTGGACCGGTCAGCAGGAGGGGATTATGTACGTGTGGACCGTTGAGAAGGGGGAGGATTTAGTCAGAGGGAGGACCAGGAAAGCCATTCTAAGTTGGGGAGTTGGGGGTGGTGGTCCAGGTGTTATCTAGAAGGCAAAGCTGGACTCCCCTCCCCCACTTTTTAATTCCCCTCGCCCCATCTACTTCCACACCTGACCTATGGAATTTGCTGTTTGAATTTGCCGTTACCCCTTAAGAACTGGATCTCTGAAGGCGGGGCATCTCCCGTGAGCTCTCAGCGTGCACCCCAGGCCTAGGGCACCCGGGGCCTGGTGCATCCAGGGTCCTCCGGAGAACTCAGCGGTGGGGGGCGAGGGCCTGGTGCACCTGGGGAATGGTTCATGGCTCCACCTGGGGCGTGAACCCAGGACCTTCTGCATGTAAAACAGACGTGCTAACCACTACATTAGGGAGCCACCCCCAAAGCTGGACTTTGGGAATGGTGAGCAGGCCATTTGGTTGGCACCTAAGGTTTATGTAGGAACTAGTGGCAGATGAAGTCGGAAAGGAAGATGTCTCCAGATGAAGTCCCGCTAAGAAAGCTGGATTTTTTCTGTAGGAAAAATGAGTCTCTCAACATTCCTGAGCTGGGCAGTTGCAAGAGAAGCTGGGGCGTGCAGAAGGGCCGTGCCACTAGGTTGTGAGGCCAGGGAGGGGAGCAACTCGCAGACTCAGGTGGAGAGAGGAGTTGGAGGTGGTGGGATGGGAAAGGAAGGTGTAGGGTGATGGGGGAGGGAAGCAAAGGACTCCCAAAGTCTTGGAGCCGATTCCCTGAGCTTTTGAAGCAGGAAGAGGGAAGACGGGAGAAAGTGAGTTGGGAGGTGACGATGAAAGGGATTTCTGTGAATGGCTGAGACTAGAGCGGGTGCCTCTCGCTCCTTCCTGTTTCCTCACTTTCCCAGGCCTGCTATGTGCACGTTCTCAAGAGCACATTACCCTCCTCGGGTATCAGACTTGTCTGGGGCGTTCCAAGGACAGACCTTGGCTTTCGACAAGTTTCTTTTCCAACCTAGCCACTCGGGAACTGAACAGAGGGAGGCATGGCAAGACCAAAACAGATCCAACAGCAGAATCCTTCCCAAATGGACCCCTTCCTGAAAGGCCAGAGTTTGTTTAGATGCTCGACTGAGGAGGGCTGGGGAGGTGGGGACCCTTTTGAATAGCCTCCTGATTTTATGGAGAGACGCAAACAATGTTTTGAATAAAAATCCCTTTGTTATTGTTGTTTTATAGGGCTGTAGCCGAGGCCAGGAAGAAAACCACCCCCTCAGAAGGTTGTTTTTGTGACTGTTCTTTGGAGCATTGTTCTAAAAATGGGAAATTACATATTGCTGTGCCAAAGCAAACTAACACCTGCAGTTAATAGAATACCTTCCACGAGGTGGCTTTCAGAGCCCCAGCCAGTTCGGGATGCGTGCAAAAGTTCCAGCTGGTGCATTTCTTCACTTCTTCGGGGATCGGGCGTGGGGTGACCTTTGTAACCAGAGGGGGCTTTGGCAATTGGGGGGCTTAGGTGACTTTTCTCTACTCATTCACTCAATAAAAAATATCTATGAAGCATCTGTGTTGGCTCAGCCCTGGTGGTTTTCTCTACTCCCTCCTCTGACCTTGTTAAAATCACCAGGAGAGTTGACCGTAGGCAGATGGCTTTCTGGTCGCTCTTTTTCAATTTTTCAGAGTCAGTGTGTGACTTCTGCCTCCAAACGATGAGGCGCTAGAGAGAAGCTCAGCACATTCCTTCCTTCCTCTCCTTTCTCCTTCTTTATTCCCTCCCTCTCTCTCCCCCCCCCCGTCTCTTTCTTGCTTCTTTATGAGCCCACGAAAATAAGAAATGTTCTTTTGAACATGTTAGTCAGTTAGGCATATTATTTTTCAGTTTCTACTCACTGGGGTACAGTCTAGAATTCTTGTTCCATGGTGTTAGACATCAAAAGATAATTTTTTTTGATTATCTGGCTCATATTTAACATTTATCAACATGGATATAATTGCGGACTAATCGGGTCTTGAAATTTATCGTGCATGAAGCGAAGACATTTCAGATAGAGTCGCGATTTAAAAAGAACCCAGTTTCATTAGCTGATCTCATCTTTATTAGAAACAAGAAGGGTGAGGGAGCAGGAGAAACAATGAATTTCAAACTCTTTGAAATGTGTTGACTTTCGTGAGAAATTCCTACCCATGAAGCACATTCTTCCAGCGGGTGGGGCTGGCTGGAAAGTGATGGTAGAGCTTCTCTGGGACTCAGGGTTATCTCTTGGGGACCACTTAGTTGTTGACGTGGTCCCGCCTGGAAGAGAAGAGATCAAATAAACAGCCTCTCTAGTCCTGTATCATCCTCTGTCTGAGTTTTCACATTGGTTTCAACACTCCCGCCAGCGGCTCCGAAGGAGGACTCCGCTGTGATGGGACCCACGATGCCGCCTCCTATTCGAACGATGTGTTTTCCTCTTGCTTACCTGGGGATTCTCATTTTTCTTGAATAAATGGCGAGAGAGCAAAGATTTGGATCGTGGCTCCGTGGGACGCATGCTCTAGAGTGGGAAGCAGATACACCCACATGTGCTGCAGTGGGAAAGATGCATGACAGAGCCCATATCATGGGGGAAAGTGGGGGGTAGCAAGCCCCTGATCCTCAGGGCATCAGAGGCGGTTTGAGGGAGAGACCCCAAGAGCTGAATCTTGAAGAAACCTTAAGGTTGCCAGATTTTAGAAGAAGAAAATACAGGATGCCCAATTAAATTTGAATGTTAGACATGCAACGAATCATCTTTTGTAGTACATTTATGTCCCGTGTACTGCACAGGTCGTGAAGGATGGAGTTGGGGTCTTCAGGTAACTGCGGGAAGGGTAAGCACTTCAGTCGGTGGGAACTGGCCTGTGCAAAGATTTGGAGGTGTGAACAGGATTTGTTGCCCGTTTCAAATATTAATACATGCTCTTCATAGTAATGCAGTAAGTGTTACCTGGAGAAGGAGCTAAGCTCTCCCTTTTTCCATCGGTTCCTCTTCCATCCTGGGCCTGGCCAGAGAGGGGATAAAAAGTGGGGCCTGGTTTGTCCTAGACAGTACTGCCGGGATCTGTGCCATGGCTTTGAGGCCTCAGAATCTGCTTGAGGGGACAAAATGAGAAGCGTCCCATCTCTCAGTGGTGGCTGCACACTAACCAAGGCTCCAGAGCAATAGCTGCAACCAGAAGCATGTTTATTAATGACAAATGCAAAATCTAGTGGGCCGGACAAGTGTATTCTCCCACTGTGGACAAGACTCGTGAAGGTGGGGTAGTGAGCATGGACGGACTCAGAACGGGGGGCTGTGGAATGGGCCTGGTGACCTTCCTTGTCAGTGGTTTCTCCATTGCGCCTTCCCCCTGCTCGGGACCCATCTGTCTCCCTCGGGCTAGCCCTGTCCCCCCCACCCCACCCCTGGGCACATCTTCCTTCTACCTTTCTGCTCATCCAGTGGGTGCAGTACTTTGGATTAGATTCTCACTTCCTGAATGATGCCCCCATTCTAGACCTGCCCCCTCTCGCCTCCCTGATGACCTCGGTGAAGTGTGGGCTGTGGCTGAGGTCTCTTCTCCTCGTCACAGTCGAGCTCTTGGTTCTTCCCCGTAGATGGCTCTCCCCATCCACTTGCTGTCTGTGAATTCACCAGCCTAATTTGAAGGGCAAGCTTGTCTCCAAGGCTTGTCCATTGCCGCACCCCTAGCCTGGGAGGGGAAAACAGCAGGGTCTGAGGCCAGAGCGAGAGGCAGGGCCAGTCTCCCTGGTGGAGGAGTCTGAACTTTCTCCACTGCTAGCAGGGGGAGGATTTGAAGCAAAATCATAAACTTACTGTTCGATTTTTGGCAACCATGGGAAGAATACAGGCATCTCTCAGAGATAGGGTGGGTTCGGTTCCAGACCACAGTAATAAATCAAGTATTGCAACAAAGGAAGTCTTAACCTTTTTTTTTTTTTTTTTGCCGGTAGAGGGTTTTGCCTTTAATCTGTGAAAAAGCGTAATATCTGAGAAGAGCCATGAAATGAAGTGGAAGGTATGCTTGGAAGGGAGCAAGACTGACATCTTAGAGACCATTTAGTAGCTGAATAACCGCCTCCCAAAGATGTCCATGTCCTAAGCCCTAGAGCCTGTGACGATTTTAGGGGACATGGCAAAGGGAAATGAAAGTTGCAGATGGACTTAAGACTGAGAATCAGCGGGGTGGGCCCAGTGTAGTCACAGGGGTCTTTACACAGAGAAGCGAGGGGCCCAAGAGGAGGCCAGAGTCGCGAAGAGAAAGGCAGAGGCTGCACGGCTGACTTTGAACACAGGGGAAGGGGCCACGAGCCAAGGGATGAACGTGGCCTCCGGAAACTGAAAAATCAAGGAAACAGACTCTCCCTTAGGGCCTTGAGAACCAACGCAGCCTGCCAACACCTTGATTTGTAGCTCAGCAAAACCACTTTCTTACCTCCGACCTCCAGATCTGTAAGATAATAAATTTGTGGGTTTGCTTTTTTGAGACATTAAGTTTGTGGTAATTCGCTACAGCAGCTATAGGAAAGCAATTTAGAGGCTCTTTGCAGTAATCCAGGCCATAGATGGTGAAGGCCTGGTATTGGCAATCGGGGTAGAAAGAAGGGGACAAGTTCAAGGTCAATTGAGAAGGAGACAGATGCAGAGATTTAATGGACACATAGGGTCAGTGGGTCAGACGATCTTTTTTCCTCCCCCATGCCCTGAGGCCTGCTCGTCATCTCATCTCCCCTGGATTCCCCCTACCCTCATCTCCATCCTGTCGTAGGAGTGAGGAATACCCACTTCTGTTACCAGGACCATAGAGAGGGAATTCTAAAGGACATTCCTCCCAGTTACATAGGATGACAGGTGCTGCACACACATCACTGCAGCTCCTTTGAGTTAACTAGACTTTGTGATAGGCTAGGAATCCATCCACTTGATGGAGGATTAAACTCTGAGCTCCAAACCCCCGATTTATCCATTCTGACACTGGCGACCATGCATGCTTAGCTGAATCTATTTTCAGATATTTTTTTCTGCACATACTATAATTTTTTTAAGTTTTATAATTTTAGTTGGCTCAGGGTAATACATTGAGTGGCTAACTACTGATGACTCACCCTCACATTGCTCCCATGTGCCTATTGGTATGTTTAAGCGCTAGGGAGAAATAGTCCCTAATTACACGTTTCAGAATACATCGTTTGTGTGGCCCTCTCATCATCAATCAAGGCTTTCTTTATCATCTATCTGAAGCCATTCTGAGTGGCAATCACCCCACGGTGAATTACTACCCGCAAATGCCTTGGCATTCGCGTACGGCGTGCCTTGCATCAGCCATAAAAGCTAGACATAATTTTATCCACATCATCTTGATAACGTTGATGAGGGCTGGTTTTACTTCCTCTTGCTGCCTTGTGAGTCATTTATAGATTCTTCTGCTGGGCTAACCTCGACAGGCTCACAGGTCGAGGGTGTAAAATGCAGCTTTCTTACTCATCGATCATCTCAGGCTACGCTGACACACGGTCAGGGCAAACCCTTGGATTTTGCAACGTGACAGCAGTGTTTGAGGAACCACCACCTTAGCTTTCTTCAAGGATAAATGTTCCCTCGGTTGCAGGCTGGGGGGTAGTTTCCAAAGCAAATTTTCACCCAGATTCACGGCGTGTTTGGCACTGTGATCAAGAAATAGGATCTTTCCCCCAGGAATCCTCAGAGGTATAAATGCTAAGACCAATGGAATGCCCAAAATACAGCTCTTATTTCTAAGCCTTTTTTTTTTTTTTTTTTTTTGCTTTGTTGAGTTTTAAGTGTTTAAGTTTTCTCTTTACGTAGTTAATTTGTGCCCAATACATCCCAAATGCAGGGAGCTTATATTCCAACACTGGCCTCCGTGTGTTTTAGAGTTTGGCCTAGGGAAGAGAGCGATGATATAATTCTATATTTATATGAGGTGGAGCTGACAAACGCTTCCCCTCCTCTTTCTTCAAATGTAAAAACCATTCTTAGCCTGAATTTGGCCCTCGGGCTGTCGTTTGCAGACTGGTGCTATCACATGATTAAACACACGCAGACAGGAAAGAACCTCACGCGTTCCTTCGCTTCTCCAGTTTCTTGCTTTCTGGCCACATGCCTCACGCGGAGGCACGCTTCTTCTGTCCTTGCCACCGGTGCATCTCGCATTCTGGTATTTTAAAACGCGATGTACATTTCTCTGCGTGGACAGCCCCCTCCCCGCTCCTTCTGGTGGGTCACTTACATTTCTGGACCCCTCGAGGCAGGCATTCTGCAGCACGATTGTCCTTCCTTTTATCCCCAGATACCTGGGTTGTATTTGCTCCAGGTAAATAGTTCCGCAGCTGTGAATAGGTAATTAAAATTCTGAACCTTTCATGGCTTTGGATCCTTATCTCTTTGATAATATTGGTGCTCATCTAGGCAAGGAAATGTGAGTTAAAGACCACCTGGATGCAGAAGTAGGTGGGACCCTTAGCAGCCAGGGCATGGGGGAGGTGTAGGAGGCAGGAGGCCCCGCCCCAAGGCTCCCTCACTGCAGCCCCCCCCCCCCAGGGGCCAGGGATCTGGGAATTGCCTGTCCCTGACCTGCTCTGGAACTCTTAGAATCTCGGGTTGCGTAGGCTTTAGGGTCCTGAGCCCATGCGTGTATTTCGAGAGTGGGTGGACACTTCTCATCCATTTTACGTCATATATCGTCTTGGAGGAGATTCCTACATGTGAGATCCCGATTGGGATTGGGGTCTGGACTCTCAGTTGTGAGAGAAATCCCTAAATGAGGAATTGTGAAAACGCCTGTCAGCAAGTAAGCAATCCATAAAAATAATTATTAGGTTGTAGTTTCTGCTTCCAGACTTTAAAAATGGGCGGATGGAGGTCAAAGGTATGCTCCCCGCCCCCAGCCCCTTGGTCCTCGCTACCTTCTGGGCCAGCCCAGGTTCTAGAGTCTGTTGAACTTGACCTTGGAATCCCCTGGGAATGAAATTATTACTAATTCCGAAAGGGCTGACACATCACTGGCAGAGCTAGACGGGCCGCAAGTTTGTGTGACTGCCCCCGTTTTTAACTCAGAATTCTGAGCATGAAAAAAAAACCCCTCACGAATCAAATGAAATCAACCATCGAGATGATAAAAGGTCCCTAGAAAGGAACTGCGTTTCGTTCTCTGTCCCGCAGGGGCGAGGCGGGCGGTGGCCAGCAGGGTTCAGAAACACGAGGCCCGACCCGCACAACCCGCACGTCCGCTCCCGGACGCCGTGGCCGACACTGCCCCCTAGTGGCCGAGGCCGCACCGGGCGCCGAGGGCGGGGAAGGGCGCGCCTCGGCCCAACCACGTTGTTCCTTGGAAAAATCCAGCCCCGAAGAGGCTTTTCTCTCTCTCTCTCCTCGGCTGCCTCTTCCCGTTCCCTGTGCTGCTGACCTTTCTCTTCCTGTCTCCTCTCGGCACGTCCTCCACTTTCTTCAGGCTGCTGGGGAGGGCGGGGCCCCGCCAGGGAACAGCGAGTGTTTGGGGGTTTTTTTTATATAGATAGGCGACCCATCATTGTGACAAGTTCAACTCTATGAACGTTTTTCTCTAGGTTGTTAGTTTTTTTTTTTTTTTACTCTAGGTTGTTAGTTTTCTTTTTGTTTGTTTTTGTTTTTGTTTTTTTTTTACTCATCAACAATACTTTTGGAGCCGCTGATGCTGGGCGGCCGGTGCGCTGGGGTGGGGTGGGGTGCGGTGCGCTGGGGTGGGGGCGTGGACCCAGCCGAGGAGGGAGCAGGGGGAGGGACGCTCTGCGTTTTGGATTTTGTGATAAGGGCGCGGGGAAGCTTTGAAGGGTTTTAGATGGACACGAATGGGTGGCAGGGGAAGCGGGTTTTCACTTGATGAAAATTGCTTTGGGCGCGTGTAGACAGTTGCTGCAGTGGCACTGGATGGGGAGCTGGGAGCCAGTTTGGAGGCCCCTGGGAAGGTGCAGGTGACACTGGTCCGTGTGGCACTGTGCACGTGGGGAGAGCTCCCCGAGGGGCTCCGGCGGGAGAACGGCTCTACTGGACATGACGGACGGGGCTGGAGAAGGAAGGGTCAGGGTGCTCCTCAGGCAGCAGCGGAGACGGGGGATAGAATTTATTGGGATGGGAAACGGACTAGGGAGGGAGATCGCGACTTGTGCTGGGCAAGGAGAGTCGGCCATGTTGGGTGGATGGTAGGATATAGGGGAAGGAGGTCTAGGCTCTGCTGGTGGCAGAGACCTAGAGCAAAGGCACTGTAAAAGGTTTTGAATTTTCTCCCTGGGTTCAAGAGCAGGGCTCAGTGGGGCCTCGAGAAGGGAGCCCCACCTTAAATCCTAGCTTGAGAGACTCCGGAGCTAAATAAATAAAGCTGGCTTGTCCAAGATACTCTTGCTCTCATCAATCCGTGTATTTTATTAAGGCTTTAATCACAGTTTTATCTATCTGCTTGTCTACTCGTTTATTTTGTGGGAGCTGATGATCTTCCCCACTCGATTGCAGGCTCCCTACGAGCAGAGGCCACTGTTTTCTTCACTCTGCTATCTTTGGGGCTCAGTGGGGTTCAGGCCCAGAGCAAGTGCTTCATACGTGTTTGTTGGGTCTTGAAATCTGCTGCCCGGTTCCCCAGAGTGCCCGCCACCACTGTGAACACATCGAACGTGCCAGTCGGTACCTAGAGATTCATTTCATTCCTGAAGGCTCCTTTGCCACAAGAAAAAAGGTGTGTCTGCTCTTCTTTTTGTAGGAAAATTGACTGGACAGGGACTCAGAGAACAGGGGCAAGTTAGAGAGGGGTATTGGGCTCAGAGCCAGAGCATTGCCCAGTGGATGGCAGGAACCAGGTGCTGACCAGTTGGGCTGTGACCCCGCCCTCCAGCCTCTCCATGAGCAAGACTGACATGAATGGACGGCTGTCGGGCAGGCCTCTGCGATTTGTTCAGCAATGGATGTTTTAACAGTGGTAAAAGGTATAAAGGATCTAGAAAATACATAAGCAGTGTTTTTGTGCTTTTGTTTTTGCTTTTGTTCTGCTGTTTCCATCCCCCTTTAGAAAATAGTTTGACAAATAATTTCATGGAGCAAATATGAACCGAGCAAAGACCTTAACCCGCTATCTTTGGGACCTCTCCTTAGAGTCTGTCACTCTTCAAAGTCAACCCCAAGACCCTGAGTCCCTAAGCAAGGCATCAAATCCATTCCTCCCTCCAGCTTTTGTTTCTTAACTTTCTTATGGGAATTTGATTCCTTCCAGAGGGAAATGGCATCATTGTGTGTCGTGTGTGTGATTTGAGGGATCCTGGTAAAGGGCCACCCAAACCTAACAGGTCCCTACTGCACTGTCAAGATGCTGGCAATGTCCACCATTTATCTTTGGGAAGTGGAACTCTCTGGAAAGCTCCATCTTTGCTTGCAGGCATGTTTGGGTAGCATAATCACATGACATATTTCTTTTTCCACCCAAGAGCAGGATCCCAAAGAGACTGGAAGAAACGGAACAGTTAAATTTCAACAGTAAAAGAATGGGGATGGGGAGCTCAGCTTGGCTTCAGCCTGAGGTCAGCGCCACCGGATGTGGATGACCTCACCCCACCCCCTTTCTCCTGTAGGTCAAGTTTGAGCAGGGCCCTCTCTACTTTTCCAGGCCGGCATCTGCCTGTGGGAGGAAGTGTGTGTTGCAGGCCGCTCTTGCTGCCTGTGCTGAGCCTGGCTTTGGAACGTGAGGCGTAGGCCTGGCCCCACGAGTTTGCATGGCCTCTGCCTTTCTTTCTGATGCTACTAACCTTACCATAGCAGTGGTGGACCGTCTACATCTGACAGGTAAATAAAAAGGAGACACAGAAGCGAGATGCTTGAACTTTATGGAGGGGAGCCAGGCCGGGGGAGGGAGGGAGAGGAGGAAGCCTCTGGCAAGAGCAGCAGGGGCTTCGGCATTTGCATTTGGAGGTCTTCAGCGTCCAGATCTAAGAACACTGTGGGCTCTCTATAATTTTCCCCTGAAACAACAACAAAAAATAATTTTAAAAAAGCCCCTGCAGAACAATAGCAAACGAACCTCAAAACTAAACAAGACATAGAAACGTCAATATCAACTAAGAGATTCAGTTTCTCCAGGAGGAGCTCACATCAAAAGGGCTTTGATTATTTCTCAGAAGCGTCTTAGCAAAAAGTGAGATAACTGCGTTTGTGTGGTGACTTTCTTCCCTGGATTAAAAAAGGGTCCAAAAAATGGGCCGACGATGCAGTCGAGCTGGAGGGACTTGGGGGAATCCGCTGCCCAGCGGCGTGAGGAAGGAAGTCATGTACCATGAGTCTCATGATGCCGCCCTTCGTGCTCTCGGGGATGGTGTCCACATGCTCCTTCAGCCTGATCGCTGCAGCTTTCATGTCTGCATCGGGGCTGAAAAGGTCAATCGCAGCCTCATAACTCGAAGGTGTGTCCACGAAGAGGGTTTTCACGACATCGAGAAAGCTCGAGCAGATCTCTGTGGAAGCTGGAGCACAGAACAGAGAAAGCACATGTGGCTAGGCCCTTTTCCAAGCTGGCCAGCCCCGTGGCTGGGCCTGCCCCAGATGCAAAGAGCCAGACCTGTCAGCAAGAGATAGCAGCCTTTTTCATCGATAGGATAGACTGTGAAATCTGGTGTTGCGCCAAGCCCTTGGCTCGTTGGTGCTTGGTGGATACTTCCTGGGTTGCAGCCAGCTTTTTGTGGCTTGCCTGAGCCTTCCTTGCACTTCCTGGGCTGGGGTGGGGCAAAATGCCACTTGTTCTTTCTGTTAGCGTTCTAAGCAGAGTATTGATAACAGAAGCAGCTGATCTGATTTTTGATGCAGTGTGGGGGCTGGAAGTGGCCATTGGTTAGTGATGGTCTGAGCCACTTGTCATTGTGGACACCTGGCAGAGTCAGGCTCTGGCAGGAAGCACCACTTGTCCCAGCCAAGGGACAGCCCTCGATCCCGGCTGGCAGAGGCGTGAGCGCCGGGCCTGTGGCACACTCATCTGCAGACAGATGTGCTTCGTGTGTCTATTCCGTGCCCTGCCGTGTTCCCTTCATCTGGAGCTCGCCCAGGTTGTGTTCCTGCCCCCAGGAACACAGAGGTGTGTGTGTGTATGTGTGTGTGTGTGTGTGTGTGTGTGTGTGTGTGTGTGTGTGTGGAAAGGGGGAGTCATTTCCTACTTCCTGCGTGCTCCACCTTCCCACTGAGTCTCCAATCCCCATCCTTGAATTCGCTGCCTCATTGTGCAAATTTGGATTTTCTGCCTGGACTCCGGGCCCCACCCAAAGTGGCCAGTCCAAACGAAGCTCTCTCCAAACTTAGATTCCCTGCGTGGCAACTTACTGTATCATTGGGCCAGTTACTGTATCCTTCTGTAGCTCAGTTTTCTCATCTGTAAATGGGGGATAGCATCCCCACTTCATAGGGTTGTAAGAAGGAAAGGGGGACTATGTGAAAGGGTTTCAGAACAGTGATGTAAGGGCTTTAACTAAACATTAGCTGTCTCGTTGTCGTCAGATGCACGCATTCAAACGTGCAAACGCATCCCAGATCCTTCTCTTAACAGAGTCCAGCCCTGTCTTGCTGAGCCGTCCCATCCACACGCAGCACTGAGGTCTTCTAATTAATGTATATTTCAGTCCTAAATGTTATTTCCCCTTTAAAACAAAGGCCCCTACACGAATAGTTTTTCCCACCGGCCCTTGGTTCGGGCTTTCTAACGCCCCTGTCACCCTCCAGGATCATAAAACTTATCTCTGTGGGTATTGTGAAACTTTCAAAGTGAGTTCATTAGAATTTGTTCAAAAAAACTTTTGTTTGTTTTTTAAAAGGAGAAGAGGTTGATACAGGTTTTAAAATGGTTAGGAATTTTAAAAGTTCCCAAGAGGTCAGTAGGCTTGTAGGGAGGTGTCATCCACCTTCCTCCTCTCTCTCTCTCTCTCTCTCTCTCTCTCTCTCTCTCTCTCTCTCCCTCCCTCCCTCCCTCCCTCCCTCACTCTCTGTCTCTCTGTCTCTGTCTGTCTGTCTCTCTCCCTCTCCCTCCTTCCCCCCTTTCCTCTTAGTGACATCTGCAACTGTTCAGAGACTCCTAATCCTTTGTGCAGAAAACAAAAATGTTTAGAAAACCCCACTCTGCATTGGCCGTTTACCAAAAGGAAGATCCCTTTCTAGAATATTCCTTTCTGCCCAGAAAGGGAGACCTTGCCTTGGGTTGCGTTTCTCTTGGAGACATGAGGTTCTGTAGTTGCTTCTAACCCCTTTAGCTGCCAGAGTCGGGCAGAGACCCCAAACCTGGAGGCTTGGCACCTTGGGGTCTGTCCGAGACCGGGTTTTAGGAGCTGCTTATTCCTCTTCTGTTGGCTACTCACTGCAGACATGCGTTTACGTGGTCCCCTCTATCCCTCCCTCCCATCTAATTCATCTCTTGGAATTCTGGGGGTGTCGGATATGGGAGATGGTTTTTTTTTTTCAGGTTTCCTCCCAGCCTCAGGGGTCTCCTGGCTTCCTGACCAGGCATCAGCTTCTTCGCAGAGGGCATGAACAGCTGCCCCTCTCCTGAGCAAGAAGTGGGTGGCGGGGAGAGTCCCCGAGCCCGGCCTGGGGACGGGGCACTCACCAGGGCTGCAGCAGAGAGCCAGGGTGACCAGGGCGAGGGCGATAGCCGGTTTCATGATGGCAGCGGGCTGGTGAGTGAGGCTCTGGCCCTGGTGTGGTTTCGTGGTCTTGGGTGAGCTGTGCCCACTGAGGGCCTTCTTATAGGATCCAGGCTGTCCCCCAAGCGAGGGGGTGGGAAAGGGCACCACTTACAGGACCACATTATTTACTTAGGCATCAGCTTGGTGGAAAAAGCAAATATTCTCTTTTCTCAGCCCAGTTTCTGTTCCCACTGAAACTGAGCCCATACAATGGGCCACTTGGGTGGGAGGGGGAGCCAAGTATGTGGACCTGAGTCAGAGGGCGTGGAGAGCTGGCCACCTGTGCCACTCTGGGCCTGAGCACTGGGGCCGGCCAGACCAGCAGAAGCAACCGTAGGGGCCCACCTGGATCCGTCACCCCAGGAGACACTCAGGCCCATGGCCCGCCACATGGCAACGACGGGACTAGGACTTGGGACCCCCCCCCCATGCCCCATCGGGCTCCTTCCACGGCCCCCTCCAGGGAAGGCAGCTGGCCCTCCAGTCTTGAGAGTCGCATGGTCAAGGGCAGCACTGTGGTGAGACTCAGGGGAGACCCCGAATGGACGCACGTTGACGATAAAGGACTTCTCCAGAAGCCGGAACCCCAGGCAGACTCGGGGGGTGTGCCTCTTCGGGCTGGGCCTGTCTCCGTGGAATCCGCCTGAGCCGCGCCTCCCCCATGGCCTGGCCCAGGGCACCTGCAGCCATCATCTCGCTGACCCTCTTGACATTTCCTTCTTGAGCGGTTTGCCTTCCCACATTCCCACGGCTCGCTTCTTTCCCATCCCCCGCCCCCCCGGCCCTGCCACTGACCTTGACCTTCCTTCTTGTTCTTCAGATGTTTGTTCTTTAGGGACTGTGCTCACGCCCTCGGTGTGTCCAGGCCTTGGCCCTGGCCTCCTCCTCGCCTTTGGTCACCCCTTCCGTGGCCGTTCCTTTTCTCTCAACGCCCAAGCCTGGAGCACAGGCCTGGCCTGGTCAGAGTGAAGTCTCGAGCCGCCGCCCGCCTCCCCGCCTGCCCTCTGCTGCTGTCCTGAGCAAGGCCATCTTTAGATCTTTCTGAAACTCACCGGTCATATCATTTGCCTTCCTGATACCTGTGTAAAGCTTCCTTTGGATGATGGGGTAAAAAATTCACCTGCGATTTGCAGGACCCACGTCTGCGGGCCTTGGCTTACCAAGTGACCCTCACCCTGCCTCTACCCCACCTGGTGATCTCACCCTGCCTTAGTGTGTGTGGATTCGGGAACATTCCATGAGTTTCTTCATGCATTTCTACTTGTGCTCAAGCGATGCCTTGTACCTAGAATACATCTCTTACCTTGTCTGCTTCTCTAAATCCTATTGGTGCTTCGAGGTTTAACCACATGTTCATTTATTCATTCAGCAAATCCTAAGCGCCTATTATGCGCCAGGCACTGTGCTAAGAGTTGGAAATAGGGATAGACATGGAGAGGCACTGCCTGCAGCCCCTTCGAGAAACACTTGCCACCCGCTGCTGTGAGGAGTGTGGCCCCGAGTCTCTGAGACGGGATGAGGTGGGACGGGGGTGACAGAGCAGCTCAGCAGAAGGGATGGTGGGCTTAAGACCAACCGAGGGCACTGGGGTGAGGATCTGAGACACATCACAGGATCTTGGAGAGATGGCGGTGGGCGGGAGTGAGGGAGGCCTCAGGACATGTCCAGTGCGTTTCCTGCGAGGCAGCTGGGTGCACGGAGTGCTGTTTCCTGACCTAGAGGAGGCTTGACAGGGCCGGGGACGGGGACAGCGAGGACATCTGTGACCTGCAGTCCCCGTCGGGGATCGCTCTCACTGTGAGCCTCTATTCCCTCTCTTACGTGCCCGCCCTGCGGTGTTTTAGTTGTGCCGTTCTTTTCCTAACGGCTGCTACACAGGAACCGTGTGGCACGAATCGATGAATGAGGCCTCCGCGTCCTGTGACGTTCGGAGGCTCGGAGGCGCCTCAGCACGGCTGCGAACGCAGGTCCTAAACCAGCCCCGCCTGAGGACGTGTCCGGTGAGTCACCACCGTGCCCATCTGGGTTTTGAGAGAGACTTGCTTGGTCTGTGTGTGTGTGTGTGTGTGTGTGTGTGTGTGTGTGTGTGTGTGTATAGAGGGGAGGTCTTTTCTCCCCTCCTGACTAGGGGGGTGGGGTCTGCTGGCCCCTCCCCTACACACATCCGGTGTGTGTGTGTGCGTGCCCACACATGGTGCCAGGTTGGTGATTTGCGTTAAGCGCCCTTAGGGAGCCTGCCCGGCCCCCCATAGAGGCCTGGTAGCAGTGAGCGTGGGAGGGCCGGGCCAGCAACAGCCCCCGGCCCACGCTGCCAGAGATATTAACTCAGACCAGACATTCGCCCTGAGCTCAGTGTGGGGAGCCATTCTTGCTGAATGCGCTATAGACAAGGTTAAAGTTGCCTGCAAGCCAGAAGTTTGCAGAGCAGGCGGGCTCTATGCAGAAGGAGAAAGTTTGGCTTAATGGAAAGAGTTGAATGTTCCTTGACAAAAGGAATAACAAAAGGAAAACGGGAACAAGGATGTTTTGAGAGAACTTATGTAAATATCAGCAATCGTTTGCATATCTGTGGGTTTTGCTTTTCATGCATTTTCCACGGGTATAAATATGCTGTGCTAAATAAACTCTGGGTGCAATATTTACTGTTAGCCCTCCCGACTCTATCTTTTGTCTCTCTCTCTATCTTTTTTCTTATCCTCACTCCCTCTTTCAGGAACCGTTCGTTCTGAAGAATCCGGCTGGCTCCGGCAGCTCAGTGCTTGGCTACCCTAACGAGCAGGAAGCTGGGGAGCAGGAAGCTGGGGTGCAGCCTATGTTGGCATCTGGCTTGCTGCATGCAAGTCCCAGCACGGCCCAGAAAACAGGTTAGAGGCTGTGGGTGGGCCATTCTGATCCTATCCATCCGGCTGGGCTGCTGGAGGGGGACTGGTCCAGCCACAGGCTCACGGGGTCAGCTCATGGGTCATCTGTGGAGCTCAGCCTCCTCCACCCTGCGCTTCCAGGGCTGGGCTCCCTCAGGAAGCAGCTCCTGAGCAGAGCAGATTTACCCTCGTGGGTTAGATCTATTCTCTTCTGCCTTGGCGTCTCCCCTGGCTGATGCCCTCGTGAACTAGGGGCCCTCCTAGGAGGGGCCTGGCACCTTCTGGACGTTCCAGCCATTTCATCCACTGGCCTTGGTGCTGAGGGCCTGGGAGTTTTCAGAGGGCCTACAATTTTGTCATGTATCTGTTGGCTCCAGAATACAAAAAGAAAACCTCAGAATGGTAATTCATGAATATCTGATCTGTTTAAGTAACAGCTTACTGCAACTCAGTTCATCTATGATATAGTTATATACAGATGCAATAAAGTTTAAATCGTATGGACCAAATGCATAATCTATTCCGAGGATCCTCAGATTTACTTAAACGTATTCAAGCCGCTTCAAACGTTTATAGCCAGCATGATATTTATGGTGAGAAGTGTGTGTGTCTCCGGGGCACAGAGCAGATCAGAGGAAGTTGGAGAGTGAATGGATGGGTGTCAACGACAGAATAAACAGCACACAGTAGTCTCATGCTTCAACTACAGTTCTAGATCTCACTTTTCCCACTTGATGTTATGTCTTGGATAGCTTCAAAGCTTTGGCATTTATGGATACACTTGACATTTTTTTTTGTTCATGCTACAGAATATCCCTTTGCAGAATGTTATATAATTTAAGTTACTGGTACCTGTATTGTTTCCAGTTTTTCTGCTATTACAAACCACACAGCGACATATGAGCCTCCTGGGGTGAGACACCTGGGTTTAGACGTGCTGACTCTCTACTTTGACTTTCCCAGGCAAAGCCTGCCCTTTCAAGGGCAGAGGGTTGTTGGTCGTGAATGTCAGGACTGGGGAGGTGGGAGTGGGAGTGGGAGGGTGTCAGGGGTTGCTGAGGGTGGGAGTCAGCTGCAGAGATCTTGGTCAGTTCTCCAGCACAAGCTGTCCCTCAGTAGGCCACACACTGAAAATTGGCACAGATGCAAATGTGGGCTGCTAACTGGCATCCTGTGGGCACCCAGCATCCACCCCCCAGCTGTGAATTGTACCCAGGCACAAGCCACCCAACTTCCGGTGTTTCTGGAGTTTCGGGGAGGGGTGGGGGTGCAGCAGGGTAGACCTGCTGAGGAGCTGAGCACTTTCTTGGCTCCCCAGCCAGGCTGATGGATGAGCTGAAACTTGGGGGGTGAAAGGGCGGGGTGGGGCTGGGAGCTGGGGCTCCCAGGCGGAACCAGCAGGTTCTTGGCCCTGGGATCGGCTCCCTCCCAGGGTCAGGGACGGTCAAGCTGGTGTAAGTCCCTGTGCGACAGGGTAGAAACTGGTTCCCTCGCCTTTGACAAGTCCACCTTAGGGATCTGGGCAGCAGGTTCGGGGGTTGACAGCACATGGCACGATTCACTTCTTGCCCTTTCCCAGGAGGCTTGCCTGCTTTATGGCCTAATACTGCAGGTGCTTTGTTCTGGCTGAGTCACCCAGGCCCTGCCTGCCTCCGTCTCTGCCCTTTCCCACCTTCCCCGCCCTACACGTGGTCACCGCTGAGGCCCCTCGGCCCCAGCACCTCACGGTGGGTTGTATGGCCCTGCTTTCTGCTGTCATTGGGACATGAGCTGACACGGTCAGCAGACATGGGTCAGGGCCCAGCTCTGCTGCTGGCCGACAGCTGGCTCTGTGGGGCTGCAGTTGTCCTGCACGCATGGGGACAGGGAGAGACAGCTCAGACTCCTTCTGGCTCTTAGTCCGAGGCCCAGAGTTGCCCAGCGAGGCCCTGGTCCTGTGTCCTCCACCTAACAGCCTCCGCTGTCCCCTCTGGGCACCGCGCCACTTTTGGTCCATCGGGGTGATTTAGTGTCCTCAAACACAGGTGTTCACAAAGCGAAACAGAACTTCTTTTATCTGTTCTATCATCTATTTATTATATCTATCTCTATCTATCTATCTATCATCTATCTATCTATCATCTATCATCTATCTATCTATCTATCTATCTATCTATCATCTATCATCTATCTATCTACCAATCATCTATCTATCTATCTATCTATCTATCTATCTATCTATCATCTATCAATCATCTATCATCTCTCTCTCTCTCTTTCTCTCTCTCAAATTTGAAACTCAAATAAAAACAACTTGTGATCTAATTGACAGAATTAAAGAGATTGACTGTGTGGGGGACCAACTATAACTGGGAGTCCTTTGAAACAATTTCTACGAAGAATATAACGTTGATGAAAAGAAAGGCCATAACCAGCGCTAACTTGCCGCTTGCAGCTGTGCTGTGGGACCTCGACAGTAACTACAGCGGATGTTTGCAAACTAGACCTCGGGTATCTTTCGGGTGGCAGCGTCTTACCACTAACACGGCTTAGAAATGCTGGCGATAGTGATTCTATAAAGCGTGCTTTCTAGGGGGGGTTCTATCATGGTTTTTAAATCTTCTTATGGCCCGCGCCTGGAATGGGTGGCAGGAAGCTGGTTTCAGCAGGGACCACCCATGCTGATGACACTCTGCTCTTTATCTCCTGGCAGCCCTGGGAGTCCTTTCCTAGTCTGGGGGTGTGACGGGAACTCTGGAGGCCTGGCTGCCTTTCCATGCCTCGGTGGAATTGCAAAAGCCAGGAAAAGACTTTTCCTCCCCGTCACAGCCCTTCCCTGGGGCCGCCTGAGTCAGGGGAAGAGCCAAGAGAGAAAAGAAAAATAAGAGAAAACCACAGAGGTTAATGTTTCAAAAACTGCTCCCCGCAAGTGTACAGCTTGGAAGGAATCTCCTCCACCAGTGGCCTTGGGGAGCCAGGTGGGCGCACGCGGCTGCTGCTGCATCCCCCGTGGCGGGGAGGCCAGGTGAGGTCCTCGCCGTTCACTCAGGCAGACGGCGCAGCAGAGGCCCGGTGCAGGCCCCGCCGATCACAGAGTGGTTCTCTGCAGCTGCCTCTGCCATCTTGAGCATCTTATGTTCTGGAGAAGGAGTCTCAGGCTCAGAGAGATGCTGGCGCTTATGAGCAGGGGCACAGAGTTAGGGGCAGAGGTAGGACCTGAAGCCAGGCTCTGAGATGCTCAGCGCAGGGGTCTTTCTGCTGTTTTGAAATGCAGAGCGCAGCTCTGCTGTTTATTGCTCAGCTCTGAATGCACCCAGCAGACATCCTAGGAGCAAACACACTTCAATGCATTTCTGCTCCAAACCTCATAGACCCTTGGGGCTTGTAAAGCTGCTGAAAAACAACCACGATGGCTGTAATTCACTTTCCTCTAAAGTCAGCGGTGGGTCTTTTCTGGATGGACTCAGAATGCCAGAAAACATGATCCCTAGAGAACACCCACTGTTCAATCCCAGAGGCTGGAGATGGGGAAGCATTGGTCAGGTGAGGGACAGTTCCACAGTGACCCAGGCCAGTGCCAGTCAGAGTGCCTGGCCTGAGGGGACAGAAAGTGTGGGGGCTGCCTCTTTAGGCCTCTGGCTCAGCATAGGGTTCACGTCCGAGGTCAGGGTCTCCGCCCAAAGTGTCCCCATGAGGTCAATTCTCTCCAGAGCAGCCAGAGTGATCTTTTAAAAATGTAAATCAGATTGTGTCACTTCTCTGTTATAAACCTTTCCTGGCATCCCACAGCACTTGGAATAAAGTTCGAAATCTCACCTGGTCCACGACCCAGGGTGACCTGCTCCCTTTCTCTCCCCCAGTGACACAGTACTCTGGGGCCACACTGGGCTCCTCCCTGGGCCTTTGCTCTTATTCCCTCTGTCTGGACGCTCCCGCCTAGATTGTTTCCTGATTACCTTCTATCATTGTCATAGAGTTGTCAGCTCATAAGTCCCCTCTGAGGGGAGCCTTCCCTGATCACCAGTTGTCCCCTCCCCGGTCACAGTGGGCCCCAGGATCCAGCTTTGTCTCCTTTCAGAGGCTTTGTCATCATCTGAAGTGATCTCGTTGATGTATTTATTTGTTTATTATCTGTCTCCCCCTAGAATGTAAGCTCTTGCTCACCTACGATTCTCCGGGGCCCAGCACATAGTAGGTGCTTACGAAATATTCATTGGGTGGATGAATGGGGCTCTGAGCCTTTCATCCTCCAGTGCCAAGCACCCCCTCCAGGTTCATTTCCAGGTGTCCGTGGGTGTCAGTGGGGATGATGTGTACAGCACGTGCTAAATATTGAAGGGCTCAGTGTTTTCTGTGACAATTATTACAGCCCACTCCTCGGGCCCGGCCTCAGCAATTGCCCCATTGCCTGAGATTCGCTCAGTTGTCTCGCCCCATCTCCCCCTGCTGAAATCCTTCTTACTTCACTGGCAACCTTCCTCAAAGTCTCCTCCCGCCTCTTCAGGGAGAATCTGTCATTGCGGGTGACAACACCACCAATGACGCGTACCAACCCTCTGCCAGCCACCAAGCTGAATGCATTCCCTTACTTAACCCTCACAAAGAGCTGAGGATGTGGGTTCTATTCCTGGTCCTGGTTCACACACGGAGGAAGGAGGCTCGGAGAAAGCTGCCCGAGGTCACAGTGTCCTCATGGAGAGGCGCCACGGTCTACACCCAGGGCTCCAACCCTTGATCTGCACTCCCTCAGCGGAGCCCGCCTCGCTCTGGCCCCACCTCGCCCTGGCCCCACCTCGCCTCTCCCCTCCCTGGCCCCTGCTGTCTGCCTGGAGCGGACCCAGATCCCACTGACTGTCCCCATCTCGTGGCCCGGCGTCCTCCCCGCTGTTCCTGGAACCTCGGTATGCCACGAGTCTCAACAACCTTCGCTGGGTGGGACTGAACCTAATTCTGGCCCTTCCACCTTCACCCCAAGCGCCTGCCCTTTCTGGGGTGGCGGTGGAAAGGGACCCTTTTTCTTTATCTTTTTATTATATTATTTAAAAAATAATTTTATAAGCCGATAAAAACATTGATTCTATAGAATTACGTATGAAAAATCTGAAGGAAAAGCAGATGATGCACTGGGAAGGGACTGGCAGAACCTCGAGAAACAGAGAGCAATTACCATAAATGTCACCTGAATGTTTTATGTAAATGTACTTCTTTGTGGTCCAAACCGCTAAAGGGTAAGTTTTAAAATACAACTCTGACCGAAGTAATTAAGTCTCCTCTCCGTCTCTCTCACTCTCTCTCTCTCTCCCCCCGCCCTCCCCTCGGGAGGGTTGGACCTTGCGTGGAGAGGTCTGTGCCCTGAGCTGGCATTTCTGGGACTCTGTCCTCCCAATAGGCTACAGCGCCCAGTGTGTGGACATTTAGAATACGCAGAACACTGAGTTTTTTCTTCTGGCCTCAGAGGTCTGACCTGGAAGGTGGGGCTGATGGAGACCACCAGCCAGCCCTCCCAGAGGGCCGTCGGGGTTCCGTCAGTGATGGGAGGAAGTCAAAGCTTCCAGAGGCTTCGGCTGGAGTGGAGGGAGGACTGCGGTGTGGGCAATGACACTGATCATCCAGGCCCGAGGCGCTGCCTCAAGGGACTCCCAACCATGTGGTGGGGGTCAGGTGGACAGAGGCGGCCATAGTTCATGGGGCAGTCGCCTAGGAGCTGCTCAAAAAAGGAAAAGACAACTCCCAAGTGGGGGCAGGAAGGCTTCCTGGAGGAGGTGTCTTTGAGCTGGGTCTGCTAGGCTGGGAGGAGGCAGGGTCAGAGCGGGGCAGGGGGAGGCCTGGCACCTCTGTCTGCTGTTCCCTCATTCATCGCTCGTTCGTTAAGACCCTGCCATGTGCCAGGCCTGGTGCTGGTGCCAGGGACACCGTTCAGTGTGGAAACGGATGCTAATTGCCGCGGTGACAATTCCCATGAAGGAGGGACCTGGGTGTGTTAGAGGGGTCATGGGCTTGGGGTGCTGGAGGAAGCGTCCTTTGGGTGAGCTCTGTGAGGTCAATGGGCGTCGTCTACTGAAGAGGAAGAAAGAGCATTTGGGGCAGAGGGTAGAGTGTGCGTGGAGCTTGGTGGCCAGAGGGATCAGGGCACATACGAGAAGCCAGCAGGGCAGGAGCCCACGTGCTAGACGAGGCTCGAATCCCCGGGCAGGGCCCATCCGCACAGAGCCTTGAGTGCAAAGGGGCGTCTGGGTTTACCTGGGCCACAGGACGTATTGCAAAAGACAACAGGTGTTGGCAAGGATGCAGAGAAAAGGGAACCCTCATACATTGTTGATGGGATTGCAAATGGGTGCAGCCACTATGGAAACCAGTATGGAGGTTTCTCAAAAAGTTAAAAAGCTTTAGACCCAGCAATTGCACTTCTGGGTATTTATCCAAAGAAAACCAAAACAATAATTTGTAAAGATCTATGCACCCCAATATTTATGGCAGCACACTTTACAATAGCCAAGATATGGAAGCAACCTAAATGCCCATCCACAGATGATTGGATAAAGAAATTATGGTTCATATATACAATAGAATATTACTCGGTCATTAAAAAAAAATGACATCCTACCATTTGCAATGACATGGGTGGGCCTAGAGGTTATTATGCTGAGTGAAATAAATCAGACAGAGAAAGATAAATACCATATGATTTCACTTATATGTGGAATCTAAGAAACAAAAAGAACAAACTAATCAAAAACAGACTCACAAATATAGTGGATAATTTAGTGATAGACGGAAGGGAGCGGGGGTTGGGAGGCTGGGAGATGGGGTGAAGGGTTAAAGAGTACAAATTAGCAGAGGGGAGGCAGTTAGCATTAATATGATGGCTAGGTGGAGGGCCAGGGGAAGGAGGGAGCAAGTGGGGGGATGGTTTTATGAACATTATAGATGTCTAATGCACTGTATACTTGAAACTAACTTAAATAAATATATTTTTTTAAAAAAGGAAGTTCCCAAAAGAAAAGGTATTGAAGGTGTTGAGGGCGGGCTGTGGGTGAGGCTGGAGTGGGGGCAGAGGGCACGGGGGTAGGGAGGAGGTGCATCCAGGGACGGGTAGACGGGAGACAACAGGGTTTGTGGGGGTGGGGTAGGTGGACAAACAGGCACCAGTTCCACAATGCAAGTCACAGACTTTTCTAGAAGCACCAGGCCGGAGGGCGGGTTGGGCTTGAGGTGGGGTTTGAGTTCGATGGTGTTTCTACTTTGGGGTTACGGCTGTGTCACGTTTGTTACGTGCATGTGAGCGATCCCCTTGCTGGGCCCATGACCGTGGATTCAGAGAGGGACACCCACCTGCACATACACACCCACGGGGCCTGGACCAGCCACTGCCCCCCAGCTCCGCCCAAGCCTGGCTCTGCCTGCAGCCCCACAGGCTTCTCATCATCAGAGGGAAGAGTCACCTCGAGAAATGGCCCCCGAGGGGGACTTTGGCGTGGTGACCGGGGCACCCTCCACGTAATCCCTTCTTGTGCCTGTCTGGTGCTCAGCTCCTCGCCACCCCGTCCCTGTCCCTGTCCCTGCTCACCCTGCCCCACCCCTCATCCTCAATGAGCCCTGCCCCCTTCCCCTCCAGGCCCCTACCCGCTGGAGCCTCTGCCCAGGGAGCCTCCACAGTGACCAGGAACTGACCCTTCTCCCCGACAGCAAGGAGGCCCCCTAACCCAGGGAACTGGCTAGTGGGATGCGGGGGCACCCTGGTGGGCCCTGCCTCCGGGCTGGGTGTCAGGACGGGCGGTGGGCAGGGCTGGCTGTATCTGCCTAGGTCTCAGGGTGGGTTTGCCCCAGCCGTGGTGATCAGGGCTGAGGCCCTGGGCTGTCATCCAGGCTCCCTCAGGCATCCTCACTAGCTAGCTTAAAAAGTCACATCTCTCTGAGGCCCAGTGTTCCCGTTTGATAAACGGGCATAACATCAGCCAGAATGTTAGCGTTTGGCCTCGGCTGCTCCTTGTTCTGACCCCGGGGCGAGGAGCCCTGTGGTCCGGCCCCAGTTCCAGGAAGAGGCTCCCCCTGGGGCCCGGAGGGCTCGCCAGGCCGTCCTCACCCCGGCGTCTGCCAGCAGCTGAGCTCACGGGGTGGGCCTCGGGGCCACACATCGGTTGCTCTCCCTCCCGGGAGCCGGTCCAGACGCAAGGGGAGGGCGTCTGGTTCTCATTGTGCTGCGTCTCTAATTCCTCTGGCATCTGGGCTCCTTTTCAGAAGGAGGAAGATGCGCTTAACCGGTTGGGACCCAGCTCGGTGCCGAGGACAAAGCTCCCGCTAGTTGCGTGACTGGGGAAGGTACTATTGCCTCTGAGGGTCGAGGGCCCCATTTGGAAAATGGGAATGATTTATTTTTTTTTCTGCTCTGCCCACTCTACAAAATTAGAAATAGATGTGAAAACGTATTGTAAACCCTAAAATATGAAAGTGGGGTTCTTGGTGTTGTTGTGGGCGGGGCTCTGGCCCCACCCAGGGCCTGTCAGCTGAGCACCTGGTCCGCACATTGATAACGGTCCAGGGCTTCTTGGGGTTCATGGAACAGAGGCCCCTTTTAGGAGCTGCTGGCTGGGGACCCTGCAGAGTGAGTGGCAGGGGCTCAGAGGAGAGAGTGTTCACGCCGGGTAGCATGGGAACTAAATAACACAATAGTAACAACCAACACTTACGAGCGCTTCCTAGGTGCCCAGCACACTTCTAAGAACTTCCCACGTATTAACGAATGGAGCCTCACGACAGCCCTCCGCAAGAGGCAACTGCTACCTTCCCCCAAAACACCTTTAAGGATGGAAAGGCATTTTTTTGGCAGGGGGGGGGAAGTGAGGGGAGGCCTCCCCCATGCTGGGCCAGTGGGGCCTTGGAAGCCTGCCAGGGGGTTTAGGGTGGTGACAGTTGAACCCTAAGGCTCTCAGGTGGAAGGAAGGGGACTCCTGCAGGAGGGGCTGTGATCGGGGCTTTGGGGTTCGAGAGTCCGAGGGATGAGGGGGGGTTCCTCATTCTTCTGTCTTCATATTTGAGCCCAGGCCCAGCTGCCACAGGAAGGCTTGGGCGGTCCGTGTGCAGGGGCTGAAGGTCTCAGAACCCAGGTAGGCGAGGGTGGCAGCCGAGTGGCCTGGAGTGGGTCCCCCACGTGCCAGACCCCATCCTGGGACCGGACCCCAGGAAAGGCAGGGTGGCCTAGCCTGCTGGGTTTTAGAGGACCCTGGAGCTTTCTGCTCATCATACCAGCAGGACAATGATGCCGTCCCAGTTAGAGTCCCCTGTGCAGCCTGGTCCAGGGCTGGCCCAGCGGGGTGGTGGGGCTGTGGCCCCAGTGCTCAGACACAGGAAGCACTGCTGGAACCATGGCTCTCAGATAAAACAAAGCCCCTCCCTAAGGAGGCCACTGCAGAGCTGGCCGCAGAGGAGGCCTTCCAGGCTGGAAATTCGGGTGCAAACACACTGTGGGGTGCTCTGATGACAGAAAGGCAGACGTGTTTCACACCTAGGCACTGGCCGCCTCTTCTCTGTGGCACACCCGAGTGAGGCCTGGGGCTGGGAATGCTGGGTGTGTGTGGGTGGGGGGGATCCAGCTCGGCAGGGGCCCCACCCTGTGTCCTGGACACTTCTGCTGAGAGCAGTTGACACACATGCTGGAATGTTGAAGGAAGACAGGGACGGGGTGGGGAAGGGTTTAGGGGCAAGAAGAGACAGATTTGAGTCACGAGGCATCCAGAGTGTGATGTCTGTGCCAGAGCCAGAGATAAGATGAACTAAGATGGCCAGGAAGATTGGGGAGGTCCTGGGGCGGAAATGCTGGTACGGGTGAGGTCACAAGGCCCTGGGTGAGCTGAGGGGGCCTGGGGGAGGGGAGGGGCACAGATAGGATGCAGGAAGGGGAGACCTCGCCTTGGTCTTTCTTTTTAAAAAATTAAACACTTGATGTCTGACTAGAACGCAAGCGCAAGCGGTGTGAGTTCAGGAGCTCAAACCCCCGGGGACCTGGCCCTGGGCGGACAGTGGAATGTTGTTCTGGAAGGCGGGAGAACCCCAGCCTTTGTCCTCATCCCACGGTAAATATTCCTGGATGTGGTATGAGACTGGCATCTACTTGCCCCAATCTGTAAATACTTCTGGAAACTGTCCTTTGCCCCAGAGGCACTCGGGGCGGCCCTGGTGGCAGGTCTGGGGAAAGGTCGGTGAGCACAGCCAGAAAGGGGAAGGGACCTGGGAAGAGGTGGCCGGGGGAGGTTCCGCGCAGGAAGGGTGGCGGCCGGTCCTTTCCTGGTGGCTGCACAGGGCGAACTCGCTCCCCACCTGCTCTTCCCACTCCAGGTCGCTCTTTGCCAAACTTCTGGGTGGCTCCTGGTGCTTTTGGCACAAGTCACGTTTCCCTTTCCAGATCTTAGGCCCAATCCGGTTCCCACAGCCCGGTGCTGTAGGCTTCTGCTGCAGGAGGGACCGTGACATTTCTGTTTGAAATGGGCCGCCTGCCCCACCCCCAGTGATATGTTCTGGCCACATGCTCACCTTATCCCAGGAGGTGGCAGACAGCAGCACCAACTGGGAAGGTTGACACCGCCCGGCCCGAGCCTGGCCCTAACTACCCAGCAGGGCAGAAAAAGGAGCAGGGCTTGTTAGATGAGCCCTAGGGGCACAATCGCCAATCCAGGCACGGGACAGGATTGGACAAAGCAGCCACCGGGGACGTTTCTGAGAAACCTGGAGAGGTTTGAATCTTGTCTATTACGTAAGGCAAAAAGTCTGACGTGACAAAGAGGATTGTCAGCTGAAAAAAAGGCATGTATGGTGTGATCCCATTTTGAGAAAATATTTACGAATATACCAGGTGTGAATGAATAGTGATAGTCACAGGGTGATAGCAAATATTTCCCCTTTTTTCTTATTTTTGTGGATGTTTTCTCAAATATTTTTAAATGTTTGTTAATTTATTTTTCCCACTTCTACGATGCACAGATATCCCTTTTATTGTATGAAAAAGTTATTTTTAACGTAAAAAAAAAATTTAGTAAAAAATTGCTCCCCTGCAAGATAGCAATTCAGGGACTGGGCCTTCTGTGCCGAAGCCTCAGGCCTATGGAGCTGGAAAGAACCAGCCTCTTTTCTCCTTTGCTCCCAGCCACAGCTTAGAACCCAGACCCCATCCGAGCTCTGCACAGCATCCAGAAAGTGCTGATAATTGCAAGCGCAAGAGATAGTTAATTCTGAGATGATCAGTTATTTTAAAAAGAAAGAAAGGAAGGAAAAAAAGAAAAGAAAAGAATCCCAGCCTGGCTTCCCTTACTGACCCAGCCCAGGCCTCTCCCTGTCTGAAAATCCAACTTCATTTTGATTGCGGGCTGGGAAAAGAAAGCAGGACTTGAAGGACAGAGTCGTCAAAGCGTACCCTTCTTTCCTGCTTCCCACGCAGAGTGCTGCTGGGATCGTCCCTCGCGCTTGGCTGGGCCTGTTGCTGTGAGTGGTGTGACGAGGACAGTCCTGTCGGGGCCACAGGGTGAGAGAACAGGGAGGGCGACGTAAACATCAGTTTAACCCGGATGGAATGAGTGTCCCGGAGAAAACAAACTCCGCTTTCTCTGGCCCTTTATTCATCTTTCAAAAGAGCGGACTCTTCCCGGTGCTCCCCTTGCCCGTCTTCCCCGCAGGAGACAGGCTCCCTACGAAGCAGGTTCCGCTCTCTTTGGTGCACGTATGTGGGGCGGGGAAGGGCAGGACGGCTGCTCGCCCACTTAGTGGTATTTATGTGCTGGATGGAACCACTAGCAGGGACTGAACCCACTTCTGGCCCCAACTCGACCTGTGCCCCAGGCCCAAGCTCCTCCCGAGCCCATCCCTGGACCTGGATTTGCCTCTGTCCTCTAGCCCGGGTCACAGGAGGAGGGGAGGACACCTGTATTTTTCTTAGCTGGACAAACTCTGGGTCACTTTCCTGCTCCCTCAGCGTTGCTACGAGGCCTGAACACAGTGATGGCTGATGGGAGGACTGCAAAGGAGGGGCTGGATGGGACAAGGATGGTGTCCCCTACCTGCTTCCCACACACCATGCATTCCCAACAAGAGGGACACTGACGGGGACTGAAGTGCATCCCATTCCACCTCTGCCCTGGGAGTTGACAAACCCTCACTAGAAAGGAACACATCCAGGAATACTTTTATTTGAAAACAATGTTGCTTGTGCAACAGCTCCAAGGTTAAAGTCCTTTCTTCCTCCCCAGGACTCTTGCTTCCAGCTGGATAGGTGGGCTGACCCAGCATCTCCTGCTTGGGCAGACACTCACTGCTCTCGGCTATTTTGGCAAGTTTAAGTCAAGTTACAATGTATCTATCTGTTTTCCTGGCTGGAAGGAACAACGGAGCTGAGGCAGAGGCTGGTGCTGATGAGCCTGCTCACCTTGGAGGCCCCCCACATCTGGCAGCAGGTGTTGCAGCCCAGGCTGAGATTGTTTTAAAAGAGTCAGGCATGGCAGAGTTTGAAGGGGTCCGTAGGGCAGCGGTCCCCAACATTTTCGGCTCCTATGAGAATCTAATGCCTGATGATCTGAGGTGGAGCTGAGGCGCAAATACAGATGGGGAGTGGCTGCAAATACAGGTGAAGCTTCACCTGCTCTCCAGCTGCTCACCTCCTGCTGTGCCTAACAGGCCCTGGGGTTCGGGACCGCTGCTCTAGGGCATCCGCTAGTGTTTGCATTATGGACAGTTCTGCTCTGAAATAAATTGTGCAGTATTTGGAAGAGCCGAAGGTCGGAACAGGAACTTCCTTTTTGGTTCTGTATTATCTGAGTAGATTGTTCTGATCCACAATCAAGATAAAGTACCTTCCCTCTGGGCTACCGAAACCGTTAGACATTTTAGAGTTTGCTGCCCTCTCGTGGTTCAGAAGTGATGAAAAGACTGTCATTCTTTTTCAGATGATGTCTTGCGCGTTTATTGGTTCAACAGTTGCGGAGCAAGGCCACGGGGCAAAGCGTGGGGCGAATGACAGAACCACACGTGGTCTCTGCTTATGCAGTTCTCGGGCCAGTGGAGGTGACTGTTCACAGAACCAAGATCCGGGGGAGAGCAGTATCTCCTTGGCTTGCACAAAGTGGCTGCCAGGCGCCTTGGCCAGACATCGGGGACCCCACGCTGGGCCTCAGCCGTGTTTGAAAACGAGTCACTCCCCCATGAGTGGCAGAGCGGATCAGCACTAATTGGCTCTGTCCACCAGCCTGTCTTCCCCTCCTTCCTTCCCTTTTCCTGTTCCACTCAGTGATTCTTATCTTTTCCGACCCTTGATGCAGTTCTGCTTTGCCTCCCGTGATGGGCTGAATGAAGTGTGTCCCCTCAAAACTCCTATGGGGAAGCCCTAACCCTGACTTTTATTAGGAGTTACGGCTTTGAAGAGGTGATTCAGTTAAAATGAGGCCATTTGGGTTGGGCCCCAAATGTATCTGACTGCTGTCCCTCTAAGAAGGACATATATAAGAAAAAGACCACACATGTGAGGACGTGGGCAGAAGGAAGGCGGCCGTCTGCAAGGCCAGGAGAGGCCTCAGGATGAAGCAGACCTGCTCACACCTTGACCTTGCATGTCCAGCCTCCAGAGCTGTGCGAAGGTAACTCTGTGTTTAAGCCAGTGTCTGATGTTTGCTGTTGGCGGCCCTGGCAAACACGCCTGCTAACAAAACACTTGTTTCTGAAGGGCACTTGTTGCATTCTTAAGTTTGCAAAGACAAACACAGACAGTCCCCGCCCTCGCCACGCCCCCTCCAGGGCCGATTTCTGCGTGTGTCCCCAGGGGACCACAGTCAGCACTGAGCGTGTCCCCTCTTCATTTTCCCGGAGGTCTATGTTAGAGATGAAAGAATTCTTAGACGTTAACTTGCTCAGGGTCACGAGCAGGATTCTGCCTCCAAGTGCCATCTCTTTCTCTTTAGTTCACATCAGGTGACGTGGACCAGAGAGGGTCATGGGACAGGAGCCAGAATCTTGTGACCTCGTGGTCTGAGGGCAAACCGCCGGAAAGCTGAGCCATAAACCCTGCTGATATTTACAAATCCTGGTTTGGTTTCTTCCTTAACCTATTCAGAAAAAGCTCAGTTCTTCTGAAAATCTCTCGTACATGCTCCACGAGGCATGACAGGGTGTCATAACCACACGCCACCCTGACCTTGAAAGGTCTCTAACTGGTACAGCTGTCTGGGCTGACCGACCACGGGGAGCCCGTAGGTCTGGTCTTTGTCAACCGTGACCCCTAACCACACTGTTCTTTCAGAATACAATTTATTAGCAGCACATTTAAAATGAAGCCATTTCTTTCCTGAGAGAAGATAATAAATAATCCCTGACGGACTGAAACATTGGGCAGATGTCACAGCAGAAATACCATTTCAGAGTCCAGAGATTAATAAGGATACTGTCCCCAACGGAAATTACTTGCTTCACCATGCTGACCTCACTGCACTCACACCCAATTCACGGTGGTGGGGGGGACCCCACAGCACTGGACAGTATGAGAAGTCACGGTCAATGTCATCTCCACGGCGACCGGCTCTCCCTGGTGTAGGAGAGGGGACTGCGAGTCCCGTCCCTTCCCTCGCTGTGAGGACCCCGGGGCCAGCGGCAGGCGGGAGGGGGGCTGTGAGCAGCCATGTGGGCCAGTGGGACACCCCCAGAGCAGGGGGGCCACGTGTGAGCCCAAGAAAACCCGCAGACCAGCTGGAGCCCCGCCATCGCCCTCAGATTAGGGAGCTCTGGATTCCCAGGGGGACCTCTTATTAAAGTATCTGGAAACATCTGTACTAGTGCGCCAGAGATCAGAACTTCCTTAGAAAAACCAGTGCATCTTCTCAGTTCCTCTTACTCAAGGTTCCTGGGTCCACAGGCGGCTCACCCCTCCTCCCATAAGTCCTGCCACTGGCTTTCAGATACCTCCATCCGGTCCTTCCCACCTTGCCCTTTCACAGAGAGCCCCTGGGGGCAGCTCTGTCACCGCTGAGGGCTGATCTGCGATTCCAAGGGCACTCCCTGCCCCAAGGCAGTTTCTGTCATGTGTCTCTCCTTTCTAACCCAAGACAATGGGGATGAGCTATGATAGTTTGTCATCTTTGCGAGTCTCATTTTGATCTTTTTTTTTTTTTTTGAGACATTATTCTGACATCAGGGGCTAGAGTGGGGGTGGGCAGAGAAGCCTGTGCATAGTCTTGGCTCTTGCCGGATGGAACCTAATTTTTCCCCGGTCAGGTGAAGGGAGGGAGAAGAAGGGTGGAACACAGGGAGGACCGTGGACAGGGGCCTCGGTGGAGAGAGCAGCGCCCTCCCGGGAGGCACACGCTCGTCGGTGACTCCTGGGCCACGGCTGTGGCCCCTCTGCTGTGGAGGCCGTTTCAAAGGTTCGGTACCACCCTGGGACCACAATGGGGCACGGTCTCCAGCTTGCCTGAGCGGTGTGGCCGTGCAAGGCCGAGACTTGGTCCATCCGAGAAAAAGGGCCGTGGGAGTCAGTCATCGAGCTTAAGGTATTTATTTACGAGAGCGACTCTCTAAAAGGACAGGAGGGAGGAGGAGACCAGCTGGGTTTTCCTTAGTTGGTTGGTTGGGGATTTCTGGGTGATGGGGTGGGGGAGAGAGGGCGGTTGTTGTTTCTTTGTTTTTGGAACAAAGTGAAGGAATTTTTAAAGTGGAGGTATCTATGCAAGGAGGTCTGGGACGGTGCGGTCGGTCCGCGGACCGGAAACTCAGGAGAATGTGCGGCAGCTCAGACCCCGGCCTTTTGGGAAGTAAAGGGCAGGGAGAGCCGCGGCTGGGGTCGGCCCAGCAACGGGCACCTCGGTCGTCACGACGCAGGTTCCCAGAATGACCTGGGTCGCGGGTGCCGGCGAGCCCGGCGGCCCCCAGCTGTGATTTCTCTGTCACTCACTGCGGAATCCGCCCCTCACCGTGAGTGACAGACGGCAGGCTTTTTCCATTCCTAGATCTAATTGGTTCAGCTAAGTCCCCACATCAGGAAGCTGCACGTCACCTCCAAGCTAGCACCTAGCACACAGTCTCCCAGGGGCTTAGGGCAGGTCGGTAATGCTGGTTTCATTAAGGTCGATGCCGGCGTGCAGCTTGCCGTCCTTGGCGGCGGCCCAGGGCATGGACGCCGAGGTCCACTTCACGGCCCAGTCTCCCTCTGTGTTGATCAGGATGACGCCACCTAAACCTTTGAGCTTCGACTTCATGTAACCCAGCGACAAGTCAGCAGCCTCTTCCGGCGTCTTTCCTGCAAACAAGAGAGGAATCGACGGAAAAATCAATCGTCCGCAGTGCGAAAAACCAAAGCGAGGTGACAAAGATCCTTGGTAAATGATGTCTATTTGAGTCCTTCAGAGAGGGACCCCCCACTGCACAAGGCCCTCCTGCCACCAGCCTAAGCAGAGCTGCCTTTTCTGCTCAAAGTCTCCCCACTGAGATGCGAAAAACAGTATTCTAAACGCGCTCTTATTCTAGATCCTAAGGAAAGGTGGGGAAGAGTCAAAATACTATGGGCAACTTCTATGGCAGACGAGAAAGGGTTTAGACGCTTCTCCATCTATTGAGGGATGGCTCCCGCGTGCCCGTCATCTCCGGGTGGTACGAACTCGTCCCGCCTACCTTGTTCTATGTGGAAGAGCGTGAGTCTGGCCAGGTTCACCTTCAGGATGCTCTCCCCGTGCCCCGTTGTTGAAATGGCTCCAATGAAATTGTCAGCGTACCCTCCAGATCCTGCTCGGAGGGGGAGACTGGTTCTAACTGGGCAACCGTCAAGAAACTTGAACACAGATTACAAGTCTAACGCTGTGTGAATACGAATCGCCAAGGAGTGCCGAAGTGTAGACAAGGGTTGGATTAGCAGCCGCTCCTTGGTCCCTAATCTACCCAGTCTGCAAGGACCGAACCGCATACAACCACCCCCGCCCCCATCACTCCCCCACTCCCGGGAATCAGTGTGCCTCAAGCTTAGTGCAGGCGGCATTTTAACTTGTAATATTTCTGTAAGTGGCAGTGTGCCCCTTCTATGCCACTCCAATCTAATGACTGAAAACTCAAATGCTCGGCTCTCTTAGTTCGTTACTTTGCATCCATGCCTGGGGAGAGGTTTTGTGTAACTTAAGCCTTTGGGAGAAAAGTCTGCAGATTTGGGGCTAGAGAGAAGACAGAGGCACCATGGGTCACTTGGGGACCAACTTTAGCATCCGCCATCTCCATCTCTCTCCCCAAGACATGCAATGCAGGGAAAAGCAGGGTGCCTGCGAGGTACAAACGCCCTCTCAAAGCCGTATCCCAGGTAACTCCTTCCAGTCCAACTGCCGCTCCCAGAAATTCTGAAACTGCCACCAAAAAGAGGCCAGGAGTGAAGAAAGAAAAGCGGGGTGGAGAACGGAGACGGAGAACCTGCCGACGGGGGAAGGACAGTGGGGGTGGTGGGTGTCGCCGAGACTACCTATGCATGGCGTGTCTCCCACGCGGCCGACCATCTTGTTCACGATGCCCCCCGTGGAGGTCGCGTAGGCCATGTCTCCATTGGAGTCCAAGGCGACGGCGCCCACAGTTCCCAAGTTTCTGCCAGAAATAAAGGGAAAAAAGTGACCGGCCGGAGATGAGAAAGGTTCCTCACCAAGCGACGATGCAGCACGACACCCTGTGAATCACCGTGTTACACGGGACAGGACACTGCTGGGTCCCGTGTGCTTTTACTCTGCACGTCAGTCACGCTGTGCAACACCACTTTACACCTTGGCTTTGAAGGTACGTGTGGTCCCGGCAACGCCGTTTTCTGGCTGTGTGACCGACTGAGTGAAGTGTCATCATCTTATTCCCCCATTCTATGAAACGGGGGACATAATAAGTGAGTGCACCTCGAGCCGAGTGTGCGTGAGAATTCCCGGATCCCCGGGCCTGTCCCCGGAGATCCTGAGTGGGGGAGGTACAGGGTGGGACCCAGACCTCCCGGGTGACGCTGAAGCTGCCCATCCAGACCCCACGGTGCCTGGTCCGCGGGGTTGGCTGCGAAGATGAAGTAAGGTAACTATTCCCCCCCTAGCATTTTGTTACAAAACGCCTAGTAAAAAAGTTGAAGAAATTGCACAATAACAGCCACAAAACCACCATCCAGATTCTATAACGAACTACATTTGAGGCACTTTTGTAAGTGGTGACACACAGAAGTCAACTAAATGGACAGAGTCCCTGCTGATGTCGGAGTGGCCCGGGCCTCACACCTTTAGACTCTGGGGGCCTTTGCTTTGAGGACCGAAAGCAAGAGACAGGCAGAAGCATTTCCCTGGGGGATCAATGGCGTCAGTCAACAGAGTGGAGAATGAGGGTCATAGGGCATGCCGGGCCACTGCTGAGCAACAGAGCCACCCCGTGTGTCTGTGACAAACCAGATGTTGGGGGGGTATTTGTGACATGAGGATCCTGCGGAGCGCAGGGCCCTGGGCAGAAGAAGTCCTGCTTGCTTGTGTCTAAGAGCAGTGCTGGCAACGTGGCGACGTCTACTAAGATGCATGTGAACCACTGAGGTGACCCCATCCCTTCGACTCCAGCCTATGACACCACAGCGCGCCCGGTGAAGCCCGGTGAAGTTAGCAGCAGCTTGCCATGCAGCCCATCTCGCAAACACGGATTCTTAACCTGGGGAGCCGTGTCCTGCTGCCCCTGCCTGGCCTCTCCACTCTGGATGTGTTAAATCGGACTCTTTCAGGAAGTGGCCTGGACATGTATGTTTTGAAAAGCTTCTGAGGTGATCCTAAAGCACACCTCTGGTTACAGAGCAGAAATCTAAAAAAATATGCCCAGTTAATAATTACATTCCACTAAAAATTCCTAGGCCATACTCAAATTTTACTTTTCGAGTTTCGCTGTAAATAAGGGAGTTTTTATTTGAGATTTTGAAATCTGTATTACAGAAAACCGTAACTCAGAACACATGGTTAATTCAACCTTCAACGAGGAATGGAGGAGCGTTTGAGTAAGTTCACGGGGTGCATCAGGTGACAGAGGACCTGTTCAGTCTCCTTGAGACGACAAACTGATCGCGAAGCATCCAGAGAGCTTACACATTGACATGAGGCATTATTCTGCAGATTCGCATTGGAGAGGGAACTCTCTCAGCCTCGTCTGGCTTACTCTCCATGGGAGAAACAAACGAGGTTAAATTTGAGAATCGAAAGACTTGTCTACAGCCATGCCACCCTGAACGTGCCCGATCCCGTCTGATCTTGGAAGCTAAGCAGGGTCGGGCCTGGTTAGTACCTGGATGGGAGACCAACTAGGAAGACCAGGTGCTGTAGGCATGAAAAATAAAAGATAATGGACTGTAAACTGACAAGGTTCCTGCAATCTGTGAGGTCAACCAAGGGTTGCCTCGCCTAAAAAAAAAAAAAAAAAAAAAAAAAATTGAAAGAGCAGCTTTTCCATTACTTAATGTGAATAATTTTGTTCAAAAACTGAAACTATCATCTAAGAAATGTAGATGTCGCACTTTCACAGTTGAATAACTCAGAATGTGAGCCGTCCACCATACTTACTTTTGTTCGTCTGTTTTCTGGGCACTTTTCTCCTTCTTCTCTTTCTCTAGGTGTTTTATGTTTCTCTCTGTTATCAGCTGGTTCTCGGGAACTTCTGGAATGCCCATGTCTGCAGCAAATTTTGCTGCACCTTTGTCGGTCAGGAAGCAATGAGGTGTCTTGAACCGGAAAGAAATGGAAAAAGAGTTTGTTTTTTTTTGAAAAAGTTAGAATATTTTTAATTGTTACAACTAAGTGGAAATCATTACTTCGCTCTGGGTACAAAGCCTCAAAAATGAAAATTTCATCGGCTTGCTTTCCTGAATGTTGAAAAGAGCCTGCCTCTCTGAATTTTTGTTATAAAAAAAAAAAAAAACCCAAACAAACACTAAATGATGGAATAATGCTAGGAATGTGACTTCCATACGATCTTAAATTTAGGGAACTTAATCCATTATTATTTAACACATGCTATGAAACCCTCGGTTTGTTCAGTGTGTATGTGTAATGTTACATGTGTTGGGAGGAGGCTGAAGAAAATACAGGTAGATACCTGTATACAGGTGAAAACAAAGTTATCACAGGTCAAGTGATTACTAACTAGTCAAACTACATCATCGATGGAGCGGGAATCCTGGCTTGCCTGAGCGATTTAACATTCTTTCTGATCTTTCCTATAATTTTAGGAGAAGAATGATCTCAAGGATTTCCCCAGAGTCAGACCCTTTTTAGTCACTGAAGTACAGCGGGGACGGCTCCTTAGAAAAAGAGGATGCTTCGGTCGCGTATACCTTTTCCATAACAAGCCGTGCAAGTTTAATGGGGTTTGCGATGCAGCGGACTGCAGACACAGCTCCTGAAGACAGGTCTTTTCCGCTCATGATACTGGCATCCATTTCAATTTCGCCATTCACGTTCAAGACAGATCCGCAACCTGAAGCCAACGAGAAGTTGAGAGCAAGAATGAAGACCTTAGAAAGGGCCTCCAAGGCCTGCTTTAGCTCATCCTCCACCCCAGGGGAACGTCTCTTAAAACAAACATCTGACTGGGCATCCGATGAAGCCCTTTGTGACCTCTGCCTCACTCTTCCAGCTTCCTATCCTCCCCTTCAGGGATGACATTTTACGGAAACATTTGATTTCCCTGCATGTACCATGAGCTCTCGTTACTCTGTGCCGTTGGCACGTGCTGTTTGTTCTCTTTAGCACTAGAATCCTTGCTCCAACTTTCCCTGCCTAAATAATGCCTACACATCTGGCTAGTCTTAACTGCTTTGTGACTGTTTCCTCATCTGTCAAAATGGGGTAAGAATAAAACTTAAGAATATTTAAAGGATTATAAAAATACCCAGAACTTAACATCGTAAAATTCACAGTGTGTGGTGTCCACTGAGAAATTACCAGGCACACAAAGAAACATTATGATCCGTAATGAAGAGAAAGAAAGATCAATCAACGGTAAGAGATCCAGAAATGACACAAATGAAAGGATTAGTAGACAAGGACATTAAAAGAGCTGTTCTAGCTACATTCTATATGTTCTGGAACGTGGAGGAAAATATGAAAAGAACTCAAATAGAACTTCTAGAGATGAAAAAAAGTCTGAAATGGAAAATATTGGATGGGATCAATACCAAATTAGGGCTGTAGACAGTGTCAGAATTGAGATGAACTGTTGGACACCCAGCTGGTGTCCGAGAATTGCTTGGTGGTGTGGGGGAAACCCATACACACTGGAATGGGGTGAATCTCTGGAGTAAAGGCAATAAAATGGGAGAATCTCAGGAGTAAAGGCAATAAAATGGAACAAAGATAAGTCTTTCCAAAAAACAGTGCTGGAGTGAGTGACTGGGCATCCAGATGCCAAACAGAAACAAAAACAAATCTAGATACAATCTTAACACCATTCACAAAAAGGAACTTAAAATGGATCACAAACATAAATGTAAAATGCAAAACCATAAAATTCCTAGATGATATAACATGGGAGAAAATTTAGATAACTTTGAATTTGGCTTTTTAGATACAACACCAAAGTCATGAACCGTGAAAGAATAAATTGAGCTGATTTCATTAAAAATGAAAAACTTCTTAGGAAAGAGACTGTCAAGAGAATGAAAAGACAAACCACAGACTGGGTCAAAGTATTTGTAAAAGATACATCTGGATAAAGGACTGTTATCCAAAGTCTACAAAGAATTCTTAAAACTCAACAATAAGCATACGACTTGTTTAAAAAATGAGTCACAAAGATCTTAACAGACACTCCAATAAAGATCAATGGTAACAAATACAGATGGCAAATGAAAAAAATAACTAGCAATGAACGACTGGTAGTCGAAATTTTAAAAAAGCAGTTTTTACAATAGCACCAAAACACATGAAATAATTAGGTATAAATCTAACGAAATATAATGTATGTATGTTGAAAACTACAAAACACTGATAAAAAAAATCAAAGATCTAAATAAATGGAAGTATATACTGTGACCATGAACTGGAAGGCTCAGTATTATTAAGATTTTTAATTCTCTCCAAACTGATCTATAGATTCATTATAACTTTAATAAAAATTCTAATAGACTTTTTTTGGATAGATATTGACAGGATGACTCTCAAATTTGTGGGAAAGGCAAAGGGACTAGAATAGCCAAAACAATCATGGAAAAAAAATAAGAGTTAGAAGATTCTTACTGCCTAAGACTGAATATAAAACTATGGTTATCAAAACAGTGTGGTATCAGTAAAAGGATATACATATAGATCAAAGGAACAAAACAGAGTCCAGAAATAGACCCATGCATATAAAGGCAACTGATTTTCAACAAAGGTAAAAGGGCAAGACAAATGAAGAAAGAACTGCCTTTTCAACAACAGGTGTGGGAACAATTACATGAAAACTGAACTCTGATACACACCTTGCGTCACATACAAAAATGTATTACAAGTGAATCAGAGACCTGAATATAAAACCTACAACTATAAAATTTCTAAAAGACAATATAAGAGAAAACGTTTGTGACCCTGGGCTAGGCATACATTTCTTAAGGTATAATACAGAAAGCATGATCCATTACAAAAATGGATAAATTGGACTTCTACAGAGTTAAGAGCATCTGTTCTTTAAAAGACATTGTTAAGAGAAAGAAAAGACAAGCCACAGAGTGGGAGAAAATATCAGCAAAACACATATCTGATAAAAGACCTACATCTAGAATATATAAAGAACTCTTAATTAAAACTCAGTAAGAAAAAAAATCCACAATAAAGAAATGGACAAAAGGCTTGAAGAGCTGTTAAAATACCCATCTTTTGCCATCAGGGAAATGCAAATTAACACTAGAATGAGATTCCACCATATACGTATTAGAATTATTAAAAAAAAATACCGACAATGTCACCAAGTACTAGTGAAGATGCAGAGTAATCAGAACTTTCATCCACTGCTGGTGGGAATAAAAAACAGGAGCCACTTTGGAAAAGAGTCTGGCGGTTTCAAATAAGGTTTAATATACACTTGTCATATGACCAGCAGTCGCAAGAGAAATAAAAACTTATGCTCACAGAAAGACTTGTATGCAGATGTTTACAGTGATTTGTAATGGCCCCAAGTAGAACATATCCTTCAGCTGGCGAATGACCCAAACTGTGGTATCATCATACATTGGAGTATTTCTCAACAAAAAGGGATGCACTACCAATACCGTGTGGACGTGAATGGCCTTCCACTGCATTAGATGAAGAATCTAGACTCGAAAGGCTACATATTATCTGATTCCATTCCTGACGTTCTGGAGAAGGCAGAACTATTGGGACAGAAAACACGTGTGGCCTCAAAGGTCAGTATGGGAGAAGTCCTGAGTAATGGAACTGTTTTATAGTTTGGCTGTGGTGGTGGTTACATGACTCTCGGTGTTTAGCACATTCATAAAACTGTACATTAAAAAAAGGGGGAATTTTATGGTATACAAAAATGACATTTACAAAACCCATTAAAATGACGTAGTGTTAGGCTAGTGGATTCTAAATCGGGTACTTCGGGGAGGATGAGTAAAATAAATATCCTGTTATCTCCAAGACTCTCTGACAGCTTATGAAATTGGACTGTAGGCAGAATAAATGAATAAGTTACAGTTCTGTATAAGTACTGCTGGACTCCAGTGAAAGGAAAGGGTCATCATTTAGTTGCCAACTGAAGTCTTTAAGGAATATTTCCATCACTCTAAGAGTGTAATTAAAAACATTTATTTTGTTATTAGTTTCAAGTATACAGTACATTGGTTAGACATTTATATAGTTTATAAAAACTACCCCCCTGATTGCTCTTTCTCTCCTCTGGCTTTGCACATAGCCATTACATCAATGTTAACTGCATTCCCTATGCCGTGCTCTCCATCCCTGTGACCATCTATCAACTACTAATTTGTATAAAAGTCCAATTTTTACAGTGTTGGGTTCTAATAATTAAACTACTTATTAAACTACTTTTTAATAAACTAGATATTATCAAACGAGCTTTAAACATAAAGTGAAATCCATATAGAAATGTAAATACAATGTAAATAAAGACAATGTTTTTATAAGTTACTCAGATAAGCTGGGCCATGAATGCTAATTACTGCCAGCTAACTCAGTAACTGCCCTGAGTCAGCTCTTAGTCTCAAGTTCCAAAATAATTATTCTAGAGGATCGCCGCAGAGGCTGCCAGAAATACTGTTTGCTTGTACTGACCTCAGCTGGGAAAACCAATAGGAAAACAGCTCAGTGGGCAGCATGCTGTTAAAAGTCCTCCCACCCAATCCCAATCTTTGATTTCCTCTTTTCACCCTTCTCTTCTCTCCCTCCGTGTGCTGAATAGCAGACATCTGAGAAATGAGAAGACACAAGACTCTCTAGTTCCCTAATTCATACTTCCCCAGGTCACACGGAGGACTGATCCTGTTAGTGTCGAGGGGTGTGGGAGACCAGAACCACCTGCTCCAAATGAAGGTTCTTTGTGAATGAGTGGGGGTTTGTCAGCCACAAGGGTCCTGACTAACAGGCATAGAGTTTAACAAGTCCCCCTACTGAAAGTGTGGGCTGTTCCTCCTGCAGGCAAGGGGGAGCAGTCAGTGAATTCTGGCTCAACAAACAACCATTGTGGATGGAAAAAGGGCCACAGATAAACCTGACAAGCTCATGGGAGGCCAGCATGACCGGCCTTACAAACTTCAGACTGAAATAACCACACAGAATGGTCTGAACATAAAAATTCATAACTAAAAGCAGGTCATGGCAGGTAGTCAGGTCCTAGGCCTGTAGCTTCCTTGCTCTCCCTTAAGAAGCCTGTGGTTTTTGCATCTAACACATCTTTGAAATAGAGTAATCGCCTTTTCCAGATCCCTCAGAGCGTAACCCATGCACCAGAGCCCCTCATTGGTATCTTGTCCCCCATCTCCATTTACATGTTAACTCTTATCTACCCTGTACCCACCAAAATAAAAGAAGTGTCTCTCCTTTTTACTTTTTATCTCATCCCAGAGATTTCCTCGCTTTGCTTTTTTCTGCCTCCTTAATTTACCACCAATGGATTTCATGTAACCCTCCTTACGTCTCCTTTGATTTTAATGGATAACTTAAGTTGCAAAACTGCCATTCTCCGGAGCATTCTCTCTGTCTGTTGATATTGTGCTTCCCAGCAATTGTCATCAGTTTGGCTCAAATAAACTCATGAAAATTCACTACAGGTTTGGATGTTTCTTAGATCAACACCATAAAAATGCAGCTAATGCCTCATTCTGTGGTCAGGCCGATTTGTGAAATTTTGTATAAGTGGTAAAGAGTGCCTAGCAAAGGCACTCAGTAAATATTTCATGACTAATTGCTTAAAATTTCCTGAAATTCTCTTCCTTAACAGTTGTTGGGTGGGTGGTAGAATTGCAAGAAGTATTTTAATCTCTAGATCTTAGGTTTTCTATTTTAAAATAAAGAAGAAAGGAGTGTCTTCCAGCAAGTTGCTTAATCTTTTTTGTGGCCTTAGTTTTCTTGTCTGAGAAATGAGCATAATAAATATACCTAACTCACAGGCCTATAGTGCAGATTAAATGAGTTAATCATGCAAATTTCTTAGACTATCGTTCGGTACATAGTAGGCACTCATAGTATTTATGATTACTCTAAAAAAGGGTCCATTGAATGAAATTAGGAAAACACAAGAGAATACTCTGTATGACCACATTTATAGAAAATACCAATTAATCTAGACTGACAGAAGCAGATCAGTGGATTTCTGGAGCTGGGGATTATAGGGGAAGATGAACTGAAAAGCAGCATGAAGGAACTTTTAGGGGTGATGGAAATGTTTTAAATATTGATTGTGATGTGGTTTTACAGGTGTGCGCATGTTCCAAAATTTAAAATGGGTAGTTTATGGTATGTAGTCTATCCCCATCCCTTCACAAAAGGTTGTGATAAGCTAGCCTCTAGGGATGTGAATTCTAGGAAGCAGCTGAAAAGAAAATAGGGTGAACAGATGGCTTTAAAAATTCTTAACGCGACTTGGTCAACAGGTGAAAAGAGAAAAATTAAATCCATTCAGCATTTTAAGTTCTAGCACAAGGCTGATGAGAGTCACTGACACTTCCCAAAGGTTCTATTTATTTGCGGGGAGACACTACACCTGATGAGGCATCGTTTACTGGCTGCAGTGAAGATTTACCTGCGTTGAACTCGGGGTCATCTTCCAGGACGGTCACGGCGCCTTCCACAGCGTCAACCGCGCTGCCTCCCTCCTTGAGGATGTTGTACCCCACGGTGGCGGCTCGCATGATGCCCTGGCGCACCCGCTCTTTGCGGTCCTTGGAGATGTTGCTGGCTCCGCCGCCGTGAACCACGACGACGGGATTCATGGCGACGGATCCTAGGGATCAGGGAGACCAGAACGTCATTTCAAATGGGCCCGAGGACTCCGCACCGGACGGTGAGGACAGGTCCAATGTCTACTCCGGGAGGGGAGGCAGGGTGTGTGTACAGTTCGTGCAATTTCCTGAGACCCAGGGGGCGGCGGGGAAATGAGGCGTTTCGGTGTGAACTTTGAACGAAGAGCCCAGAGCGTCCCCCTGGCTCCCGCGTTCTCCCCGCCGCGCCGGCCTGGGGGGTGGGGGCACCTGCGGGGCTCAGTTTACCCGGGAGAGGCGGGGATAGGCGCCCGGGGCCAGAGCTCCAGCCTCCCTGCCGGGCTCCCCGTCGCGTCTCCGTTTCACAGGCATGGACGGACTTCTGGGGGACACCTGGCGCTGCAAAGGTCCTGCCCGTCCCCCTGACGCCATCTCTTGGCGGCATTCCTTAGCCTTGACCTTCCCTGGCAAAGCCATCTCGCTGGCACCTCCCACCTGGAACCCCCTGCACGGCGGAGGCTGCCCCCCTGGGGCTCGGCGGCCGCCCCGCCGGGGCCGACGACTTACGGGGGACGCCGCGGGAGGCGGACGCCGGGGCTCCGGCCCAGCGGCCCCGCGGACCTCCGAGCTCGCAAGGTCCAGCCCGGCCGCTGGGCTGCTTTGGAAACCGCTCGGCTGGCAACTGCCCGGCCGGCAACGGCTCTGCGCCTGCGCATGCGGGGGTCGGGGGGGCCGCGCAGAAGCACCGCCGGGCGGCGACGCGCGGCGGGGGCGCTAAGCCTCTCCTCCGCCCGCGTCTGCGCTCCCGGCTCCTCCCCCCGCCCCGCCCCCGACCCCGCCCCGCCCCGCCCCCTGCTCCCCAGTGGTCTGGTCCCCAGAACCCCGCCGAGGCTGGCCCCCTCACCCACGCGAGCTTGCTAGTGGGATGGCGGGAACCTCCGCCTCCTTCTTATGAGGGTGGGGACGAGGTGTTGGTGTCGCTGGCAAGATGCATGGATGGGATGTGCGCAGGTTTTGTAACTGAAAGCAAAGCTGCACGCACTAAAGTCCTTCCTCTGCGCAAGAGATATTTCAGACTTGCTCGTTATTCTTCGAAATTCAGATCTCTTCCTTTTACTTCCTTCTTCCTTAGTCTTGTGTAATGAACAGATGGTTCTGTGCCTGGGACACTCTGAAGAGTCTGAAACCCTCAGCTCACTGCCTCCTGGGATCCTCAAGAGCCCAGCTCCGAATTCCTTCAGCCACCAGTGCCAAGTGCCCTAAGGTCCGACGCCCTAGATGATTGGACCAACCACCTGTATTCCCCTGGGGCTGCCCCAGACTCCCCTTACGATAATGTCCTTCCAATAGGAGTTCAAAATTCTATTCTGTGAGACAACTCTAAGATACTAACTAAGTTAGCGACATGAATCAAATGATATATTATTCTACATATGTAATGTAGGCTTTTTGAGTTATAATTTTATTTCCATTATTAATTTATTTTAAACGTTTTATTGCTTGGATGAGCCAATGTCAAAGATAACCTTTCACTTTGTCCTACAAATACCACTCCCCACTCCCCTCCTCAACTTAAGATACAGACAGCACAGGGGCTGATTCCCTCCTGAGAGACTGAATATACAAAGGGACAATGGGCAGACCTTATGCAAAAAAACAAACAAACTGTGAACTATAACTTCTGCAGCAAGCAGTCCATGAAGCCAAGTTCATTATGGGAAGTCGATGAGAAAATGTTTGTAAAGCTCTTAGCATCGATTTGGTACATAGTAAATGCTTAATACACACTTGCTATTGTTATGCTGTTATTATATTTATTATTCCCTCATCTCCATTCCCCCAGGGAAGGGGAGTAACTGGCTCCTCTCTTGCATCGGCTGGAGTTCCTTGGTGGAGAAGTTTGAGAACCACTGTAGGAAATGAATGCACAAGGCCGAGCAGCTCTGCTTAGAGCTGTATCAACAGGAATTTGCTGCTGTCAAAGATTAAGAATAAAAGCTCTTCCTCAAAATTGCAGCAGATTTCGAAGTCATTTCTAGAGCAGAGTCACTCGCAAACACTCATGTTCTGACTTTATGTTCCTCAAAGGGATGAGGTGGTCACCAGCACACAACCCTGGGCTGCTCCATGGTGAAAGGTGGGTGGGCAGGACATAGAGGCCAGAACCAGGAGTAAATCCTTGACCTGATGCTCTGGTTTTCAGTGCTGAAGGCCCAACTCCTCCTCCAGGGTCCCTGATGTCCTTTAGTGCAACTTCATTTCATTATAATGTTGATGGGCAAAATAATAATAATAATAATAATAATAATAATAATAATAATAAGAACAACATCTGGGTGGAGTGGGTATATTCCTTCCAGGTCTCTGGTTTCCCCCCTACATTCCAAAGATGTGTGTGTATGAGGTTAAATGGCGTGTCTCAACTGTCCCAGCCTGAGAGAATGTGGGTGTGGGTGTGAGCAGCCCTCTGCTGGAAGGCCATCCTGTCCAGGGGGCCCTGCCTTTGGCCCAGAGCCACCCCTACCCCCACCACCTGAGACTTCAAACTGGAATCAGCTGATTGGAAAAGAATTATCGTACTTGTTTTTATTAATCTTCTTTAAATGTGTCTATAGTTCACCTTTATTTTAAATGTAATAGCTCACCTTTATTTCGATGTTCAGTATTGGAAGTGTTTCGGGTCTTTATTTAGAATGTTTATGACAACTAACCCATGGTGAAACTGGTGTTGTTTCACGTCGTTTCACGTAAAGTCGCAGTGAGGATGTTAAGTGAGGAGTTATAGCCGTCATTTTACTTCCCCTGGGATGGAATTTCAACTGTTTAGATAGTGAGTACGTTTGGCTCCAAATGCGGCAGAGATCAAAGCATCCCTTTGTACAGGTCAGCGAGACCCCGTTAAGGGACAGTAATGATTTATTAAACCGGCTTCCCAAGAAGATAAGCTGGCTGAGTCAGGAATAGTCTCAAGGGGTTCTAGAAGGAAACAGGCACTGAGCCATGTGGGTCCCCTTCTCTTCTGCTGTATCCACCTCGAGAGAGGGACAGATGAGCAACCGCTTGTGCTCTGGGAGATGAGTGGGGGGACTTCACCAGAGATGTCCTGAGGTGTGTTCTGGGGCTGCACCATTGACCTTAGACCCCCACTGGGGGATGGTGGCCCTTACCCCTCACCCCTCACCCCTCACCCGACTGGTTCTCCACCAGTGGTGGGAAGGGGCAAGACCCTACCACTGAGCTGTGGTCTAAGACAGCCCGTCCAGCACCAGAATCACCTGAAGGTAAAATATGAATTTCTGTACCCCATCCCCAGCATTTCCGATTCAGTGAGTTTGGGGGTGGCAATAATTTGCATTTCTAATGTGGCCTCCTCTGGGTGCTGCTGTGGCTTGGCCAGGGCCACCCTTGAGAGCCAGTTATCTCAGAGGAGCCACTGTCCTTTGTAAACTCATCCAACCTGAGGCTGGTGACATCTTCTTCAGGGGATCCAGAAGAGGGACCGGGATGTTGGGAAATCTATGCGGTTTTTGGTTTTCCTTTTTTTTCAGCCAAGTGTCCAAATAAATAATGAGGTGCTTTTGTTTCTTAAGCCCCAGCATTAGAATGCTTAATTATGTCCCTCTGTGTGGACAGGTTTGGGGGAATTTGAAGCACGGTAGTCCCCTCTTTTCCTGGGAAGGGGGTACATCCCAAGAGCCCCAATGGATGCCTGAAACCATGGATAGTATTGAACCCTATATATACTATGTTTTTTCCTATCATACCTATGACAAAGTTAATTTGCAAATTAGGCCCAAGAAGAGATCAACCAAAATAACGAATAATAAAATAGAACAATTATAACAATATATTGTAATAAAAGGTATGTGAACATGGTCTCTTTCTCTCTCTCTCTCTCTCTTTCTCAAAAATATCAAACTATCTGGACAAAGGGGTGATTCACATCCTGGGCAGGATGGAGAGGAATGGCCCATAATTTCATCACGTTACTGAGAATGGCATGCAATTTAAAACGTAGGAGTTGTTTACTTCTGGAATTATCCATTTAGACCATGGTTGACCAGAGGTAACTGAAACCACAGAAAGCAAAACCGTGGATAAGGGGTGGGAGATGGCTGTAGGTTGGTGATGATTAAAACTAGCTTCTGAAGTAATATGGCGGCACTGATGGCAATTCTTGAAGAAGAGGCAACTATTCCAAAAGGTGTTCGTCAACCTAAGTTTCCGCCCATGGGTTTTCTCTGGAAGTTCCCAGCGCTGATTGTGGTCCTTGGTGGGCTCTTCCGTCTACAGACTAAGCCATGAGCATTTGATGGGCAGGAGCCTTGACAGTGTTATTTGTAACACGAGGCCAGAACAGTGCCTGGCTCTCTAAAGGTTTCCGTAAATGTTTCTTGGATGAAGAGTCAGTTGATTCAGAAACTCAAAAAAACAAATCCCCAGAAGTCTGGGCAACAGCTCTTGGGAGACACAGAACTGAAGCAAGCTGGGTATTTGTGAGCTGGTAAAACGAACACTGGATTTCACATAGAGACGCCCAGAAATTGTTTCCTAACAGAGTGCCTCTTTGGGGCTGTGGCTAGAGAGGCAGTAACAGCTCCAGGAGGGCACCATCGGGGCTGTTGTGTTCACTGCTTTATGTCCTGAGCCTGGCACAGAGTCTCGCACTGTAACTGCTCCAAATGTTTGTTGAATAAACAATGGGCCATACGGGGCTTCAGCTTAGACAAGGGTTGGGCTGAGGTTTGGGGGTGCTGCAGACACCAGTAGATAGTAATTGTAATTCAACTCTCTCCATCTGTATAAGGGGATGTATTGTTTTATTTGCATAAGAAAGCTCCCCCTCCAGATTAATCAATGCCGGAAATTCTAAACTAGATACAAGAATACATTTTCAGGTAAAGGGGTATATTTTTTTGTCATGGCAAAGTGTGAAGAACAAAATAAAAATGGCTGTAATTCTGTCGCTCAGAGATATTCAGAGTTAAAACTTTTTGGTACATTTCTCGAGATCCTTTCTCTTAGGAAGTAGCATTATTTGTGAGCATGTCCATGCCATGAAATGGTTTCCATGTCATACTATTAGAAATAATGCTTCAGCAAACATCTTTATACATAAAAGGTCCACACCTGGGGACCTTGGGCAGCCTACTTCTCCGAGGGGACGATGGAGTCCGGGGAGCAGAGCCCAAAGCTTGGAGTGGAGCTGCAGGGAGGAGGCACCCCTCCCATCCTGAAGGCCCAGTAGCCCAAATGCAATAAAAAATTTTTAATTATTTATTAATTCTCTAAGGAAAATCCACTTCTCTAATTACTAAGAAGTGGATTTTTTTAAGTCAAAGGTTGTGATTCATGTTGCAAAGTGGAGGTGGGAAATAAGTTCTGCTGCAGAAGAATCAATGAATTATGACTTCCCACCTATCAACAATTCACAAAAAAATGCGAGAATTGTTTCTAAAATAGTTTCAGAACCATAGGTTTTAAATGGAGTCGGTATCTTGGTAAAGCCCTGGATCCTTTGCAAACATCAGTTCCTTTACGATGTGCTCTGTGCATAATATCCACGTAGGATGCACATTGCCAAATTCAGAAAGGAAACAGCAAATAAATACGCATCTAAAATGTTAGGCCATTTAAGAAACCAAGTAAACTGCATAACACTTACTGGAATCGGGCGGCTCTGCAAAGTAGGCTGGGTACATTCCCGAGATGACAGCCTATTTAGTGGTGTTTCTAGGGACAATGAGGCACCCTGCTTGGCACCCGTTTTGGGAACAGTGGAAAAAATGCACAGGCAACCAGCCAAAAGCTTTATTGCCTTATTGGAATTCAGCTGGGGCCCAGGGGTCATCTCCCATTGGGCTGTTTTGTTCTCTGTTTGTCCCTGTGCCTGGCATGGAGCCTGGAACACTGCAGGCTCCATAGCACCACACTCTCTTCTGAATACGGTTTTCTAATTCCACTCGGTGTAACTTGACACAGACGGGTGATCTCTGCCGGGAAGGTGTGTAGAGGAACAGAAAAGATTTCAAGGATCCAAATTCACTGTAGGGAAATTATCAACGAGCTGTAGTGATAAGACCAACGGAATAGTCAAAGTTTCTGGTTGCATTCATCAAAACCCATCTGGCTAGATGAAGGTGGAAAAGGATTTATCAGAGAACATTATGGATCTCTGGGTTGCTCTAAATCCACACAGACAGGAGTAAAATCCCACCATGCAATGGGGCTCACTTTAGCCTCTAGAGACTATGCCTTCATCATGTCCACTAGGTGCCTGCAAACATCTTTATACATAAGGATGATTGTCTGTCCAGTCACAATTCCTCTGACCATCAGGTACCTTTGCTGCTGTGCTCACTAGAAGATCACTCTTCTCTGCCACCTCCTCTCCTTATCCACTTTTGAATCCAGGCCTCACGTGGAGGCATCTGATTGGTAGAACCCTTGTCACGTGCTCCACCTTTGCTGCAAGGAAGTGTGGATGCGCAGATGGAATTTCTGCTAAGGGAGGGCAGGGTTCTTCACTTAGAAACAGTGTCAAAGTACAGGGATTGTGGTGAAGAGATGTTGGGTGGCCACAAATGACAAACATCCACGCTCCCATGGAGGAAAGCTACAGTTTTTTTTTTTTTTTAAAGCAACACAGTTAAAGGTGAGATTTTGTGGCATAAATTGCGTATTAGTGAATTTCAGAGAAAGGAAAGGAACTGGAGACAGTGTTCAGCACAGACAACTTGGAGTAGATGGGTCTTGAATGTGATGAGAAAGAAAAGAAACAAGGATTAGACTTGGGAAAGAAGAAGGAAACATTTCTGGTGTGAGATGCAGCAGGGATAAAGGCATTGGTGTGTGTGTGTGTGTGTGTGTGTGTGTGGTGTGTGACTGTATCATTTGTCATCTAAACCAGCACACTGATGGGTAAAAGGAAATACTCTAAAAAACTGTAACCGGGCATAAACTGGGATTGACGTAGGCAAACTGACATTGACCCTGTGGATGGAGAATTCCTCGCCTTCTCATCCTACCGACAAGTAATTGAACATATGTCACCACCGGGAATTCCATTCACTCCTGGCTTACCTTATCTCTCTCCTTTAAGGCCCAATGTAAATGAATCCTTCTGTGAGGCCTTCCTTCTGCTACCCCACTCAGGATCAATCACTTCCCATTACTTTTGTTCCTTATTGCTGCTGGAACAAATTGCTATAAATTTAGTGGCCTAAAATAACACAGACCCATTATCTTAACAATTCTGGAGGTCAGAAGACCAAAACAAGCTGCAGAGTTGTGTTCCTTCTGGAAGCTCTAGAAAAGAATCCATTCCCTTGCCTTTTCCAGCTTCTAGAGGCCACCTGTATTTTGGGCTTATGGCATCTTTCTATATTTTCAAAGACAACAGTCTTGGGTTCCCTCCACCCCTACCTGGCATTGCTGCCAGAGGCAACCATTTAAAATTTTTTTGCTGTATCTTCTGGGTGTTTGTTCCATATTTCTCACTAATAAACCACAACTTAATTGATGTTAAACAATGATTTAACAGTGTTAGTCATTACTTATTGACTTCCTGCTTCCCTAACTTCCCATTTAGCTTATTTGCTGCCTTTTTGCCTTTTCTGCTTTATTCTTCCCAACTGTGTTGTCTCACTCTTTTTAGTTTCTCTGTTACATTTGTAAATTTAAGCAAAATACTTACTTTTTATCTCTAGTTCTATCAACCAGAAACAATAGGTCTTGCCTTCCCACTTTGTAAGATCAGGATATTTTATTGTGCTACCTCCCAGTCCTGTTCTCTCTCTGTCCTCAATGATTTAGCATTTTCCTGCATTCCGATATTATGACTCACTTAAATAATTCCTTTAGAAAGAACAAAAATGTAAACAAACAAAAATCCTATTTGTCCTATTGAGGTATTACTATGTCTTTTTATCTATTTATCTAGCTATCCTTCTTCTTATCCTAGACTGTGCGTTCTCCTGGGCAGAGGTTGTTTCTGGAACTCACCTGGAGACAGGATTTTTGCCAGGCAACTAACTTCTCAGTAACGTGTGTGCTGTGACTGATGAGCATGGGGATAGTAGTGTTCGAATCTCAGCTCTTTTCTGACGGGATCAACGAGACAGTCCTCTGGCTGGGAATTTATAGACTAGGCCGAAGAGACTTCTTTCAAAGCGGTATCATCTCTCGCTGACCTTGCCAGGAGAGTAAGAAGAAATTAAGCAGGCAGACAGGTGTCCTCCGCGGCAGCCTCAGCCACATCCTCCAGTCGAGGTACGGGACGCAGTTACAGCGGTCTGGCCACAAGGAGACGCTGTTCCCTTAAGGATGGGTTGGCGGAGGACTTGAGGCTGTAATGTTGGCCACTGGCGGTCACTAGGCCCCGCGTAGTCCCTCTTCTCGGTAACGCATCCTGGACACCGTTCTTTGTCAGTATATATATAGAGCTATCATGGTTATCCGGGCTGTTTACAGCTCTTGGCAATTGTAAACGTAATTGCGATGGCCATTATGGTACCTTCATCGTTTAGAGCCGGGCCGCTGATCACCCACTCCTCACCTGTGGGAAGGGGAGGGGGCCTCGCCTTCTCAGCAGGTGGACGCCCTTCCGGGACCCCCCGGGAATTTAACTCCTTCATTGTAGGGGCGGTGTCTGGTTTGGTTCCTCTCCACTTAGCATAGAGCCTGGCCCAGAGAAAGGATCAGCAACTATTCCTGGAACATATTAATGTTCCAGGACGTGCCTGCGGGGCTTGTCCTCTGCCTGTCCTCAGCCAGGAACACGCTGCTCTATGGCAGCACATGGGAGGCGTGGACCATTCTGAGGAAAGGCGTCGTGAGGTCGCGTGCTTGTGGCCAGGTCCTTCCACGCCTAGGCCTGCGTTCCTTGAACCCATGTGCGGGAATCCTCTTTAGAAGTGACCTCGAATTGTATTTAGGGGTTCTTTATGCCATTCATCTTTTGTGTCCCTTCCCTGGAAAGGAGGAGCAGGGGCCAGAACTCTAGCTTTTGTTGACTCTCTAGGGAAAATCAGTAGTATGTGTGAAAGAGATGAATCATTTTAGTGCTGAGTAACTGACTTTTAAAGAGCAAAAAGTTAAGATTTTGATTTTTTTTTTCCTCTAGGAATTCTATATTTTTAGCCTTTACATTTGGGACTATGATCCATCATGAATTAAATCTGATATATGGTGGTGTTGGAGATTCTTTAATATATCTAATTGTTTCAAGACAATTTGCTGACAAATTATCCTTCCCATACTAAATTGTCTTTGTACCTGTGTGAAAAGCCAAGTGATCATTTATACCTAGTTCTATTTCTGGATTCTATGTAGTTCCATGAACCCATTTGTCCGTTTACATCAACATCGTACCATCCTAACTACTGTAGCTTTGTATTAAGTTTTGAAGTTATGTAGTGTTGCCCCTCCAAATTTGTTATTTTTCAAAATTGTTTTGGCTATTATAGGTCCTTTGCTGTTAAATATATAAATTTTGAAATCAGATTTTCCACAAATTTACAAAAATAAAAAAAGAACCTATTTGGACTTTGGTTGAGATTGCATTGCATTAAATCTATATTATTAATCTGGAGGAAACTGACATCATAAGAATATTATTTCCAATCCATAGATACTATGTATGTCCCTTCTAGGTCTTTGGTAATTTCTCTCAGCAATGTTTTAGTTTTTTTTTCTACCAGTCTTTCACATCTTTTATCAAATTTGTTCCTAAGATTTTGATAATTTTGGACATTATAGATTGCAGTTTTTAAATTTCAATTTCTGATCCTGCAAGGTAAGTATATAGCCATACCATTGAGTTTTGTATATTAATCTTATATCCTGCAACCATGCTAAACTCACATTCTAATCCTTTGGCAGACACTATCTAATTTTCTATAAGTCATTTCTGGATATAGTTTTAATTTTCTTTTTGGTGCCTTTCCCCTCTCCCCCACCCACTGCACTAGCAAGAACTTCCTGTAAAAAGTTCAAAAGCAATGACAGAGGACATCCTTGCATTGGACCTGTTAATAGGAAAAATGCATCCAGACAGATACCTACCATGTTTGCTGGAGATTTTTTCAAAGATGTGCTTTATCAACCAAGGAAATTTCCTTTAAACTCTGAGAGCTTTTATCATAAATGTGTTAAACTGTCAAATATACTTTCAGCATCTATTAATCACATGGCTTTCTTCCTGTATTAATACGATGAGTTACATTAGTTGACTTTCAAATATTAAAACTACTTTACATTATTGGGATAAATTCTATTTGGCTAACATGTATTATCCTTTTTTATATAGGACCACTTGTTGGATTTGATTTGCTAAAACTTTGTTAAGAATTTTTATGTTCTTGATGAATAATTGTCTGATTCTCCTTTCTTACAATATCTTTGGTTTGGGGATCAGAATGTTGGACTCATAGATGGAGTGAGAAAGTATTTTTTCCTCTTCAATGTCCTTGGAGATGTTGTGTAGAATTGGGATTATTTAAGTATGTGCTAACATTTACCGCTAAGGAGATCTAGACCTAGAGTTTTCTTTGTGAGATTTTAAACTATAAATTCAATTTCTTTCATAAATAGGACTATTTAAGTTTTTCATTTTTTTCTTCTGTAAACAATTTTGTATCTTCCAAGAAATTTGTGCTTATTTAATCTAAATTGTCAAATTTAGTGCCATAAGTTGTGCATAATATTCTTTTTGTCATATTAACATTTGTAGAATCTATTGCGGTGTTACCTCTCATTCTCGACACTGACCATTTCTTTTTCTCCTGATCAGGCTAGACAGAGGTGTACAAATTGTTTTTGAGTTTCTCAAAGAACCAGTTTTTGGTTTAATTTAATTTTCTCTATTATTTTTCTCTTTCCATTGACACTGATTTCTACTCTACCTTTGTTATTTCCCTTCTTCTGCTTATGGGCTCTTCTAGTTTCTTAAAGTGGAAGTTGAGGGTCACTGATTTGAGACATTTTTTCTAATAGACATTTAAGGCTATAATTTTTCCTCTAAGTACTGCTTTTGTTGCATCACAAGATACAAGGCTAACACACAAAAATCAACTGTATTTTTGTATACTAGCAATGAACAAGTAGAAACCAAAATTAGAAAAATATCATTTATAATAGCTCCAAGAAAATAAATACTTAGCTCTAAATCTAACAAAACTTGCACAGGATCTGCACGCTGAAACTACACAATGCTGATGAGAGAAATCAAAGTTGTAAATAAATGGAGAGACATGTCAGGTTCATGGTTTAGAAGACTCACTATCAAAAATGAGTGAATTCTCCCCAAACTTACCTATAGATTTAATGTAATTCCAACCAAATCCCAGCAGGGCTTTGGTACAGATAATCTGATTCTAAAATTTATATAGAAAGGCAAAATTGATAGAAAAGCCAAAATAATTTTGAAAAGAATCAAGTTGTAGAAATCATACTGCTAGATTTTTAAGACCTATGCAAAAGGCTTCGGTAATCTTGCCCACGTGGTCTTGGTAAAAGAGATTCATAGATCAATGGAAAAAAATATGAAGTCCGGAAATAAACCCACACTAATATGGCTAATTGATTCTTGACAAATATACAAAAAAATTCAGTGGAAAAAGAATACTCTTTTTAACAAATGGTCCTACAACAATGAGGGACATCCATCCATATACCCACCCCTAAATGAACAAAAAACATAGACCTCACACTTAAAAAAAAAAAATTAACTTGAAATAGATAATTAATCTAAATGTAATAGGTTAAATTATAAAACGTTTAGGAAAAATATACAGGAGAACTGAGGCTAGACAAAGATTTTAGACATGACACCAAAAAGCACAACCCAAAAAAGAAAAATAAAATTGATAAGGTGGATTTCACCAGAATAAACAAACCTGCTCTAAGAAAAACTTGACGGTAAGAAAACTACGCAATTTAAAAAATGAAAAGATCCGAACAGACGTGTCCTCAAAGATGGTAGATAAGCTCATGACAAGATGTTCACAGACATGAGCTATCAGGGAAGTGTAACTTAAAACCATGATGAGATTCGCTATATGTCTGTGGGGGTGGCTAAGAAATACTGACAATAGCAAGTGTTGATGAAGACACAGAGCAACTGGAACTACCTTTTTGCCAAGTAACCACTATTTCTCAAACACAAGACCTAAATATGCTTACAAGAAGTACTATTTTGACTTTGTAACTTTAGGCAAAGACACAATTGCCAGTTGACTCAACACAAGTCTAGTAAGGGCATACATGGAACGAATAGTAAGTGCACTGTGTTTGAATGAACTGTTAAGTTTTTCTTTGCAGGGGTGGATTCTAGTTTCAGCCTCCTGTGTATGTTCACTGTTTTCTCATTCAAAAAACACAAAAACTTCTTGAATTTAGCCTTTATTTTGTTCTAAAGCAGGAGTCAACAAACTCTTCCTGTAAAGCATCACAGTAAATATTTTCAGTTTTATGGGCTATACGGCTTGTTACAACTTCTTAACTGCCCTCAGCAGAGCAGCCAGAGGCAACAGGCATGCATTTCTATTGGGTAGGTTCCAACAAAACTTTTCAGAAACTAGCTGTGGCTTGATTTGGCCCACGGACACATCCAGGGGTTGGAGCAGCAGAGGATTAAGGAACCGGCCATCACACATTTAGAACACAGCTGGCAGCTATTGGGCAGGACCAATACAAAACAGCCAGCTGACATTGGCGCTAAGCATTTAATTAGCAGCTGCCTGGTTTTGCTGCAGAAACATGTCCACTGCTTGTAGGCACTGGTCCGAAGGTAGTTTCAAGAGACATCATTCTCATCAGCCCCCTTCTACTTTGCAGCTTGTCCATTGTCACCATCCACACAGCAAGGGCGGGGCCTGGGGCCTGGAGGTACTGAGGGACTGTCTTTAAGTGGCAGAACTGTGTCAAAAGTCCACTTCTGACCTCACTCCAGGTCTCTCCCATCGAACAAGCCCCCTTTTACAAATAGGGAGCACCCCAGAAAAACATAAGTTTCTTCGCCGGTGCTATCTTGAGTAGCGGAAGTGTTCCTCAGGGTTGCCCAGGGATGACACCGGAATCACCCACCGCATCACCATCTCTGGGGGTGGGACCCAGGGGACCTTGGAGCACACCCCAGGAGAGGGGACAGTGCCTTGCTCCTCCAGCCCATCTGGTGTCCTGAGACAGACAGCTGCAGGGCCCGGGTCCAGAGTATTCTGCCGAGGCCGCCAGTCTCCACAACACCCACAGCAGGCTTGAAGGAATAGACTTTATTTATCTAGCTCTCAAACACTAAAGGATAAAATTCAGCTGAATTATGACAATTTATTTACAAAGTGCTGCCTGCAAGCCAGGCAGCGCAGGCCTGGCACTCTCCCTGACACCCGCCAGGAGCAGCCCCCTAACAAGCCTGGGCCACCTCCCATCTGTAGCACACAGAGAATGTTGACATAAAGGCGACCAAAGCCCCGGTGACAGAATACCAGGCAGGAGGGCACCAGACCGACAGAGAGAGGGACAGACAGACACAGACAGGGGCTGCCTCAGGGCTTCTTCAGGCTGTAGGCCAGGCTGCTGGGGACCTTGGTGCCCTGCAGGGGCGGCGAGTTCCAGACGGCAGAGCTCGTGCGCTTGTGGTAGCGCGGCTTGCTCTTCTTGAAGATGTCTTCCAAGTCCAGCTGGAGGATGGTTCCGAAGAGCTCGACGAGGTTCGGGGGGTGGTAGTACTGGTGGATGATGGCCTGGCTGAGCTGCGTGCCTGCAGGGAAACAGGGAGGGCCGGTTGCTGCCTTGGGGGAACTCCTCACGCCCCTACCCTACCTTGTTACCCTCTCCACGCCAGCGGGCCAGCACCTCCTGCCATGTCAGCTCCTCTGAGGTCCCCTCTACCTGCCCCTCCCTGCATCAAACACAGATAACGTACTCACTGGATGTTCCCACTGCCATCTTCCGGAAGCTCAGCCTGAACACAGGTGCTCAGGAGCTCACAGGTGAGGCACGCACAGCACGACCTCGTTATCCCCACACCCACCTGGGAGCCAGGTCTTTTATTCTCCCACTTTATAATGGCAAGATCTGCCCAAAGGCACGTACGTGGCTGGTAACTGGCAGGGCCAGAGCTGGGACACAAGTCTAGCTCCGGAAATGAAGCATATGATGCTGTCCTCGACTGCCTTGGCCGACTATTTATCTCGTCACCCCACAGGCCCTGAAGTGGAGGGTGCAGACTGAGGGGGCCTCTGGGCTGAAGCTGTGGGTGGCACACGGCCCTGCCAACAAGGTTGAGGACCCAGAGGACCAGGAGGCAGGGCCTGCGCCCAGCTTGCTCTGCACTGGGTCCCCCGCATGCTAACAGCCCTTCTCAGCTGGGTCCTATTATCATGCCCATTTCACAGATGAGAAAACTGAGAGAGAATGAGCTTAAGAGAATTTAAGCATGGTTCGGTGGCTTTCCTGGTCATCTGGCTCGCTGGCCACACTGATCCCTGCATGCTGCCACCTTCCAAATGACTTGATGCTGACAGTCAAGGAGACTAAGTCCGATGCTGGTTACTGTGGGGTTCAACAACCAAGGGCTAGTTGTCTTCTGTAGAGTGCTGACCCCTGGGGAGTGAGACTGCACCCCACCCTGACCCCCAGCCTTGGAAACTGTAAAGCACCCACTGTATGTACTAGCTGCACAGTCATGCTCATTCACACTCCTGTTTAAATGCCGGGGCCTGCAGTTGGGCCCCATAAATTCCAAGGTCAAATCCCGCTCAAGTGCCCGCCCCTACCTCAGGGCTTCCCTGCCTTCCCCAGCTGGCTGGAACCTTCACGTGCCAGTCTTACCACCCTATTACTACTCAGCTCCGTGCCCACCCCATGCTACTTATTTGGGTCCAAGTCTCATCTGGACTGCTGGGCAGAGCTCCAAGGAGGGGACTAGCGCCCAAGCCGGAACACCCAGCACCATTGTGCCCAGAGCCTGCCGCAATTTAATACATCTGTCGAGAACAAGGATGTCCAACATCATCATCATCTGGTCCAAAGATGGGCCCAGATGATGGGCCCACCGGCCACTAAGATCCCACCCTTCCCTGGGCGCATCCCAAGGCCCAATGTGGGCTTCTCAGGCCCATGCATTGAGGTACCAGTCCACAGGCACAACAGGCTCCCGACATCCACAGCAGCCGAGCCACTCCCAGAAGTCACAGGTGAGGACCCAAGTCTCGGGGAGCTCCTGCTTACCTCTGGCCCAGGAGGGGATGGGTTTCCGGGGGTGGGCCTCATCATCAGTGGAGTCATCGCTATTCAGATCCATCCCGTAGTTATCTGGATTGATCTTGGGAGGGGCCTTGTGCCCTTGTGGAGTCATTTGATATGAGGTACAAGCCGGGGACTGAAAAAAAAAAAAAAAACACGGCCATTAGCGTCCTCCTCGCCCCAAGCCCTGCATCTCCCACTGTCGAGGAAGGCTGGGACTCTGCCCACCGCCTCGCTTCAGAGGAAAAACCAAAAGGCTCAGGGTCACTTTTTAATTTGAAAAAGTCACACCACGTACACAACTCTGACTCTTCCCTTTTCACGTTAAAGTGAGTTGCAAACGTACTCTCGGGTCAGTGTGTCTGCTGTGACCAGCTCCCGGGACTCCACTGGGAACCCCTGGATTTGTAATTTAAACATACATTCCGGGTGAACGTTCAGCAACCCCCAGTTTTCCAACATCTTGACCCACGCTGCACGGAAAGCCCCTCCTCATAGTACGATTCGTTCCTAAGAGCGTTAAGCTGGAAGCAGCCTAAATGCTTATCAACAGGCGCTGGTTAAAGAAATTCCGGCAACTAAGGGGTACACAGCTGTCAGAAGTAAGAGATTTACAAGTGCTGAAATAGACAGATGTCTACAATACATGAAATGAAAGGAAAAAAGGGAAGAAAAAAACCAAGCTGCCAAATGGCATGTGTTATGGAGTACATGTTTGTGTTTCCCCAAAATGCCTGTGTTAAATCCTAACCCATAATGTGATGTCTGGAGGTGCAGAGGTCACGAGGGTGGAGCGGTCATGAATGGGATCAGCGCCCTCAGAAAAGAGACCCCAGAGAGCTCACTGCCACCCTCCGCCTTGTAAGGACACAATGAGCAGACAGGCGTCTGGGAACCAGGAAGGGGGCTCTCAGAGAGACAATCTGCGGGCACCTTGACCCGTCTCAAACTAACTGTTTACAGCACCAGTCTATGGCAGTTTGTTAAAGCAGCCTGAACGGACTAGGATGGTAATCATAGGATATGTTAAGCCTGTGCCCATTTAAAACTCTGGGTATGTCTGTGCGTAAGTGAATAAAATGTTTATATGTGTAAAAATATTTTAAAATGTACACCAGATTTAAAGTTTTCTTCTGCGGGCACTTTTCTTTTACATTGTACTCGTTTATAAGGTTTTGTTTCTTTTTTAACAACAAATTCTATTTTTAGAATATGAAAAAAAATATATGTTATCAAAAGAGAAACTGAGGCTGGCTGTATCCTTCCTCTTCCTTCTGGTCCTAATACATGACCTGTGTGTCTCCAGCTCCTGGGAAGAGCTGGTGGGGGGGCCTCTCTGCTCTGGCGCCGGGGCCTCACCTGCACATCCACGGTCACGTTCAAGCTTTTGCTGGCCGCTGCAGCCTCCGTGGCTTTCTTCTGCTCCTCCTGCAGCCGCTGCTGCTCGGCTTCCTGGGACCAGTGGTCAGCCGGACGTTAGAGACCATGTGCACGTGCTCCCCATCCCCCCCTCGTGGGGCCAGGCAGGCAAGGAAGCTCGTGCGCCAGGGGCCACTAGGTCAGGCCTTCCCCAGCCCAAAGCTCAGCTCCGATCCCAGCTCCCCTGTACCTTTTTCTTCTTCTCCTCCAGTTCTCTCTGCAGCTTCTCCCTCTGGAGCCGAAGGGCCTTCTCCCTCTCCTGCTGCTCCCTGAGGACAGAGCCAGAGCCTGTCAGGGCAGGGAGCTGAGCCCTGGCCCTCTTCCCGTCCCTGCCCGGGAAGCTAGGCCCATCGGCACTCGCCGTGGGAGAAGAAACGGCAGGATGGGCATACCCGCTCAGAGCCCACAGCTACGCTTGTGTGCACAGAGGGTGCAGGGAGCACTCTGCTTTGGAGCCCACATCTGGCCCCCAGGCTTCCTCATGACCTAGGGCTCAGCCTCAGCCTCATCTGCGGGACACTGGGGACAACAGCTTTCCTCCAGAGTCGTGAGAATCAGATGAGATAATCCGAGTTACCTCCGATCGTCCGGACCCACAGGGTGGACACTGGGTGTGAAGCAGGGGGAAGCTGTTTGTGGGCTTTGGAGCCACCTCTACTTACTAGCTCGTGACTTAAACACGTCATTTCACTGCTCTGCACCTCTGGGAAGGGCAGCTGCTAGTTCCTGTGCCACATGGGCCTTCGGGTTAGGATTAAACAACGGAACGTGTAGGAGACATGTAGTCGGTGCCCACCAAAGCTGCCAACCATTATGAGCACCAGACCGTCACCCGTGGAAAGCCCTGGTACTGCCCAGCACACATGCAGTTCTAAAACCGCATCAGCTGCCACCCACCCTCTGTCCTACTCCCAGACTCGTCTCTGACTCTGCCACAGGACCAGGGACACCTTCGTGTCCAACCATAAGCAAAGAGAGGTGGTCCCGATGTGGTCCAGCCCTCTGGCCGTGACTCCCCACTTCTCCACTGGGCCTGCGGCCACCCATGGACGGCTCGGTATGTCCCAGGAGGTGGAGGCAGGAGAGAACCCTCCTGCCTGTACACACACACGGGCACTGTTCTCTGTGTCTATACATCTATACGCAAGCGAGTTTGTCTACTCTCACAGGCGTGGATCCCACCTGTTCTGGCCAACAGTGACTGTGGCTTGTCCTCTCTGGCATCGCCAGGATGCCATACAACCAAGCGCACGGAAGGCCCCGGATACAGGCGTGCAGAACTAAACACGGGAGCCTTGCCCGCTGCACAGGGACCTCGGCCTCTGAGAGCTGGAAGACCTCAGGGCTCGCCTGCCATGGAAATGTTGGAGGGGGAGGACCCAAGTTCTCATCATCACAGGGAGGCACGTTTAATGGGGAGGGGCCGAGGATGCTGAAGATCCTGCTCGCCCCACGAAGCACTGCTGTCCAAATGCCCACATGCCAACAGGGGCTCCTGAGGAACACTGGCTCATCCTATGCCTGTCCCCGCAACCTGTGTCAGCTGAGGACAAAACAAACCAGCACACCCGGCTGGAGGCGGAACCAAGAGAAAACCCAAGTGACCCCGCCATGACCCCTTCAATCTCCAGGAGCCACACTCAGATGGTCTGCCCGCTCAGGGCCTCGGGACTGGAGCCAGGAGGAGCCTGCCCCGAGGGGCCCTCACCTCTCGGCCTGCAGCCGCTCCTGCTCCCTCCTGCGCTCCTGCTCCGCCAGCTGCCGCTCCTGCTCGCGCTGCTCCGCCAGCCTCCTGGCCTCGGCCGCCCTCCGCAGCCGCTCCTGCTCCTCCTCCTTCTTCTTCTGCAGCAGCTCTTGGTGTCGCCGCTCTTCCTCCTCCTGTGAGCGGGGAGCAAGGTCGGGGCCTCAGGCCAGGAACGGGGCTGGAGAGGGTGACAGAGGTCTGGGAAAGAGGGGGTGCTCGCTCCCGTCACATCAGAGGTTGTCAGGGGCCGAGCCTGACATCTTGTGACAAGATGCTGCAGCAGGCTAAGTTCAGCCTAGAGCTGCCCCATAGCTGTGTGACAATGGACTATCCCATAAGCCCTCTGGCCTTGATTTCATTGATCAAATGGAAACAACAGCAATATCCACACCTCATGAATTTACACACATAATGTACTTAGAACAGTGCCTGGCACGCAATTAATACTCAACAAATGTGAGCCTAACGGCAGATCCGTCTCTCTAGATCATAAGGCTGACAGTCCCAGGAGGAGGTGTGCCCCGGCTCTGGCCGGCAGGACAATGCGCCCTACAATGTGAGGTAGACACCCCATGCTGCCTGAAGGAACTGAAGCACAGAGAGGTCAGGCAACCTGTCCAGGGTCACACAGCTAATAAAGGGCCGAGTGGAGACTGGGAGTCTGGCTCGAGAGCCCGTGTGCATCCCCCTCGAACTACAGAAAGCGGGAGGCAGGTTATTGTCACCACTCCCATCTCCAAAGCATCTGCTGAGCCTCCTCAGGGCTTGAAGCCACAAAGCAGGGCGTGCCCTGAGGTCCCCGGGCGCTGAGGCAGTGCCTGTCCTGCCTCACCTCTTCCTCGTCTACCTGCCTTCGCACCTGTTGGAGCCACCTGAGCCTCCGAGCCTCCTCCTCCTGCTTCCTGCGCACCTCCGCCTCCTCCATCTTCTTGGCGGCTGCCTTTTTCTTGGCCTTCTCCTCAGCCAGTCGCTCCTCCTTGGCCTGCGGAGCCCACCCGCATGTGCCCGTTAGAGCAGGCCTCCCCACTCTACCAGAGTGGGCCCCGGAGCTCTGCGGCGGGCACCCCATGGCCCTGCAAACCTGCTTGTCCCTCCCAGCACAGGGGAGAGGGCCCTGGAAGCCGGTCCTAACCCTCGGGCCACCAAGTCGACCCACTTGGACCCAAGATGGGGAACAGCCCACCCGGAGCCCACAGCTCGCACCTTCTCGGTCTTCTCATCCAGCTGAGCAAACTTCTGCTCGATCTGCTTCTTCTTCTCCTCCTTCATCTGCTCCACCCGCTCCCGGGCCTGCAGCACCTTGCGGAGGCGCTCCTCGCGCTTCCTGCGGGCACGGGGCGGTCAGAGGGGAGGCCGGCCACCGCGGGCCGGGGGGCCGGGGGCCAGGGGCCACTTACAGCTTCACCTCCTCCAGCCGCCGCCGCTTGTCCTCCTCCACCTTCTGCCGGCGGAGCTGCTCAGCCTCCTCCTTCCGCCGCAGGTTCTCCAGGCGCTGCCGCTCCTTCTCCTGGGGTGCAAGGCGTGGTGAGCGAGGACCGTCCAGTGCTGGGCTGGGACTGCGGCTGGCCCTGGACTGCCCCCCGCACCCCAAGCCAACAGCCCCCGGCCAGATGGGCAGCAGTGCCAGACTGCTTCTGAGGGCAGAGTCACTCCCAGACACATCTCTGTCCCCACTCAGACTGAGGCCCGGGGCGTCCGTCTTTCCTCTGAGGAGACCCTAGGCCTCCCGAGGGCTTGAGCCATGTGTGCCCTCGACTGGGTCCTGCCAAATCACGGGCAGCACAAAGATCAGGTCCAAAACTGGACGTATGCTGATGGGAACTATGTACAAGTGCATTTGGAAGGAGAATGAAGAATGAGATTGGGAATTCATTATTACTATGCTTTAAAACGTTTATACTCCGTATACATGTACATACACACACACACACATACACACACTTTTGTGTATGTCAGCTATTTCATAATAGTTAAGAAAAATAAAATATTGCCAAATGTTAATGGAGGTTTCTATAGGCAGCTGAGATAGATCAGGGATGGTATTTTTTCTTTCATTTTCCACACTTCTTGTGGATATGGCTATATAATTGTAAAAACTACTTTTTAAAAGTATCCATTGCTTGTTAAGCAGATGGATGCTGGGACCCCGCCCTATCGCAGGCCCAGAAAGCCCCAGGCAAGAGGCCACAGCAGGGGGCAAGGACAAGGAACCAGCTTTACCTTTGAGTGGTGGTTGGGGATGAGAGTCGGGGATGGGACTCGGACTAGGACTAGAGCCCCTTACCCATCAGACTCCCAGAGCTGGGCTCAGCCATCCACAGGCCCCCTTCTCCCTGCACTAGTTACTGTCCATTCTTCCTTGGCCTCTAACCTTGATGGCAGACTTCCTACCTAAAAATAGTCAAACCTAATAGTCAAAGGGTCCATGAGAAGATCCAAAATTACTCAGCACTCAAAGAACCAAAAAAATCTCAACTCCTATGGGAAAAGACAACAGCCACCAATGCCAAGATGACAGATATTAACAAGTAACCACAAACATTCTCAAGACAACTGGACAAATAGAAAATCTCAGCAAGCAGAAGATCTAAAGTAACAGAAAATGGAAATTTTAGAACGAATAATACTATAACTGAAATAATGGGTCAATGGATGGGTGTAAGAGCAGATGGAGAAGATAGACATCAGTAAACATGCAGATAAATGAATAAAAATGCATCCAAGCTAAACACAGAGAAAAGACATTGAAGAAAATTAAATACAGCCTGAGCAACTGTGAGATGAAACCGAAAGGTCTACCGTTTGTGTCATTGTCCTCCTACAATGGAGAGGAAGGAATGAAATGCACAGAATAAAATGTGAAAACAGAATGGCTTGGAAAAGCTCCAAATTTGTAAGATATAAATCTACAGATTCAAGGTCACTGAAACCCAAACAGGATAAACCCAAGGAAATTCATGTCTAGCCACTTCATAATCACACTGCTGAAAACTGAATACAAAGGGAAAAATTCTCAAAAGCAGACACACACACACACACACACACACACACACACACACACACACACACACAGCGCCATATTACTTATCTGGAACAATGACCTGAATGTCTGGAGGCTTCTCATCAGAAACTACGGAGGCCGGAAGGAAGTAAAGTGCTGAAAGGAAAGAACTGTGAACCCAGGACTCTATTTTCAGCGAAGACATCCTTCAGAAGTGAAGTAAAATAGACTTCCTCAAATGTAGAGAAAGTAGAGAATTTATTGCCAGCGAACTTGTCTTCAAAGAATTGCTAGGTAAAGGGTGTTCTCCAGACAAAAGAGAAAGGGCACCAGGAGGACACATGAAACATCAAGAATGAAGAGCCATAGAAATGATCAATACCTGGGTAAATATCAACCAACTATTCTTTTCCTCTGGAATTCTCTTAAAATGTTTGACAGAAGCAAAAATTCCAACAGTTTGACAGGGTAGTCAACGTGGGGAGGTTAAGACAAAAATAGTACACAACAGGGAGGGTAGTAAGGCTACTAATGATAAGAAATGATAAGATAATAGATTCTAAAGTGACTGAAAATTTAGGATGTGATGCCTGGAGCAACCAGTAAAAAAACACTGCAAAATCACAATAGACAGATTAAAATGTAAGACTAAGTTCAAGTGAATATTTATAAAGTACAGAATTTACTGTATGATGGTATTTAAGATAAACTTTATAACTTTTTTAACATAAGTTTTTTTTTAAAGATGGAGAAATGGAAAGAGAGCTGACCATGAGCCACAGAAGCCGAGGGAGTGCAAGAGGACTTGGAGGGGGCTGTTGGCCTTCGGGAGGCCCCCAAGGGGAAGGGAGGGAGTGGCTTTTGGTTGGCTCACTTTCCAACAGCCAGACCAGGAAAGACCCCCCCCCCCACACACACACACACCGGCACACCACACCTGCCTGGTGTTCTGTGAGGAAAAAGTGCCTTGGAGACAAAGGCCCCATGTCCCACCGAGTGCCCACCACCCTCTCTTCCTGCCCCGAGAGCTGACCCGACTTCTGCTTTCAACAGGGCTCAGCAAAACAGGCTTTTGTCCCCAAACCTAAGTGCTAAAATTTCCCAGCACAGGTCAGAGAACTTATCCTGTTACATTGTGAATTTTATAGAAAACAAAAATTGTTCATGTCCCAGAGTCCATATTTCCTCTCTGCCCCAATCCCTTGAAGGTGGGCTGGCTTGTCCCTGCTCCCTAGTGGCCAACGTCAAGGCCAAAGCAGAAGGTGGGAAGAATCCAAATGCCTGTGCAGTCCTTTCTGCCTCCAGGGGTTTCAACCGAGCAGTGTCCCTTCATGCCAAGCTCTGTGCTGGGTGTTTGACACACATTACTCTCTGGTTCATCCCATTCCTGAAGGGACCTTTGGTTTCCTCATTTTGTAACCAAAGAAACTTAGGCCCAAATGTTAGGCAACTAGTCCAAGGCCTCAAGGCCCCTGCAACCTACCTAGACCCCCCGGTCTCCTAACTAGGACTGTCCTACCCTCACCAGATGCCCTGGACAGGGACCTCGGCTCCTCAGAGCAGGAAAAAGCAGCTTCTCGGTCATTCCTATTAGCCCTGCAAGGCTCTGATCAGCCTGAGGGGGGCACAGAGGCTCCCTGTAGGGGGAACAAGTTTGAGTCTGGTTCACTGCTGTGGGCCCAGGTGCCTGGCAGGGGCCTGGCAGAAAAACAGGTGCATAAGGCCACAGAGCCCGATTGTTAGCATACAGGAATGCAAGCTGTCGCCTTCGTCAGCCAGAGGGAACCAGCCTTCTTTCAGGAGAGGCAGGTTCAGGGCCCACCTGCCAGGCTGCAGGGGAGCCCCTGGACCTGCCAAGCCCCATGGCAGTGCTGTTGAGGCCCCGAGGGCCCAGGTGGGGACAGATGCCCTCCTGATAGGACCCTTTGAAGTGCCAATGGGGACTAAAGGGATGAAACTAAGGAGACCCCAGAGAGGCAGGACTACGGGCCTAGCAAAGTCCCAGCTCTCTGTGGCTCTTTGCTCACAACCAGTGGCCCAGCTCAGCTCTGAGGTATCTGAGAAGAGAACAGCTTCTTTCCAGAGGCCACTGCTGACAGTTCCACCATCACCTGCAAATGGCCTTCAACCACCACTGCTCTGCCCTCCCCTCAAGGAAGTAACTCGAGTATGTGACCCAACAAATCTCAGTGGCCCCGTGATTTGTCTGTTCTCTTCACAGCCTCAGACTCTGAAGGGAAGCCCAGTGCTGACGAGGAGAGAGGGAGGTGGCTGTGGGGAACACGGAGCTGTGGCCCAGGGAAGCAGCTGGAGGTCACACACCCTTTGCCTCCTCCTGCCTCAGGGAGGCTCAGAGACTCCTGCTCCCGGTAGCAGAGCCGAAGGCAGAGATGGCAGGGAGGCCTGGCTCCAGAACTGCCAGCACCTCCAGCTGGCCGCCCACCGCCTCTGGTTCACCCCCCACCTCCTCCCGCTCACCTCCCTCAACGCTCCTGCTTAGGATGTTAGTGCTTCTACCGGTGCTGTCAATTTTGCAAGGACAGGGCTATGGTGGCTAAAGTGCTAGGCAGAGCTAGGTTACGAGGACAGGAAAACCTTTACTTACAACGAAGCTGCACTGTGGAGGAGAGGGGACAAGGAAAAAGCCAAGAGTCAATGCCAAGCCAGGGGATAACCCAGAAGGCCGGCCAGGCTCCTGGCTATGTCAGCGAGTCTGCTTGGGGCCACGCCCTCACCAGTTGCCCCCCACACCTCCTCTCATCCACCCAGTCCCCGTCCCCAACAAGTGAAAGCGCCCGCGTGTCCCCACCTGGGGGTGTGGGACGGATGGCAGGGTGGGTAACTCTGCAGCTTCCCAGCCCACAGCTCAAGACCCAGGGGGTCACACTGAGCTGGCCAAGCCTCTAGGACACGGCACAGAGCCTGAGAGGTCATGTCTAACAGTCCCCAGATGTTGCGGGAGCCCATGGCCAGAGAGGCCTGAGCTGGCCCAGACCCACGCTGCTCCCCGCAGCCGAGGGGGCACCCTGGAGCCCCCTGCAAAGCTTGGCCTGGGGCGCAGGCCCCCTCACCTTGGGGTCTACGCGCAGGGGAGTGTTGCGCTTAATGAAGGATTTCATGACGCTGCTGCGGGGGGCTGAGGTCGGGGTCATGAGCATCTGGTTCCGCTGCACGGTGTGCAGGAAGGTCCGGAGGGGCCGCACCACCTGCAGACGGGGACCGGGGTCAGGATCCGGGCAGGCGGGGGCACCGAGGGACGGCAGGTGCCCATGCCACTCACCTTGCTGGCTGGACAGGGTGGGGAAGGGGTCTTGTTCCGGGGGGGCTGCAGCTCCTCTTCCTCCAGCTGCTGCTCCTCGTCCAGCTCACTCACAGCCTGCTTGTAGCTACGCTTCCTCCTGCAGGGGTGCAGGCGGCGGCAGCATCACAGGGCTGACCCCAGGCTCCCCTCCAGAGTCCTAGTCTCACCCCATAAAAGGTCACCCCATGACCAAAACTGAGCCCAGCCCATAGGGCTCTCAGCTAGAGGTGGGGGGTCTCCCTGACCGATCCTCTACAGCCAAGTCAGAGGAAGAGAAATGACCAGGCCCAGGTCACATGACCGGAACACAGAAGGATGGGGTCTAGGACCTGGCTGCTCACTCCCAGGACAGGCTCGTCCCACAGCATCAACCTGCCTCCTTCATTAAGTCAGGGCACCAGGTCCCACCCCTGCTGAGAGGGAACAGAAGCCCCTGGCCACATGCCCACAGTGGCCTGCACAGCCCTCTTCAGATGCAAACCTGACACTCTGCGGTGGCTCCTTGGCGTCACCTGCTTGGTCAGTCTTGGCCTCTGTGAAGAGAACAATTTTGGTGAGGCTGGAGGGGTCAGGGGAGGGTGTCCACAAACCGTGGCAAAAGCAGAGCTCTCTTCCTGGCAGACCCCAGAAGCATCAGTCTCAGCACTGACCGGCCCTGACAAATCTGTGGACGTCCAGGGCCCGGCGTGTTCCCCCGTGCCCACAGATGCCTCACCCCCATGGCTGACCTCTGAGACAAGGACGGCAGGACAACCCCATGGTGGCCCCAACCATGTCCCGCCCACGTCTAACAGAGAGCTGGGGACGCCTTTCAGGAGCGGAAGCCGACGGACGCTGTGAGCTCTAACAGACCCCTCCACAGGCTTCGAACTCTTGCTCCTCCCGGCCCTTTTGGCTGGGGCTGGGGTGATGAGGAGAGGAGGGCTCCCACGCAGGGCCCACATGGGGTGTGGGGTTGGCACATTTTGTTCCACTGCCAGGAGAAAGCTGATCGCTCCCCCTGCCCGTTGATACCCTGTATTCCAAGAGGTCCCTGCAGCGCCCCCAGGGCTGTGGGGCTGGTATGGCCACTGTCCGTGAGTGACATGGGGCTGCTGAGGGGACCACGTCCAGGACCTCACAGTGACAGAGCTCTTCCCACCAGGGAGATGTGAGCCCGACCCGGGGGAACCTCTGGCAGCGTGGGGATGCCACGGCCCACGGCTCTTCCATTCTCTGAAGAGGGGGCACCCACGAAGGTGAGAAGCCATCGGCAGAAACTAAACGAGAGGCTGGTGTTTGGACCCCAGTACGTGGTTCCTCCTGCTGCCCCCGGCATGGAGTGCAAGGCCTTGACTCGGCACATTTATGTCAATGCCCCAGTCCAGGCCATACTCCCTCCCCCTGCCGCCCGCACCAACCAGCCATGGCCACTCCCATGGCACCTGGCAGCAGCTCCAGATAAAAAGTGGGAGATGAAACCTACAGAAGCAAAGGAGAACTATGCACCCCTGGGTCTCACGTTTCGTTTACCTTCAGCCTATCCGCCCAGAAAACAGGACCCCTGAGAGAGAGTCAGGCCGAGGCCACCAAGGCCCATGTGGCCCTACGTATCTGCACGTAGCAGGTCAGGAAGCCTCACCTTGCTGCCCTTCAGAGGGTGTTTCCTGGCCACCAGCCTCAGGGCGCGAGCCTGGTGTGCTAACAGCAACCTTGGTAGCATTGTGGGACAAGGTATTCCCGTCATTCTTGGGGACCTGGAGGAAGAACCAAAGCATCTGAGACTCACAGCAGAGGGCACAAGCCCCAAGACCCTTGGGACCTTCCCTCCCTGCTCTGCCCACCTTACCTCACGCTCAGCCACCTCCACACTCTCGGCCTCCTCGCTGGGCTCTTTCTGCTTGGGGCTGAAAGCAGAGCAAGAGACACTGTGGGACGCACCCATAGGAGCCCTTCCCTCAACCCCTGGGGTAGAGACCCAGGAGGGGTCCATGTCGAATGCCCTGGCTGGGGCCACAAACCAACAGCCTGAGGCAGGATGGGAGGACAGCAGCCAGAGCCTGCGGCTGCCTGGAGCTTTGCTGCCTGGAGAGATGAGGCGTCAGCTTCTGAATTTGGTTATCTCACCCCCATCAGGACCTTGATTTGGGATGTGAGCTCTTTGCCAGCTCCACCTCAACTTCTTAGGCCTGGATGAGCCGCGTCCTTTTTGCGGCCTGCCTCTCCCTTCACCACGGGGCCAGCAAAGCCAGCAGCTCTGCCCAGTCAGCCCGTCTCCCCATGCCAAGCATTGACCCTTTGCTCTAAAGCAACGGTGTGGACCTAGTTTTAGTGATAGCAGGATATGGCCTCTAGGACAAGGAGTGCTGGCCCCAAACGGGGCTGGGGTGTAATCCTGGAGCAGGGAAGGGAGCATCCCCTGCCCCCACTCAATCCACCCCAACTTGAGTGTGTCTCCTTATAACTGCACTAGCTCACCCATCGGCCTTTGGATTGGATAACCTGTGGAGCCCATGGCCCAGGGAAAGGCTTGGAGGGGTCAAGGCCAGGCCAGGGTTGACAAATGATACCCATTTCAATTGCCGCCTGGTTAGACTGGGGCAAGGAGCAGGGCTGCAGCAGTGGGCAGCCCATGGGCAGTCCCCAGCAGGAGGGAAGGCTCGGGCACAGGAAACGCTTCTGTCCCTGGGGCACACCTGCACAACCTGGCCCCAGTGTGCTCTGCCCACCCCTGGGAAGGTCTCTAAGCCCTGGAACTGAACTCACCTGACTTTCTGGGGCACCTCAATATTCAGGAGCCTCTCTAGGTAACTGTGACCTGAGGGGAAAACAAAAGAACAAAAGATAACTTGAGAAACTGGCCAGGTGCCACTCCAAGAGGTCCAGGAAGCCTAGCTCTGGTGGAGACTTGGCCACTCCTAGTCTGTAGCCAGACCCTCTCCACCTCTGAGACCCTCTCCCTTAACCAGACAGACCCTCTCCATACTCACAGGACAGAAATATCCAGTTTCACCTAAGAATGTCCTTGACGAAGGAATAAAAACTAGTCATTTTATTCAATCTAAACTGAAGTATATGTCTGAGATTCTGTGAGATAAAATAGGAAGCATGCCTAAGTCCCTGTGAAGAGCACTGTGTGCGTTCCCAGCTAAACTAGCCACTCTTCTCATGGAATAGTTTTTAACTGAAGGAACAACTGACAAGCTGTGGTTATTCAAGTGTAAGCATTTGGCAGACATGCTCTTAAAAATGAACAAAGTGAGCCTGTCACTTAAAACAACTAAGAGTATTTGTTACCAATAATAAAAAATTGAGCAAAAAAAAAAAAAAAGTCAAAAATAGAATTTTGGAAAACTGGAATTTACTATCATGAGCTTCATAACTTCCTAATGCCTAAAGAGTTTTCTGATGAGACCAGAACTGCCTTCCTCCTCACCTTCTTCTTTCCACGTCAAGGTAGACAGCCCTGGGCCTGGAGTTAGACAGGCCTGGGTCAAATGCAAATTAAATTAGAAAGCTTAGAGGGACAGCAATCAGAATGGCTTAAGTGCTGCAAATCCAAAAGCATGAAAGGGCCTCTAGAGTCTCTCCCGCCTCCCCTCTGCAGCTCCAGGCTTGCCCACCGCATGGGGCCTCTTCCCGGGATCAGATTCAGGACCCAGGAAATCCCCAAGGCAGGTCAGAACCATCTCGGCCCTTCTGAGAATCCAAAAATGGACAGTGTGCCAGACCGCGTGCCTGCTCATGCCCCAGAGCAAGCCCTTCCCCAGGCCGTTGCAGGCAGGGTGAGGTGCCTGCATCTGCCTGACTGAACCCCACCTCAAGGCATTCTGCCAGGTGGCCCTTGGCAAGTGGCTGCCAGCCCAGAAAGAACAAAATATGTGGGGCTCAAGCCCCGGCTCCCCAGTTTACAGACTCAGTGAGCTCCTTAAGCCTCAGTGTCCTTCTCTGAGAAATGAGGAAACCCTAACAGGCTGGCAGTGCTGCTGCAGGGACCACATGATATAACCTTGACTTTTATAAATCTTAAAGTGCCAGGCAGATGTCGATGACAGTATCGACACACATCAATGTAAAACCCGGCTTGCACTCTCTCCATCGATACCACCGACTCTCCGTTCTCTGGCTGGAAAGGCAGTAGCGGCCTCCTGCCTGGTCTCCCTGCCTTCTTCCTTCCTGGCCATTTTTCAGTGCCAGGAACCTCCCAACCACCATCAAGGGGCCATATCCCTCACATGAGCAGGATCGAGCCCATGCCCCTCAGGTGGCACACGAGCCCCAGATACCCCATCACTTGCCATTTCATGACTTGGGGTCTTCCTCCAAGCTGTTCCCTCTGCCAGGGATTCCCTTCCCCACATTTCGTCCACCTGGGAAAACCCCACTTCCTTCGTGCAGCCAGCCCCGAGTCTCAGAGCTGCCTGTCTTCCTCTGTGGCTCGTAACACCTGCTCCCGCTGGGATAACAGCCCCCTGAGCTGGGATCCGATGATGATGAAAACAGTTACCGTTACAGAGACCCTCGCACACAGCAGACACTAGACTATGCACCCTACGTGGGTCAGCCAAAGGAAACCTCACAACCACCCTTTGACGTGATGCCATTATTACCCCAGCTGACAAATGGCGAACGGAGGCCCATGAAGAAGTTCCCGTAACCTGCCCAAGGTTGCTGGGTGGGTAAAACAGCTGAGCTGGGACAGTTTTCTGTCCATGCTGGGATGAGCCAGCTATGATGACTATTTGCATCTCCTCACCTCAGTATCTCCAGACCAAACAGTCTCGCTAACAGGAGCGACCCACAATCATGTGAATCTCAGAGCGCCTCAGGAGGAGGAAAGAACATGTCGACCCTCGAAAAAGGCCCAGGTTCGAGGCTCAGAATGGCATTACCCACACGAACACTGTTGGCAACCTCCCTGGACCTCAGTTTCCTCATTTTTAAAACAGAGGGTTGGCCAAGATTTGCGTGGATAAATATAGTAGCCACTAGCTAAGCGTAGCTATTTAAACCTAAAATTCAGCTCCTCAGTCACGCCAGCTGCGTTTTGAGGGTTCAGTAGCTGCATGTGGCTAGCTAGTACAGAACAGCAGACACAGAACACTTACTTACGTCATCACGAAAAGTTCTATGAATAGCTCCTTGCTAGATGAGCTGGTCCCCCAGAGCCCTGCCGGCCGAGCTGGGCACCAACGCCGCTCCCCATGGCACCCCACCCACTGCTGAGCCCCCACTCACAGATGATGCGGGCAGAGGGGGCCTGCTCTTTGGTGGCCTTCTTGGTCATCCTTCTGCTTGACCTACGGACGGCGCCCTCCGGTTTGGCCACCAGGGAGTACTTCTGGGACAGAGAAACCTGGGGACCAGGGGAGGACGGGGCGGCCGGGCTGCGTTGCACCGACTGCGGGGCTGCACGGGAGCCCGTGGGCGTGGCGCCGTTATCTGGCAGGATGGGAGCCAGCACCCGCTCCCGCCACGGGGAGGCTGGAGAGGGAGAGCCGGGTGAGTCCTGCGGGCCTGGGGAGGTCCGCGCAATCCGGAGCTTGGAGGCAGACCGGCCTGCTCCGACCCCTCGGCCCTTGGGGTCCTGGGGTGTGGTCATCAGGGAGCTCACGGTGATGGATTCTGATTTCTTAGGTGTTGAAGAAGTCGGATACTCCTCATCCGATACCGAGGTGGTCTGGGGGGCCGGCGCTGTGGCTGGAGCCGGGGCTGGGGACGGAGCGCGGGCAGACCTGAGCTGGCCGAGGTGCAGCTCGGCACTGCAGCGCTCGCGGACGCCTATCTCCACCATGGGCACCAGTTGGCACTGGGCAATGCTGCTCGTGGGCTTCTTGGTCAGTGTCGTGGGAGACTCGGGGGTGGGCACAGCAGCAGTCATGGTGGCTGCGGCAGCTGCAGCTGCAGCCCGGGTCACCCGCCGCAGGACAGAGCCGTTGTCCCCGACCGCCGTGACCAGCTGCTCCACCTTGTCCTTGCTACGCAGGTGCCGGGAGCTCAGCTGGCTGCTCCGAGTCTTTCTGCGCGACAACCTGCCAGAGGCAGCAGAGCAGAAGCTGAGAAGACCCAGCAGAGCAGGGAGGCACCCCGGAATTTGAGTGGGGACACCAGTCTCCCCGAGAGCCGCCGGCACGGGTGGAACACAAAATGAAGGGCTTAGAGGAAGAAGCCTGAAGTTCTAATCTGGGCTCCGCCACCCCCAGCTATGAGACTCTGGGCTGCTCCTCTCTGAGCCTCAGTCTCCCTGCCCAGGGATAATGCCCGTCCGCATGGAACTGCTGGGAGGGGTGAAGTCACAGAAACCTCTAGCTGACTGAGATCACGCTATGCCAAGCACCCTGCTGCAGCCTCTACTCATGCTGTCACTTAATACACAGGATGGACCATTCTCACCTTAGATCTAAGGAGACTGAGGCTCAGAGAGGTAAAATATAAACAAAAGGACATGCGGCTACTAAGAGGCAGAGCTGTGGTGTGTGTCTGGGGCCTCCAGACCCCAAGAACCTGCCTCCTTCTCCGGCAGTCTGCAGCCCACGGTTATTTCCGTGGGGACCATGACAAGCAGAAGGCTGGGTTCTCTCTCTTCTCCCACCTCTAAGGCCCAGACCAATCACCCCCACCCTGCACTCCCCCTTACACACACACACACACACACACACACACACAGGCTCTCTCTCTCTGGACTCCACGGTCTTGGGTCACACTTCGTTTCCCTGTGGTTTCTCCCCTGCACTGCCCATGTGGTACCCACCACCATTCCTGGAGCCCCTGCTCCCAGTTAGCACCTGGGGATCAAACTCTACGGATGAACAACACCAAGCCTTCAGACCTCACCTGACCAGACGACCCTTCTCTGGCTAGTCGCAGCCCCTGGCCCCTCCTACCTTTTCCGGATGGGGTCTCTGTTTTCATCCTGAACATAAGAAATCCGTTTCTTCTTCCGTCGGTTCTTCTGAGAAGGTGTCTTAGGCATCAGCTCAGGCTCTTTGCTGAATTCTCTGCTTGGCACAAGCAGGGCGCTGTTACGGCGGCCTGGGGACCACAGGCCCCTTTCCCACCCAACCCAGCCCCTGCCCACTTCCTGGCAGTGACAGGTCAAGCTGGTGCAACCAGCAACAAGAGAGCTCTCCAAGGCCATGTGCAAGGCCCTTGCCAGGCACTTGGGGCTTCCTCCCAGAGACATGGCAGGGGAACAAGGCTGCTAGATGAAGCATGTACAGCCCCATCCTGAGGCCCAGTCCACCACCTCCCCTTCCCCTTCCTGTTATAATAAGTTGAGCACTCAGGACAGACCCCCGGCAGCCTGTCTGTCTTGCCTGTCACGTGGGGAGGTGGGCTGCCACGTCCCCAAGGCCATAGCAGCCAGGCGGTCCTGGTGTCTCCTGCCACCACGCCCCTGCCCTCACCTGGTAAACATGCGCTCAGCCTCCTCCTCGATCTCCTCGAGCCACACCAGGTCCTTATTGTCCACATTGCAGATAAACTCCAAGAGCTTCTGCTCACACAGCTCCAGCAGATGAATGGGCCCCGGGGCTGTAGTCCCCATGGTCACTCTGCCTGGTGAAAGCAGAGACAAGAGGCAGCAGGCCTCTCCAGGGGAGCAGCCTGCCAGGCCACAGCATCCATGTCCCACTCACCACAAAACACCCAGGTCCTGAATCAGGGTCCCTCTCTGCTCATAGCCCTTCTCCAGAGATGCAGAGCTACAAATGCCAATCTATTTAGCCTCATTTTTGCAAAAAAAAAAAAAAAAAGGGCTCGTCCTTCTACTCACATTTCCTTCTACCCACCCACCCACCCACCCACAGCACGCTGTCCCCATAAGCCCACACTTCCCAATCCATTCTGGCTTCAAAAGACCTCCTTACAAATGGCCTTTTCTGGGGCTTAACATGACAAGGCCTGCAGAACTACCCTCCTGGATCGGGGAGGAACTGCGGCCACCACAGGACCCCTTGCTACCTGCAAGAACACAGCCCTGCTCTTCCTCTCCTGTGGGCTCTCGCTCCCTTTCTCCCTGTAGGTGAGCGAGGGCTTGCACACAGCCACAGGAGCTGGCCTCAGGCTTCAGGCCAAAGACATCAAATCCAGCTGCCTCTTTGAAAGGTTAGTGAACAGAAGGGGTCCTGAATTCCAAAGGAGTCAGTAAGAAAGTAGGGGGCAGAGACACACCTTTCTCCAAGGAATCCCTCCATAACCCTCTCCCTTGGCCTGAAATGCCCTAGAAATGGCTGAGGGAGCATGAGGGGAGCAGATGATCATCGTATTATTTTTAAGAAAACTCATCTGGAAATATCAGGCAGGGGAAAAAACAAAAGCAATTTTCTGTTAATTTCTTAAAAAGCCAGCAGCTCAGGTATCCTCCCTTAAGACTCGGTTGTAATATCATCACCGAAGCCTCAGGCAAGGGAGAAGTGTTCCATTACAGTTATAGCACGGGCTCGGTAAATATTCCGAATGGGTGAGTGAGCAAAAGAACAAGTGAGTAAGTGAAGTTCATAAGCCATAATAACAGCATGTCTCATACCGTGGCAGTGACCTATCACCTTGAGCTATACCTTCAAAACCAAGAACCACACAAAGCTCAGCCTCCCACATAAGATAGAAGCTCCTGGAAGGAGAGGCTAAGTCATCCCTTGACACCCGATAGAGGTTGTGCTGCAACCTCATAAGACTTCCTGGGGTCTGATTTCCAGGGCACACAGCCTTTGTTTCCTTGAACAAGTTCTGGCCTTTGTCTGGAACCTTCTGTCTCCTATTTTGTACAGCTTGCTCCAAATTACTTGGATCTCAACAACTGAAGGAGGACCTGACCATCAGCCATGATCCCATCCATTGATTTCAATTCTCTGTATGGCGCTTGGGTGATTGTTTATCTGTCTGCTTACTGCCCAGTAAAGATTTGGTCCCTGAGGCAAGCCCTTGTCTGTCTCACCTGTCACTGAAAGCCCAGAGCCCAGCACAGTGCTTGGCATGAAAGAAATACTTATCGAGTAATTTAATTAACGTATCAACTCTACATTAGAAATAAACATCCTACAAGTACACTCTCACCCGACACACACACACACACAAGGACACTAAATAAGCATTTTGTACACAGGTTAGGGCGTGCCATGCTCATCCTGATTCTAGATGCCAAGAGCAGCACTAATCAGGGCAGGACCAATTGGGCAGGATCGCAGAGGCTTTGGACAGAGACAGCTCTGCAGCCAGTCAGTCATGGGCACAGCCTCTCCGCCGTCATCCCTCTGGCTTCCTCTAGCCCCTCTGCCCCAGAGCTCAGCCCTGGCAAAGTGCAGGACCCCAGTTCAAGGCCGGGAAAGAGAAAATTAGTTAAGGAAGCCAAAACCAAAATAAAGTTTCACAGAGGAGCTACAGAAAGCAAAAACTTGCTATCTTTTATTTTATTTTTAAACTATTTGTTCACAATGGCAAAGGGGCTTAGAACTTCTTTCACAAAGTACAAAAAAGCATTTAGGCTTTTTCCTCGAGAAGTTTGTTTTTAGCAGACCTCAGCTTTAGAAAAGGTCACACCATGAGTTAGAACAAAGGTGACTCTGGGAAAGGCGCAATCAGTGTCCTAAGACTGAGGATTGTGGGAAGAGCAGAATCCTGTAAGAACTTGTGCACAAACTCAGAGCACCCAACATCCCACCTTTTAAGACCGGGGCCCATCTTTCTCTGGATAGTAGCCTCACACAGTGCACCAGGCTAGAGACCCCCTGCCCTCCTTGCAATGCCCGTTCTTTTGAGGGTGCAGGAAGTTGAGCACCTAACCCTTTACCACTCCTCAGGGAAGAAGGATCATAATAGCTGCTCCCATTTACAGAGTCTTACTCCATGCCCAGGTTGAGCATCATCTCATTTAATTCTCACCACGACCTCTGGGATACCCGTGTAGAGTTTAGGAAACTAAGGCAAAAAGAAGTTAACTCCAAGGCAGCCTGGGGCCTGGATCTGAACTGTGCTCTTGATCACGAGCTATGCTGCCTACTCGATTTCAGGCTCTGAAAGGCAGGTGCCAATTTTTGGCTCTGGGCCCTCCAAAGATGGCCATGGTGGCTGGATAGAACCGAATAGTTTACAGCAAACTTGCTCGGGGAGTGACAAGATAAGGGGCGGCACTGGCCTCCGCAAACGGTAAGTTTAAAACGTTGCTCAGCTGGAGGGGGAGGTATCGAGCGAGGGTGAACTGTACAGAAATGCCATCTGGCACAATTCCATCACGCAAGCCGATCGGTGTGCACTTCCGCAAGCCCAAGTCAGCAAAGGGCCTCCCAGGCACATAGCAAGGTGCTAGGCACCAGGAGGGGACGGGGTTATTCTCTCGGAACCTGGTGACCTAGGTGGAAGGTGTAGGGTTATCTCAGGCCCTAGGACCAAGGCAGATCACCTTGCCACGTAGAAGTGGTGACCTGTCCATTCTCGGGCCGAAATAGGGGAGAGGGGTCACGCCCACGGTCCGGGGTGGTTGGTGGGGTAACAAAGGCCAATCATCTCCCACCCCCGCCGGCCGCCCGTACGCACTCACTCGACTGCACCACGTCTCCTAAGTGTTGCTCTGATCTCAGTCCAGCGGCCTCCCAAGCAGAAAGCCCCGCCGGCTCAGACCCTAAACTTGTAACTCCGAGGCTCACGGCTCCTGGGCCTCAATGGGGCAGCGCAGCGCGGGCGAAACCTACGATTTTCAAAACTGAAGGCTTGGCCAATCCCCGGCCAGTTTGTCTGGACGGCTACAAAACTCTAAGCCAATCAGATGAAAGAAAGCGCCAGTCAGGCCACCTATTGGCTACTTGGATTGGCGACTGAGAGGCGGGGAAAGGAAGCGTTGAAACTTTAACCCGCTCAGCTTCCGGGAGCGGCGGTCAATGGCTCGTAGAGGAAGTCGCCTGCCCGCGCCGAAGCTGCGAGGGGGCCGGTGCGTGCGCAGATTCTCGCACGCCGGAACTACAAGCCCCAGAGTGCACTGCGCCCTGTGGGAGCGTGTGAGGCGTGCCGATGATCACCTTGGGGCGGACTCGTAGCCGCCGTGGTCTTGCTAGTCCAGGGAGTCTCGTGTTTTGCCGTTTCTTCATCTAGCTTTGCCCTCTATGCAGGATGACATCCTTGCGACCTCTGCCACTTTTGAGAAATACAAACAAACAAAAATGTTTTGTAACTTGCCAGGGAGTTTGTATTTATGTAGAGCCCTCGCTCCCTCAAGTCTTGGCGGCAGCAACCAGGATCCCACCTATGCTGGAGCTGAGTGTTTCTTTGGAACAGTAGTTCTCAGCTGGGGCGATTTTGCGCCCCACCCAATACTTGGCAATAATATATGAATACGTTTTGTAGGGAAGGGAGTGTGGTGCTACTGACATCTAGTGGGTAGAGGCCAGCCATGCTGCCCGTACACCCTACAGTGTACAGGGACAGCCCTCACTGCAAAGAATTATTGGCCCAGAATGGCAATATAGCAGTTAATTTGCACACCCATGCTCATTGCAGCATTATTCGTAATAGCCAAGAGTTGGAAGCAACCTAAATGTTAATAGATGAATAAAGAAAAAGTCCTTTGCCCAATTTTTACTCAGACTATTTGGTTATTTGTTGTTGTTGTTACCAAGTTGTAGAAGGTTTTTAGAATGTATTTTGGATATTAACCCCTTACCAGATATATAGTGTAAGTATTTTCTCCCATTTTGTAGGTTTTTTCACTCTACTCATTGGATGTGCAGCCATTTTAGAGTTGGAAGTATTCCCATTTGTCTGTTTTTAATTTTGTTATCTGTGCTTTTGGCGTCACATCCAAGACATCATTTCTGAGACCTATGTCATGGAGCTTTTCCTCTATGTTTTCTTTTAGGAGTTTTATTTTCAGGTCTTATTTGGAAATCTTTAATTCATTTTGAGTTAATTTTTTTTGAGTTGTATTAGAGGTCCAATTTCATTCTTTTGCATGCAGATATCCAGTTTTCCCGACGCTGCTTATTGAAAAGACTGTCCTTTCCCCACTGTGTATTTTTGGTACTTTGATCAAAGATTAGTTGACTATATGCATGGGTTTATTTCTGGGCTCTCTGTTCTGTTCCACTGGTCTGTGTGTCTGTTTTTATGCCAGTACCATTTTACTACTACTATTATTATTTATGCCTACAGCACCTGGTCTTCCTAGGTGGTCTCCCATCCTAGTTCTAACCAGGCCTGACCCTGCTTAGCTTCTGAGATCAGAAGGGTTCAGGCTTGTTCAGGGTGGCATGGCCATAGACCATGGACTGTGACTCCACTGGGGCACAAATCCAGGACCTTCTGCGTGTGAAGCAGACAAGCTAACCGCTACATAATAGAACCACATACCTAGTGCCATTTTTTAAAATAGATTTTTGAAACCTGTTTTGATATCAAGAAGTGCGATGCCTCCAGCTTTGTTGTTCTTGTTCAAGATTGCTTTGCTGTTTGAGATCTTTTGAGGTTCTAGATAAATTTTAGGATTTTTTTCTATTTCTGTAAAGAATGCCATTGGGTTTTTGGTAGGGATTGCATTGGCTCTGTAGATTGCTTTGTGTAGTATAGATGTTTTAACAGTATTAAGTTTTCCAACAGGATGTCTTTCCATTTATTTGTCTCATCTTTAATTTTCATCATCAATGTTTTATAATATTCAGTGTACAAGCCTTTCATCTAGTTGGCTAAGTTTATTCCTAAATATTTTATTCTTTACGTTACTATTGTGAATGGCATTGTTTTCTTAATTTTCTTTCAGATTGTTTATTGTTTGTATATAGAAATATGACTGATTTTGTGTATTGATTTTGAATCCTTCAACTTTACTGAATTTACTAGGTGTAACTTTTTTTTCCCTTTCTGATTTGGATGCCTCTTATTTATTTATTTTTAAATTTGTTTGTGTTCATTTTTATTTGTCTAATTGCTCTGGTTAGGAAAAGAAGTGGCACAAGCAGGCATTCTTGCCTTGTACTGATTCTTGGAAGAAAAGCTTTTAGCTTTTCCCCATTGATTATGATATTAGCTGTGGATTTTCTCATATGGCCTTTATTTTTTCTTTCAGTACTTTGAATGTATCATACCATTTTCCCCTGGCCCGCAAGGTTTCTGCTGAGAAATCCGCTGATAGTTTTAGTATGTGATAAGTCACTTTTGTTTTGCTGCTCTCAAAATTCTCATTTTGTCCTTGACTTCTTAAAAAATTTATTTATTTAAATTAGTTTCAAGGATACAGTACATTGGTTAAACATCTATATAGTTCATAAAACGATCCCCCCGCCATTTGCTCCCTCCCTCCCCTGGCCCTCCACCTAGTCATCATATTAATGCTGACTGCATTCCCTGAGCCGTGCTCCCCCTCCCCGTGACCAACTATCAACTACTAATTTGTACTCTTTAACCCTTCAATCCATTCTCACAGCCCCCAAACCTCTCCCCTCTGCCTGTCACCAAATTGTACACTCTATTTGTGAGTCTGTTTTTGATTAGTTTGTTCTTTTTGTTCCTTAGATTCTACATATAAGTTAAATTGTATAGTATTTATCTTTCTCTGACTTATTTCACTCAGCATAATAACCTCTAGGTCCATCCATGTCATTGCAAATGGCAGGATTTCATGTTTTTTAATGGGTGAGTAATATTCCATTGTACATATGAATCATAATTTCTTCATCCAGTCATCTGTTGATGGGCATTTAGGTTGCTTCCATATCTTGGCTATTGTAAATTGTACTGCCATGAATATTGGAGTGCATAGATCTTTATGAATTATTGTTTTTTTAAAAATAAATACTCAGAAGTGCAATTGCTGGGTCAAAAGGTTTTTGATTTTTTGAGAAACCTCCATACTGTTTTCCATAGCGGCTGTACTAATTTGCAATCCCACCAACAATGTATGAGGGTTCCCTTTTCTCCGCATCTTCGCCAACACTTGTTTTTTGATTTATTGATAATAGCCATTCTGACAGGTGCAAGGTGATATCTCATTGTGGTTTTAATTTGCATTTCTTTGATGATTAGCGACCTTGAGTATCTTTTTATATGTCTATTGACCATCTGTATTTCCTCTTTGGAGAAGAATCTGTTCAGTCTTCTGCCCATTTTTTAATTGGATTGTGTTTGTTGTTGTTGTTGTTGAGTTGTATGAATTTTTTATATATTTATATATTAACCACTTATCAGATGTATCATTTGCAAATATCTTCTCCCAAACAGTTGGTTGTCTTTTTGTTTTGTTGGTGCTCTCCTTTGCTGTGCAAAAACTTTTTAGTTTGATGTAGTCCCATTTGTTAATTTTTTCATTTGTTTCCCTTGCCTAAGGAGATATATCTGAAAAGAAATTCCTGTTAGTAATATCAGGGAGTTTACTGCCTATGTTTTCTTCTAGAGGTTTTATGGTTTCAGGTCTTACATTTAAGTCTTTAATCCACTTTGAATCTGTTCTTGTATATGGTGTATGTCCTTGACTTTTGACAGTGATTATAATGTACCTTGATGTAGTCTTTTTTAATTGATCCTACTTAGGATTCTTTGCGATTCATCATATTTTGGATCTCTATAGTCTGTTCCCTTTTTATTGGTGAATAGTATGAAGCTGTATAAATATACTACAATTTATTTATTCACCATTTGTATTGTTTTCAATTAGGACTGTTATGAATAAAGCTGCTATGAACATTCATAGACAAGTTTTTGTGTGAATATATGTTTTCCTTTCTCTTGAATGAATATCTAAGGAGTGGAGTCACTGAGGGATATAGCTATGGATGTTTAACTTTCTAAGATATTGTTGGACACTTTTCCAAAGTGGTTGCACCATTTTACACTTCCACAAGCAGTGAATGCAAGTTCCCCATGCTCCACATCTCCCCCACTTCATAGAGGACCCCTCCCCCGCCCAGATTTCTGCTCCTGCTCTGAAGATTCTAATCACTTCACCTGCCCCAAGGGCTGATCTCTGCCTGCAGCTCACTGCACCACAGGAAGATGGGGACTAAGCGATCATGGGGCTCAGTCTCAGGTGTGTTCCTTCTCTTGGGGGCTCTTCCTGTGGGCCAATGTCTAAAAAGAGATACCTCATCCTTTTTTTGGTCCAGTTTTACTGTTGTTTACAACAAGTGGACTAATTTTGTACTAGTTCCTTCTACACAGCTGGTAGCAGAAGTCCTCCGTGCTGTGTGTTTTATTTTGGGGGGCCTATGTGTTAAAGTCTCAAAGACTTTCTTTTTCGTTGTTGCCCCGTGATCATGATGGCTGACCCATTTATATCAACTGAAAAATGCAGAGAAGGAAGGCTATTGAAAGTGTCTGTTTATCAACTTGCAGTGAAGAATAAAGTCCATCGAGCTAAAATCCTTGTGTATGATCTGTGCAGTTTCCTTCATGAGCAAGGCACTGAGTGGAATCATAATCAGAAGTTCTTTTATTGAGTTTTTAGCATGAGGAATCGCTGTCTTGAGCAGCTAGAATTAGCCAGTAATCAAGTGCGTTCCATCACTAAGGCACCACAGCAGCCCTGTTTAATCTAAAGATTTTCTTGCTAATGGCATCAGCATGGGGAGTTAGATGAATGAATGAGTGGATGGCATTGAGCTGTGATAGCCTGATACATCCAGGTTATAACAGGAAGAGTCTTGCCCGCGGGATCAGAAATACATGAAGTCTGCCATACTTCCTTCATCTATCTCCACCTAAGAAAGGACCCTTCTGTTGGAACAGGAAATGCTTGGAGTGTGGTGACTCAGACCCATTCTCTGTACAGCCCTTCTGTCTTTTCCTTTTGCTTTGCTTGGTGACTTTGTACATCTCTGCTCTAATCCCTTATAAGTGATCTCGGAGTTGGGCTCACAGATGGTGACCCTATTTTCCTCAAGGTTTGTAGGGAGCACCTTTCTGTAGCTCTAAGTATTGAAAGTAGGTGAGTACATGAACCCTTTTCTGCATTCTAAGTCTATCTCTCTAGAACAGAATATCTTGTGTGGCTCTGTGTTAGCTAACCTTCCTTGCACCCTACAAGTATAGCACTCTTTTCTGCCCCTGACTGAAGAAGACATCGAATAAACAATTCCTACACAGATTGAGTAGTTGGACTGCATTCCTTCCATCTCACGATTCCGAGATTCTAAATTCAAGTGATCTTTTCACATTTTGAAATGTCACAGTCATCGGCTGCCTTGGAGAAGAGGCAGCAACTTAATTTGGTTCTGCAAAATCAAAATGTATTTGACAACTGGATGGTGTTTGACAGAGAAATCCCTGCAAAATCTGTATTAGTTTGCTAGAGCTGTTGTCACAAAATACCCAAACTGAGTGGCTTAAATGACAGAAATGTATTATCTCAGGGTTCTGGGGGCTTCTGAGGTCAAGGTGTTGGCAGAGTTGGTCCCTTCTGAGGGCTGTGAGAGGGCATCTATGCTGCTCTCCTAGCTTCTGGTGGTTTGTGGCAACCTTGGCATGCTAAACCTCTTCCTTCAATGGCCCATGGCGTTCTCCAGTGTGCTTACCTTGTTGGCCCACATGGCTGTGTCTGAGGCATTCTCCTGTGGCCAAAGCAAGAAGCAAACTGGCACAGGTTGGTATCCTTCTTTCCCAGTACTCAGGAAGTCTACAGAAACAGGTGAAGTCCATGTGGCCTGATGAAGCTGCAGTGCAAGGTAGCAAGATGGGCCTGTACTTGGGACAAATAGCCCTGAACCCCAGTATGTGACTTTGAACATCAACATCCCCATCTGCAAAGTGGAGGAAGTAAAACCGGTGGCTTCTTACGGTCCCTCCAGTTCTAAAGATGAATTCTTGCAGCACCTGGGAACTCGTTAGAATCCTTGACTATGGGGCTAAGGTGTGTCCACTAGGGGGCAGTAACAGTCTGCTTTTGGATCTCCACCCTTTGAAGGGATGCTCCGCCTTACTAGATGGATGTCAGTTAATGGAAAAAAAGGCGGCGGTAGGGAGGATAAGGAATCCCTTCTCCATTTTCCTTCAAATACCAAGCTGTTTTAGAATAAGTCATGGCCATTTAGAGCAACAAGAGAAAATTAGTGTTTTTTTTGTTTGTTTGTTTTTGCTATCTGCATCAGTTTGAGTTTCCCCAGACTTGACCCCCGCTTATCCATGAGGCAACATCACTTTTTCCTACTGTGTTGAACTTGAAGATCATTGACTTGTTAAGTCACAGAATTCCAGACCTAGAAGCTCTCTTCTCAGCTGGGGAGAAAGACCAGGGTGGTGGTGAGTGGCTAACTCAAGGTCACATGGCAAGTGAGCGGCAGAGCCAGGACCAGAAACCATCAAGGTCAATTTCTCAGCCCCATTATGAGAGGTGATCTCTGAAGTTCCATTAGGCCTAACAGTCTGAAATTCTGGTTCTAAGTAAGCACTACATTTTGCCTGGTAGTTTGACTTAAAAAAAAAAAAGACATTATTTGTTTTGAGCATTTTTAGGTACACAACAAAATTAAGTGGCAGAAACAGTGATTTCTCATGTGCCCCCTGCCCTTGCATGGGCATCGCCTTCTCTGTTATCAACGTCCCCCACCGGAGTGGCACGTCTGTTACACTTGATGAACCTACACTGAAACCTCATTATCACTCAGAGTCTAGGGCTTACATCAGGGTTCACTCTTGGTGTTGTACATTCTGTGGATCAAGGTGAATTTATAATAATACGTAATTGCCATTATAACATGATATAGAGTAGTATTTTTGCTGCTTTAAGAATCCTCCCTCCTCCCAACTTTTGGCAACCCCTGATCTTTTCACTGTCTCCAAAGCTTGCCCTTTTCCAGAATGTCATGTAGTTGGAAGCATACCGTATGTAGCCTTTTCAGATTGGCTTCTTTCACTTAGTAATGTGCATTTAAGTTCCCTTCATGTCTCTTCATAACTTGATAACTCATTCTCTTTAGTGAAAATTATATTTGACTGTTGAGAAGGACCGCAGTTTACTTGTCCATTCACCTACTGAAGGCCATCTTGGTTGCTTCCAAGTAGGGTGATTTTTTGAATATGCAGAGATGGATTATTCAAAACCTTCCTCATTGGAATGAGATGAAATTAAATCTCTTTGTGGGGGAGGAAGCGACTTTATTCTATCCTCAAGCTTCTTTAGATTGTTCTAATAATCAAATAGACAAGAGACAGATTAGCAAGAGAAAATGACATATGTACAAACAAATTTAATTACATACACATGTACGGGAACCCTACATACATGAGTGTGTCAGAGACACCACACACAAAAGGTTAAAAAAAAAAAGGAAATGAGGTATATGTGACATCTGAGCTAAGGATGAGGTAAGGCACCTGTGGCTTCAGAGGGGAGGATGGTCGTTGAAGGACAATAAGAAGAGCAGTTGTTCGGTGATTAGTAGTTTGCCCTGCTCTACGGATAGGTCATAGGAAGTTATTTCTAGTGATAACTCTTGTTGTGGGCAAGGCCCCTAATCTGAATTTCTTAAGGAAAAGGTGAAAGTTTCTTGTGAGCCTGCAGGGTCTTGGTTGCCTTTAGGTGAAGGTAATTCACATGCCAAAGTGGCACATCTTGGGATGACTCATTCCAAACCCCTACATCATTAAATCTATCATCTCATATTAAATCTCTGATTAAATCTGTTAAAATGGTGTTTCCCTGGACCTTTGGATTTCACAGGGCAGTAAAATTAACAAAAATATTTGGGCATCTGCATTGGGTTAATTTTACTGAGTAAATATACATTTCTTTTATTGTAAGACTATCACTTATGATGATCCTACTATTATAAAAGAAAAGACATTTTAACTCAAAAGGTAGAGAGTACACAATATCAGAATACATCACAGCAAGAAAAATAAATTTCTTTATGGAAAAAATCTCTCATTGTTCTTACTTTTCTCATTTTGCACAAATCAGTAAAATCCTTGTCACCCACTAGACACAGCCTACATACAGATCAGCCTTGGGAACCTCTGCTTTAAGGAACTAGCCAGTGTTTCAAATTTCTCCTCTGAAAGAGCGCTCCTGCCTCTGAATGCCTCCCTTCAAGAGATGATGGAGGCTGAAGACATTGCCAAGCTGGCTACGAAAACAGTGAGGGCTGGAAAGTGTGTCTCCTAAAGCTGAGCTTCCTGGAAGGACACCTGTAACTTCTGTTTCTAGATGACAAAACACTCTTTGAGGACTAACGTGCACTCAAAGTAAAACAAGAGAGGGAAAAGGGAGAGTTTCCTTCTGTGAACGCAAAGATGCCGGGCCAACAAGATGTAGGTTAAGTCCTAGACGGATGGTGGAGACTATTGCTGTGTGGGTGCACATTCAGCAAACGCAGAGAAGAGGGAGAAGGGAGAGGAGAATAACCCCAAAGAGAAGTTGAGAAACCAGAATTCCTGCTTTTATTTACTCAGTGGCTTTTTGACAAACTGCCCACTCCCAGTACACAGCAGTATCATTATTAATAATATCCACTCAGGTAATGCTGGAACTTCTTTTTAAACAACGTTCTGTTTTTGACAAATGACATGTTCCTCACAGCAATTTGTGCACTTCACTTGGTCTGTGTCTTACATTATATTGTCTCAGAAAAGATGTATTTTTTTTAAAAAAACTTTATCCCTTTGAGGGGTTGGCTAGGTAAATAGATACAAGCCAGGATCTAATTCCTATGATTCCAGTTGGTCATAAAACTGTGCCTGTGTTCTGTTTGGTCAATAACGCTGCATTTTGCTATCTCTTACAATACTCTGCCTCTTTTCTCATAGTCGGGGGAAAAAAAATCAATCTAAGACTCTTTCTAGAGAATGGTGGGCATTCAGCACTCTCCAGGCAGTGGGAGCCCCTGAGAAAAAGACCTTGGGGATTTCTCCCTACAGAAAAACAGGAAACCACAGCTCTGAGGAATGTAAAGAGGTTCTCGCCACAACATCTCTCCTGAACTTGGAGTTATGCCCAAAGATCTCATTTCCTCAGAAAACCTGGAAAAAAAAAACACAACATTCTAGGTGTGGAAAAGGGGGAGAAATTGAAATAAGAAGAAAAATTGTTTAGGATGATAAAGTCTCTGCTATTAAATTAAGCGCAGGCGGGTTAGCACAATTTACCCCAAAGATAAGGGAGGCTCTTTGAGATGTTCTAGAATCCTTCAGGAGAATGTTACGGACATTCTCGTCACCTTAAGAGCTGCAGTGTTTGCTCACTAGATTTTTACATCATTAAAATAATTTTCAAATAAAATAGAAAGTAAAATGAAACATTAAAATAATATATCCTCATTATAGAAATTTTGGGAAAAATAGAAATAGAGAGTGATCACCATAATCTCTGCCTGGTTACAGCACAGCTATGTTTCTTTGTGGTAATCTTTCTGTGTATGTTTTTTAAATTTATTTTTATTTTATTTATTTATTTATTTATTTATTTATTTTTATTTTTTAGGTGAGGCAACCTTTGGTTGACCTCACAGATTACAAAGACCTTGTCAGCTTACAATCTTTTATTTTTATTTTTATTTTTATTTTTTACGCCTACAGCACCTGGTCTTCCTAAGTGGTCTCCCATCCAAGTGCTAACCAGGCCCAACCCTGCTTAGCTTCCGAGATCAGACAGGATTGGGCTTGTTCTGGGTGGCATGGCCGTAGACCTGAGTATGTTTTTCTAGAAACATCTGTAATCACGGTGCCCTAACAAGCTATTCTTTGGTCACTTTTGTGTGTATGTACCTTTTAGCATGTCACCACTTCACGAGTCCCGCTTTCACTAGCTACGAACTTCCTTCTTGCGGGTGGCACATTTTAATTAAATATTCCCTTGTCGAGTTTGAGAACAATACGTTTTTGGTTTTGGTCGTCATTGCCCACTGGAAATCTAAGGAAGTGCCTATCTGCCATGATGATGCCTACGTGAGCCATGGATGGGCTTCACGGTCTTTATTAATGGAATAGATACAGATAGTGGTTCTTGTTGAATATACATTCCTTTGATTCCCAGTGAAGCGGAGCGTTTTTCCCTATTCTTTTGTTTGGTCCTTCTATTTTAATCGGGGGTCCGTGTTTTAAGCAGAACCAACTAGAATGAGGTTTACCACCGATGATCCTTAGAGATTAGCAGTAACTGTTCAAAGGAGGAGCGTTGCATGGGAAACAGGGGTGAGAGGGTGAAAAGCCTTCACTGCCAGGATCGAACATGCTATTTTAAGCATCATTATAAATGGATGAAGTGTTCTTTTCAAACGGAAGAATACTCTTCCCCCTTTTCTTCCCTAGGGTGGTTTTCATTCACTTCAGCACTCGCATTTGACATTCAACACTTCCTATGTGGACGGAACTGTTTCTTTTTTTTTTTTTCTGATTCCCCACTATGGTCAGTGAAGTCAAGAAAGCAGTTGCTATGAGGTTATTAATTGAGGGCCCCTTGAAATGAAAGATTCACACATTCAAACATTCTGAAGCATGATCTTAGGTCCTTTTTACTCCTACCTCCAGCCGGAAGGTTTTACCATCAGCTTTCTGAGCTCGCCATTTTGCTATTGGCCCATTTCTGTGCACCTTTTTGGTGTGCCAGCACCCTAAATTTTTTTTCAGATTGTTTATCTTTGTTTCATATTACTAACGGACATCTCTTGAGTACTGCCTGTGCCAGGCATGGAGCTCAGGACTTTTGGGGGACATTACTTGTTTAATCCTTGCCACACTCTATGTGGTACTTACTAGTGTCTCCATTTTACAGATGCTGGCACTGACTCTCAAAGAGACAAGCCAGCTTGCTCTGGACCCATAGCAGGTGCCTGGGGAGAAATGTTGCAGAAAAATCAGACCGGTGAGAAACCAAGTACCACTTGGAGAGTTGGAGAACTCAGTTTTATTATGCTGGTGGCTCCAGAAGAGCTAATGCTGCAAAGATCTGCGCTCCGAGCTCAGGAGTAATTTTATTTTTATAGGGCGGTTATTAAGCAAACGCAATACATCTGTTATCTAGAGAGAACAAGCAAAGGGGAGGGTGAGTCTTCAGTTGATTTCGAGGTCACCCTGCCCTTCAGCCTCTGCTACGGAAGCAGAACAAAGAGCTGATTACAAGGTTAGCCATTTAAGTGGAAAATTCCTCTTCAGTAGCGGGATTTGAACTCAGGCCCTTTTGATTCTAAGGGCCACTACAACATGTCACCTCAAACTTGTAATTTAACCCCAAGGCCTTGAAAAAAGCACCCGACTCCTAAATCTTGTGCAATATGGCCTAACATTTGTACACAGTAGATGCTGATGAAAAATCCTTGCTGACTAAAACGGGGATTATTTGTTTAAAAATCTTATGTCTCCAGACGAGGCCGTTTCTCTGCCTCTCTACAAACTATAAGCTCACTTAATTGAGAATTCATAGGAACCTTACTTGGGGCTGTGGTGGATTCGAGCATTTTAAATGTCTTTGGAATGGTCCGAATGAGGTTAGAATAGAAATTTTGATCTGAGAAACTCTTTATTACAGAAAAATGAGTAAGCTGTGGATAAACTATATAGTGAGACCATAGCCAAAGGTAGGACACTTAACATCCCTCCAACTTTTAAAGACAAAATCTTGTCCAGATGAAACGGTGTCCAAGTTCCAGACGCAGAATCGTTGTCCTACTTGGACCTGACACATGTGGGTTGTCTCTGTGGGTGCTGTGGCCTCTCGGGACATTTTTATACACTTGGAAAAGAAATCGCCTTTTCAGTCGCTTGGGTCTTAAATTCCAGTTGTGAGCTCTGTGTCATGAATGGTCTCCAAGGTAGGGACCCACCTGTTTTCTTAAACCAAGTTCAAACTTCGTGTTTGTACCCTCCTCCCAAGTGCGATCAGGACCTCATCATTCTGGAACCACCTGGAACCACTTCAGTCACAGCTTTGGGCAAACTAAACAACCTTACTTTAAAGTCTCTGTCAGCTTATTTTATTAATTTCATCTGAAATAAGGTTATATTCCAATTACTGATTTTATTGAACTGCCTTCGTATTACTTTTTTTAGGGCTTTATAATATTGGTTTATGAATGACTAAATTCAGAGTTTGCTTGTATATTTGCTTCTCCTCACCTCTCTTCTATGCTCGCCCCTCCCGGTCTTACGGTTTTGCATTTGCCCAATCTTAAGGGCTCCAGTCCAGAACCAGCTCTTATGAATGTGAGCACCGCTGCCCCATTAAGAGATTAAGGATGACACAGATCCAAGCACTAAACCAGCAGGTAACTTAGCTTAACCCCCTGGGCTGCATGATGAGTCCTGGTCCTCCCACTTGTTTGGACATGCAGTGCGTTGTACACCTTACCCCCAGCAGTATCCAGCATCCAGCAACCATTTAGTTCAGCCCACAACTTTAAGCAGACACCAAGCTTCATCTCTCATCTAATTTGAGACCCTTAGTTCCCAGAACCACCCGGGAATGAACCCCTGAGCCTGGAGCTCTGCAGCCCATGAACCACAGTACATTTCCATTTTGCTTCTTACCTGTGGGGCCTCCAAAGATGCCCGTGGCCTAACTCCAGGAGCCTGGGCATATGTCACCTTGCATGGTGAAGGGGAGTTTGCAGATGGGGCTGACTTCGGATTCTTGAGATGGGGAGCTTATCTTGGATTCTCTGGGTGGGCGGATGTGATCACAGGATTCCCATAAGGGAAAGAGGGGGACAAGTGAGTAACAGTCCATGTACAATGGAAACAGCTGAGGTCAGAGAGATCTGAGAATGTGACGCTGCTGGCTTCGAAGGTGAAGAAGGGACCATGAGCCAAGGAAAGGGGGGTAGCTTCTAGAAGTTGTCGTTGTTGTTTTGTTTTGTTTTGTCTGTTATTACTTTAACCGCTCCCCTCCCCTTTCTGTGTCTGGAGCTGAGGAGGTCTGTCAAACACAAACACCCACAGTCGATCCTTTCTCTAGGAATAAGTCCTGGCCACTTATTAAGGTGGGAATAACAGATTGGTAGCGTCAGGAACACAGACAGTGCTAGCTAGTGTATTTTCAGTGCTTTCAAAAGTTGCAGGACTCTTTTCTAAATTGCACACATGCCATGTGCCTCAAAATCTAACACTGGAAGGCCATAAGGGAATTTCCAGACTGTCTCTGAAATAGTAATAACCTGATAGTACAAATATCGAACAAAAATGCAGTTGAGATAGGAGATAACTCTTTATCTCTGCAGTCTAATCCCTGTAATTCTGAAATAAATAATTCATCTCCTCTAAGAACTCCATTTATTACCCACCTCTTTCAGGGTTTGTAGGAGTCATAACAATATTTAAAGGCTTTTAAGTAAATTAGAATTATTTTCTTGTTATTAGGTTGGTGATGCATCTGTAAGAACACCATTGTGTCAGTTCTCTGTTGTTGCGTATGTAACACATTATACCAAAGCTTAGTGACTCAAAAAAAAAAAAAAAAAAAAAGAACAGCAAATGCTTATAATCTCCGTAGTTTCTGTGGATCAGGAATTTGAGAGCAACTGGGCTGGGTGGGTCTGGCCTTAAGCCTCTCATGAGGCTTGAGATGTCATGTGGTCAAGATGTCAGCCTTCGGCACAGTTTATCTAAATTCTGAAGAGGGCTGGAGGATCGGCTCCCAAGCTGACTCACTCACACAGTTGGCAAGTGAGGGCTGTTGGCAGGAAGTCTCCTTATCCATCCCAAGGATCTCCATGTAGAGCTGCTTGAGTGGCCTTACACATGGCCGCCGGGCTCCCACAGAGCAAGCAGCTCAAGAGAGAGCAAGGCAGAAACTCTGATGCTGTTTACGACGTAGCTCAGAAGTCACACGCCATTCGCGTCCACAACATCCAACTAGACCCCAGGGCGGCCCTATTTCCCTATTCACTGAAGAGGGGCACAGTGACGTGACTACGGGGGTGGGGGGCAAGGATCATCGGGGTCATCTCTGAGGCTGCCTGTCGTGACCAGGGAGAAGGTTTTCTTTTTGTTTTCAACCAGAAGCTTTTCTTATCTCATAAATCTCTAGAGATATAAAGTAGGAAAGTCCAAGGTCAATTAGTCCAAACATCTAACTCAAATGAATCGCTTCTTTAAAATTATGCCACTTAAAAATCTCTACTGATAATTTAAAACTGAGTCACATAAGCCTCGTCTTGTTTCTCAATATCAAGAGCAGAAACCCAGCTTTGTACTTCTAAAACTCTTTAAAACATCTTACCTGCCCCCTCCAGCACTGTTAGGAATACATATGTTTTTTTGTAAACCTGACAAATTTCCGGTTGTCAATTGGCATTTGGGGATTAACTCGCTGGTCAGCCACCCTTAATTTGATGTTTCTGTGCATTTTGAAAACCCGAGTTTATGGGAGTGGCTGACTCTAGAAGTTTAGGAGAAGTCAGTTGTACGATGAATCTCTGTCTTCAAGCTGAAGTTGAATTTAGATGAATCTCTGTCTTCCAGCCAAAGTTGTATTTAGAGTTCAAATAGGAGCCAGACGGACAGGGTATAGAGAACCACAAATGTAGCCAGGGTCCTTGTCCAGTGATGCTAATGAGTGAAGCACCTCAGACAGAAGTCACCTGTGTAAACAGAGAGGTGGGAGGTCAGAGATGGTGAGGAGCACAGCAGCACCCTCCCGCCTGAGTTTTCGGCAGGTCCTCTAATACCTGCATTCTCTGCACACTCTCATATCACTTAATTGCGGCAATAATGCCTGTGTGTTTTCAAAGATGTGAAGCAAGGAACTCTGGTACTGGAAGGAACATAAATATTTACAGTCATCTACAGAGCGCTAGCACTATCCATTACAGATAACAATGTAACACACACCCCAGCCCTTCTACTGCTGGTCTGACCTTAGCAGTGTCTCGACCTGGGCCGCATGTAAGAACTTCTTGGAGAAGCTGGGTTTTTTTTGTTTGTTTGATTTTGTTTTTTAATCCTGATGACTCAGCGTCACCCTCAGGGGTGAAGATTTCATCAGTTCTGGGATGAGGCTCAGAAATCGGTATTTTTCAAAGCGCCAAAGGCTCTTCTTGTGTGCACCCTGCCAGAGAGGAGCTCACGCATGCTGACAAATAGACTTCTGCCTTGTACCAAACACAGGAATAAAACCAACGGGAGTTAAGCATCTAAATGTAAAAAAACAAATCTTTACTATTTTTTAAAAATAGAGAAGAATACTTATGATCTAAGCATACAGAAAGATTTCATAAGATTCAAAATGCATAAACTGTAGAAGAAAAGATTGATATATCTAGTTTTGAAATGTAAAAATCTTATATTTCATGAGACATCATAAACAAAGCAAAAAAAGATAAGCCACAGATTGAAGAAAGTATTGTGTGAACCATATAACCAAAGGATTAGTGTTAGGAATATAAAAAAATTTATTCAAATGTGTTAATAAGAACAAGATAAACTATCTAATTACCATTACTTTATTATAAGAATACACAAATCAGATGGGCATAGTTATACAAGGAATTTTTCAGCAGTAAAAGAATCAGTTATGCATTAACGTAAATGCACGTAAATGTATGTCTACATATGTTCATTTTCTTGAATTACTCATCCAATGATTTCTCCTCTCCATTTTCTAGGCTCTCTCTGGTTACTCTGATTGTGGGCTTCCTGGCTTATGGATTACTTTTCTTATGTGATGACGTGCTACTGAAAGGGTCACAAAAATGTAGTAATGGGTTAAGGTTAAGAGCCTACGTGCTAATCGCCATGTCTCGCTTCTGGACACCTGCTTGCTTGAAAAGTTATTGTTTGACTATTACCCCTGGGAACCTAATAATTGCCCATGGGAACCTAACAGCTACCCATGGGAACCTAACATTTTAACAGTACGCTTTCTGCTTCTGTATCCCCGCTTGCACAACCCACCTTTAAGTTGACAGGTAGAGAATAGAAGAAATATTAAACCTTTGTTATTTAGACAGAATGAAGAATGAGATTTTGGGCTTAAAACCCTTGTATCTTTATGTTTCGGGGCTGCGTCTTTGGAAGGACAGCCGCCGGCTAATAAACTGCCTCTAAGATCAGAGCACTCAGGTTGAGTCTGGTGATTCCGGTCACAACACTTATTGTTTCTGACAAATTTCCTAGCTTTGTCTTTTTCTCTACGATCTTCCAATGCTTCCTCTGAGTTTCTGGTTCTACCATTGTATTTTATTGTGACACGTTTAGCATCATGCAGCGTAACACATTTAGGATAATACATCTGCAGCAGCTTTGTTTGGCTCTGTCTCCTTTTATTCCACGAATGCAGGACCCTCTCCTATCTCTTCTTTCTGCACTTCTAGTCTAGTCACCGTTTCCTCCCAGTTGCTTTTTTTCCTGTTTCTTGTTTGTCTTGCCTTTGCCTTCATCTAAGACATCATCCTCAATGTCTTAGCATCCTTGGCTGTCAGTCCCTGAATAGCAGCTGAGTGGATGCTGGGGGTTCCTGGATGGGGCTGGTCCAGCCTGGACAGAATATGGGGTGATCTGAGCCTCTTCTCTCCTTCTAGAGGGCATGAGCCCAGCTCCAGTAGGCGGGGAGCCGAACGGGGCAGAGGGCTGGGGGCCCCAGCAGTCTGGTCCAAATCCTTTGCTTAGTCTGCCTGTTTTAGAGGGCGGGACCCTTGCCCTCAAGCCTTCCTGGCACAGCCCAGTTCACAATCTCTGCTTTTACTACCTGCAGAGAATAGATGTCCAGGCTTTAGCGGGGTTGGAGAAGGGGCCATTGCCCATCTGCTTAGAGTAAAGTAGGGGACCCACAGATGTCATTACATCTTAAACAGACTTTTAGCCACCCCCTCTGATTTTTTTTTTGTTATTAACCTATGTGTCTTCCTCAAAGCGTTACTGTATCAAATATTTGAGAGAACTCTCCCATGACATGAGATACTTTATAAGGACACAAATATAAGGGAAACCCCTGATTTTCTAAGAGATACTTTTTGGGGTGGGGAGTGGGCTCATTGTGTATTCAAATAAATGCAAATTCAAATCACAATGAGATACCAGTTTTACATCCACTAAAATGGCTGGTCGGGTGAAAAATAATATCGACTAGGTGTTTCACCACCAAAAAGGATTTATCTGATAGGAAAAAGAACGCGTTGGCCCCCAGTGCACGCAGACATGGCAGCCACTTGCCTCTCTGGCCTGCATGTCAAGATGGAGGGATATTTATAGAAGGACAAAAGGAGAAAGGGGAAGGGGAAGTGAGAACCACAGAGCTTTGTTATAAACACAGAGTTCTTTCTCTTGGGTTCGCTCCAGTTGGACTCTCGTGATTTCGATTTAGGAGAGCACGACAACTTCCATAATAAGCCTTGGCTCCTGCCGTGGACCCTCCCGGACCGATCATGTTGGGTTAGAGTTCTAGTTCGTCTTTATCAGGCTACAAGGAAAAGAGCGACTTTGATCAAGTGTTGGCAGGCATGTGGGAACACACTGAAACATTCAGACAGTACTGATGGAAATGCAAAATGACACAAGCCCTTGAGAAAACAATCTGGCGGTTTTTTTTATAAAGGTCAACATACTTACTGCATAACCCAGCAATGCCACGCCTAGGCGTGTTTACCCAAAAGAAATAAAAATATGTCTCCACACTGGTTCTTAGCAGCTTTATTAATGATGGCCCCAAGCTAGCAGGAACCCAAATGTCCATCAGCAGGAGAGCTGAGGAAGGAATTGCGGTAAATCCACAGAATGGAATACTATGCATCGATAAAAAGTAGCAAAGTACTGATACATGTGACAACATGGATGAGCCTGTAAATATTATACTGAGCAAAGGAAGCCGGGCACAAAAGAGTACCTCTGATTTCACTTATGTGAAATTCTAGAAAAGGAAAAATGATTTCATAGTGACAAAAGGTAGACCAGTGGTTTCCTGGCCCAGGAGTGGGAGTGGGGGTGCATGAGGAAACTTTCTGGGGCGGTCCATATCTTGACTCTGTTGTGGAAACACATAAATGTTTGTCACAACTCCCTGAAGTGTCCACTTAAGAGTGGGTACATTTTATTATACATCAATAATACTTCAATAAAGTTGATGCTTTTTTTTTTTTTTTTAAGTGAAGCCCTGATAAAGAGATTATGACTTTGTCCCCTGGCAAGGGCTGTTGACCGTGGACCGGTGGGCTTCACTTTAAGGTGAGGGTCTGGGCAGCCTGCAGTTCTGATGATCTCTTTATGGGCCTTTCCATTTCCTTATAGAAGGGGGCTCCACATTTCCCCCCGGGTGTGTAGGGATGGGGAGGAACCTGGCTGTCTGGGTTCCGGGCTCCACACAGTTCCCATCTGGACTTCTCTTTAGTCCCTCCTGTATCTCTGTCCACTTCAGCCCTGCCTTCCCGGGGTTTTGCGGAGCCACAGAGCCCCTCGGGGAGTGCCACAGGCTGCAGCTTCTGTGCCCTCTCACTCGGGTCCCTTCCTCTAGGCACATTCCCCATCCGGACACTACTAGTTGACTGCTGGTTGTCCTCTGATGCCCTCCCCTTCCTCTGCCGTGGTCATCGTTGTTTTACCTTTGTAAATTTCTGCGGGAAAGGAGATAAATACACAATATGCATGGTCGATCTGCCACCTTTGTTAGCTTTTCGAAGCAAGAGCTATTTTCTACACTTTTTTTTTTTTGCATACTGCTTTGCTAGGAATATGCACACAGAGGGTGTTCAAGAAATATTTGCCGAATAAATGAATGATGACCCTCAGGCGTGTTCTCACGTGCCCTGCAGGACGAGCTGTAAGGCTTTGGCGAGGCTGTACTTGCGATGGTAATGTATTTGCAACACGGACTAAATCTGAATTTCTGTCATTAGTGACCATTATGAACATGGTATAAATTCTGCCTCGACTTGAAGAGCTGAACGAGTTTCCTTGTCTGTAGAAGAGGGATGATGGTGATACCTACCCGTTTCCATAGTAACATGACGAATGGTTGAGGGATAGAAAACCTACAATCCAGTAAGCATTCATCACGTTAGTTTTTTGGTTTGGGAGGCGAGATTTTAGTATAACTTCCAACAGTTCATTCTAGAATACTACGTGACAGGAGTTCTTTTTATTTTACGCTTTTTTTTCCCCCTTCTACTTAGGTGACAAAGAGCAGTACAACAGACAATACCTGAATGCCAGGAAGTAATTTTGCAGACACACTCTCAGGGCTGGTCTTGGGTAAAACTCTTAGGAGTTCCCAGTTTGGCACAGTTAAAAATACCCTCCTGATTTCCGCTTTTTCGAGAGGAGTCGTGGCCGTGGAGTGTCCCTGCCAACCACGTCCTGGTCTCTGAAACCTGCGACTACGTTCCCTGATGTGGCAACGCAGACGGAACTGAGGCTGCTCATCAACCGCCTTTAAAATAGGAGGGTGATTCTCGATTACACTGGGCCCTGTGTGACCGTGGGGGGCCCTTCCATCTGGAAGAGAGAGGGAGACGGAAGGGGAGGGTAGAGTGACAGGACAACCCAGCAGTGCAGATGGAGCAGGAGCCACGAGCCAAGGAAGATGGGCAGCCTCCAAAAGCTGGGAAAAGCAAGGAAATGGGTCCTTCCCTGGATCCTCCAGAAAGGAAGGCAGCCCTGGTGACACTCAGATTCAGCTCAAGGACACTTCATACCTACAGAATTGTGAGATAATCAATGTATGTTGTTTTCAGCCACCAAGTGGATGGGAATCTGTTACAGCGGCAATAGAAACCCGACACAGGAATTGGAAGATGTTAAGCGCCTTAGACCAGTTAGATGGTAAAGGTACTTAGCCGACTTTCTTCTGAGCCGATCTCTTAATTCGTGTGCTAACTTGTCTGTCTAATTCCTTCTGAGAGGGTTATAAAAATGCAACCGTTTAGAACCTAGAGATCTGCCCTGTGTTAATCCTGGACGAGAGATTTACCGATTGATTCTCGCATACATATTCAGTGGAGCCCAACTCAGGGCTCGGGAGTGGGAGTTGGGGCAGCCTTCTTATTCTATATCCCAAAGCTGTGAGTTCTCCATGGGTGGCCTTTGCTGATACATATATACATATGTGTGTGTGTGTGTGTGTGTGTGTGTGTGTGTGTGTGTGTGTACACATTGATCCTTAAAGGCTTCTAATAATTTAAGGCAGCCATTCAAGGCCAAGATCTCTTTGCAAGCCAGGCCACACCCACCCTCATCTCCCCACCCCTCCCTCCCTCCCTCTCTGCCGAGCTCTGCAGTCTGCTCCCACCTCCTCTAGGGTTTCAGCGGGAGACATGGCACACTCTGTCCTTAAGTCCTTTGGGCGACCTTTCTGTAACTGAATTCTCCCTGTGGACCAGTGGGAACAAAGCTTCGGGTTAATGTCAAAAGAATCATCCCCCTGCTACACTCAGACCCCTCCTGTACCTGCGCCCAGAGGCGTCAGGAAGGATAGAGTAGCAGGGCCTCTGGCCTAGATGTCATGTTCCCAGTGCCCAGGAGGCCACTGGAGACGATCGGAGGGATGGGGGTCCCCATAAGGGATGGGCTTCGTGTGCAGCAGCTCTGACAGCAAGGTCAGCCTCTGCACTCTCTGCTCTCCACCAGTCTGATGAGTCCTCAGACGGTCCAGTGCCCGAAGCATGAGGCTGAAGCAGTTCTGGAAGGGGATCGTGGTGATGGCTGCACGGCATTGTGGAGGTCCTTCATATCCCGGAAGAGTACACTTAAACATGGTTTAAAAGGTAAATTTTATGTTAGCAGTGTTTTACAACAGTTGAAAGAAAGAAAGAAACAAAGAAAGAAAGAAAGAAAGAAAGAAAGAAAGAAAGAAAGAAAGAAAGAAAGAAACTCATTTGCTTCTAAAACCTAAGATACATTCTTGATTCTCTCCTTTGCTCACCCCACATGACCAAGTCTTGTCATCGCTACCTCCAGAGGACCATCCTCTCCACCTCCACAGCCACGCCCCCATCCGGGCTGCCATTGCCCCTTTAATTAGCAGAGCAGTGAGCTCCTAACTCCTACTGGTCTCCTTGATGGACCCTTCTCCTCCTGCAGCCAGCTCCCCCTCAGCAGACAGTGCATAGTGTTACCTTGGAAACCTGACAGATTCCTCTGGCTCATGGGATGAAAGCTAAGCTTCCTGCTTGGCCCCTTGACCCATCCATCTCAGTCTGCTTCTTCAACCCTGTCTCCTGCCACTTCCCTTCCTGCTCTCCATGGTCCAGCCACTTGGGCCGTCTTTCTGCCCCTTGAACTTGGCTGAGCTCGTTCCCACCTCAGGGCCTTTGCTTTCGGCGTTTCCCCTGCCAGGTCCCTACACACGGGCTCCTTCCTGGCACTCAGGCCCCAGCTTCACGTCACCTCTGCAGAAAAGCCTTTCCCTTCTAAGTCTAAAGTAGCCACCCAGTCAGTCTGTCAAATGAATCTACTGCACTTTCCTTATAGTCCCCTCTCCTTCCCTAATACGTCCTTGTTTATTTGTCTAATGAAGTATTGTCCACCTCTTCCCTCTAGAGTGGAAATGCCACAAAAAGCAGGAACGGCACTGCTGTGTCCTCAGCACATAGAATGGTGCCCGGCACACAGTAGGCGCTCAAGTATGACCGAGTGAATGAGCGAAGGATTAACGTGCCTTTCCCAGACCTCAGGAATCTCCCTGATAGGGGGTTGAATGGTGATCCCAGTTCATGTCCCAGAGAAACTGGGATCGTGACCTTATTTGTTAAAACGGTCTTTACAGATATAATTAACTTAAGGATCTTGAGACGAGATCATCCTGGATTACCCAGGTGGGCCCTCAATCCAATGACAAGTGTCCTTAGAAGACAGAGGCATAGGCTGGGGGGATGCTGCCACAAACCAGGAGCCGCCTGGAGCCGCCAGAACCTGGAAGGAGGAAGGCAGGATCCTCCTACAGAGTCTTAGCGGGGAGCAGGGCCCCGCCGACACCTTCATATCAGACTTATGGCCTCCAGGATTGCGAGGATGCATTTCTGTGGTTTGAAGCCGCCTCGTTTGTGGTCATTTGTCTGCCAGTCCTAGGACACGAACACCCTCCCCTGATTATCTCAAGCTCCGCCGGCATGCATGAACCGTGCGTTGACTCTGATGCTAAATTAACCTCACGAACCAGGATGTGGTTCTCTCCCACGTGCTCGTCATTTTCCACCGCCTGAAAGCTAAGGGAAGGAAGGAGGTTACTGTTCCCCCTCTTCGCGTGGCCCACAGCAGTTTGCAGAGGGCCGGGGTCAGGTGCTCAGCAGGGCGGCGCTGATCAAGCCGTGGGGAACGGACAGGGGTTATGAGCAGTGACGTGGGTGTCGTGGTGTGGACCCAGGGAATTTCACTGCCTGTTAAAGCCCTGAGTGGACATAGGCTTGAGAATGATTTTGGCCTTGTGCACGGTAATCTGCAGCCCCGCAAATCCAGCCTGGAGCTCCTGTGACCACAGTACCCATCCACCTGCCCTGACCCCGCGTCCCCAGCTTGGAAAGGGTTTTGAAGCCTTGTTCTCTGATGGGTACTTCTAGGGCTGTCAGCATGATTGCATGTTGGGAGCGGAACGCCCACAATGGGGGGAGTTAGAGGGCTTTGCTCTCGGTTCCTCATCTGCCCCATCTGTTGATGCGTGCCCGAGTCTGGTGGTGTTCACGGGGCCTTCCAAGGCAAAGGAGGAAGGAACAGTGGTCGAGAAAAGAGAAAGCCCCAGGGGGAAAACAGTCCGCAAGAAAGCAGGAGAAGCAGCAGGCCCAAGGAAAAAGCAAGGGCCTCAGAGTTGGTTAGTTGTAAAAACTGGTTCTGGACAAGGAAGGCCATATTCTGGCCTTTCGGGGATCCCTGAGGCCATAGGTAGGAACCGCAACTGTGTTAGGGAATTGCAAAACCATGCACTGTTTTTTTTTCCCCCCCCTAAGGCCACAACTCTGTCTTTCTTCCATTTTTTGACTGTGAGTTTTTTCACTTTGTCTTTCCTGCCCAGGCTTCTCTGGGGAGCTTTGCATTTCTTTGCAACAAGATTCCTCTCACCCCACTGGAGAGAAGAGACTCTAAATGCTCCAGGAGGTACTCAAGATCCCCGCCCTGCAGGAGGCCACAGGACACACCCCGCCCCCAGCTCCCACCTGCTTCCAAGTGGACAGCATCCAGGATAGAGACAGTAGGTCTCTCCATCGCCATGTTGCTCTGCTGCATGTTATGGATTTCCCCTTCCCCCGTTTTCTTTCCAAATGCAGGAAGGAGCAAACATGCGTGTAAAGCAAGAAGTGAAGATAAAGGAAGGAAAAGAGCGGAGGGAGACAGGAAGGTGATGTGCCTGTGATAAAAAGGGGAGGCTTACCTGAAGGTCAGGTAACAAAGTCAGTGCAATGATTTTAGGGACGTTCTCTCCCTGTCATGTAAGGAAGACCCACTCAGGAGACCAGTTAGGGGGCTGAGTACCTTCTAGAGAGTTAAGACGGGGTTGTACTCCCTTAGGAGCAGATTTTCTTAGCCTCAGGCTCTGAAGATTGAAAGTGGCCACTGAAAAAAATGGACTTGAAAAGAAAGGCTTCCACTTGCTCCAGAAGTTATAATCTGAGAAGTGAGGGAGGACACATAAGATTGGGGTCACACACACACACACACACACACACGCACGTGCACACACACGCGCACGCACACACACACACACACGCACGCACGCGCGCGCACACACACACACACGCACGCACGCGCGCTTTGGCTTAGAATGAATCTGTCTGGGCCTCAGCATATCTTAGGAAGGTTCTGGGTGGATGTGCTCAGGGACAAGCGACACTGGAAGAGGTGGCCTTTTGTGTGGTGGCGCTGGACTAGCCCGGGGGCGAATTCTTTAAAAATCATTTTGTTGTCAAATAAAACATAAGTATACACACAACAATAAAATAAATTTAAAAATAAAGCACAGGCGCAGAATGCCACGTAAAACAAATGCATGGCTTTAATAAATGATTATAAGAACACTTTTGTAACTACCACCCAGGTCTACAAGTAGAACCTTTCCCCAAAGTACCCCCCTGCGTGTCCCCTCCAACTCAAGCCCCTCCCTCCCCCAACAGTAGCCTCCCCCCTGAGTTTTATAGGAATTCACAAACTTGAGCTTTTTAATCACCCAAGTGTGTATACTAGATACTACAGTTTACTTCATCTGGCTCATTTTTTTAATGGGGTTTGTCTTTTCAGCCTCTTTAATTTCTGGATTTCCCCCTGGATTCTTCCCTTCCCTGCAGTTTCTCGGTGGCAGACCTGGAGAGCTTCCCACCATCTGGGTTTAGCCGGTTGCACTTTCCCAGTGCTGGGGAGGGCCTTGTCTACAATTGAGAGGACATCAAGTACAATGAAAAGACTCCTGGGCAGGGACCTGAGTGTCGTCTCAGCTCCAGCGCTAACTGGGGAACGATCTGGCTCAGCCAGGGTGAGTGGTTAGTTAGTGGGGCAGTGGTTCCAGGGACATGGGGCCACAGAGTCCACTGGAGCAGCGATTGGTTCCTTGTTCCAGGACGTGTGACTCTCTGGGTCTGTTTCTTCATCTAGATAGAGGGTGTGTTGTTATTCATATCACAGGGTCATTATAACGATTCAATGAGAAAAACTCTTTTTGCTGCTGCCAATCTAGAATAAGTATTTTCTGCTGCTATTGTTGTTATTTACTCTTACTATTATCACTAAGAACCACTTCGGGCAGATTATTTCACCTCTGTGACCTTCAGGTTGGTCATCCAAAGAGGCAGTCCTATTTTGTTGCGTAGGTAAAAATACTTGCCTTGAAAAATACATCTTTATAAGTTGAAATATGTGTCTGCTTTTCTTCCTACAAAGCTTCTCTTCTCTATTTGTTTTGGCCTTTGAATGTGTTTCAGACAGTGAGTCAGTTGAGATGAAGTTTTTAATTTGCTTGCACCAGACGTGTGTCACTCTTCCTCTGGGGAGTGTGTGTGTGTGTGTGTGTGTGTGTGTGTGTGTGTGTGTTCATTTCATACCTTGCCAAGAATTGGCTGAAATAACCTTCAAACAGGCCCTGGCTTCCCCATGGATCTATTTTGTGGTTAAAACAAGATGATAACATTCTTAAAATCCCTTTGAAAGTGAAAGCACCGGCCAAGCGTGCTAATGTTGTTTTTATGTATTTTGTTGACACCTACCTGGCCGGTAGCTGTGCCGGGACTAGAACCCAGGTCCTGACCCCCAGTCTGGGGTAAAGCACGCCTGACAGAGTGCTGAGCTAGGTCTCATCTCTTGCAAGTCCTTCAGTTAAAAGCAAGTGTCTAGTGGGAGGAAACCCTGCCCCATCCGCATTCAGCACTGAGGGAAGGATGTGTCAAGCTAAGGGTGGCTGGCAGGACCAGGAGGCACAGCGACTGCAAAGAGGTCATCCTGATGAGAGGGGGTGAAAAGTCTGGATTCAGAAGCAGCAGAGCGGAGGGGACCAGTCTGAGAAATTTTATTTAACTTTGATTAAATTTCACTTTCTATTTGGGGACATCCAGACTCACATACAGGTAGAGAGAATAGTACAATGACCGTCCATATATCCATTCATCAGTTATCAACATTTTGCATTTAAGAGGTTGTCAAAGGTGAGGTTGAGAGAACCTGGTGATGGATGAGAAGGTGGAGGAGAGGGGATGGCGATGAAGGGAGGAGAGCAAATGAGAAAGAAGAATCCAGATCACCCCTGGGCCTTTGGCTGGGTCGGGTAGGGAATGCAGGAAGCTGAGCCAGCCAGGACGTCGATGAGCTGGGCGAGCAGAGGCCCTCTGGAGCGTGGCGGGCTGTGATGCACGCTGATATCCACTAAACAAATAAGCAAAAGACACAGGTAGTGGGGTCACCGAGGGCTCTCCGAGTCTCCCACAGGACTAGGACTAGCCCAGCCCATGGGCTGAGTCAGAGGAAGCTGATGGGGCATCTGATTTGTTCCCCTTTTAATCTTTATATGCTGGTTTTGCCCCTTGAGTGTTTCTGAAAATGAAAAATAACCACCTAGTCTTCCCTCCCCCCCCCAAAAAAAAAAAAGTTTTAGCATATGAGCAGAAGGATGCAAGAGGGTGTTCTAGAAAGAGACCGGGTAACGTAACAAGGCTCTGCCCAGGATGGACGTAGAATCTAGCTCTGCCTTCCAGCCGCCCACATTTTTTCTCTGTTCGGAATGTACTTGGAGTGAGAGGTGTAGCAGACAAGAGGTGGCTGACGCTGACCTACACATGTGAATTGGGAACAGGCACTTCCTCACATCGGGGACAGGGAACCGCCCGTCTCATTTTATGTCAGGGTGACACTCCCTGGTCTCCTCGGATATGCGGAGCTTCCTGCTTATCCTCCACCGGTTGTAAGCAGCGAAGTTATCACCCCAGTTGGCTGATGGTCATAATTCTAAAGTGACTCTTCTTTATCGCCAGTGATGCAATTATGGGCGATGCCAAGGGTGCTCTTTGCGTCTGGTTTTATAACCCCTTGGGGTGTAAATAACTCTGAGATACAGACCTGAGTTACTTCGTGTACATTCATCTCCCAAGAGATTTCTGGCCTGTCCTACGGGTGTGGTCTTCCCTTTGCCTTCTTGCCAATAAAAACAAAACAAACAAATCACTTTATTAAACGTCCACCAGCCCTCTCACTCAGCTCAGCCTTCACAGGCACCTCCTGTACACAGTAATTTCTCTCATAAATTTGAACTTGGAGGAGGTGCTGCTTTGAGGAGCGAGTACCCCTCATCGCCTTGTCATTTAGCACTTTCAACGCTGTGTCATCTCCCCAGCTGGATTCAGGACTCCTTGAGGACTCGCTTCTCCCCCCGACACACACACACATAGGGGCAGGTGTGTAGAATTCACTAAATCTGATTCATTCACAGGTGGTGCTTCATCAGATTCTTGGTCTAGGTGGCCTCCTGCCCAAACTATTGAGATAGAAGCCTAAGGTGATAGAATTCCCCAGATCGCCCAGGATGTTTTGAACCAACTTCAATAGCATTGACATTGCAGAGACCTTGAGAGTGGCCCAGAGGGCGCATGCAGCCTTGGGGACATCTGGTCCCTGAGTGAACCCATTCTGACAGTCCCATGTTGGTTACTAAGACTTGTAATATTTAAGAACTTCAATCTCATCTGGTTCCAGTCTCCTCCCAGGCCTGCCTGGAAAGCAGGGGCTTGGGTTTGTGAGGGGCAGGGGGGGCTGTGCAGGGAGGGGCTTCTGCTTTTGCACACTCTTGCTCTTGTGCTTATGCTTTCAAGGTTAACAAGAGTTCCATGTTTCTCTGTGATGGCCCATGGCTGTCGAGTTTTCGTTCTTTGTAACAGCCCCTCTGCCAGGACTGTGCTGCTTCTCTGTCCAACTCTGAGGGGTCTGCCTCTGCATAGCCCCTTACAGCAGGGGTCCCCAACCCCAGGCCGCAGACCGGTACTGGTCCATGGCCTGTGAGGAACCGGGCCATATAGCAGGAGGTGAGCACTGGGCGAGTGAAGCTCCATCTGTATTTGCAGCCGCTCCCCAGCACCAGCATCACCATCTCAGCTCCACCTCAGATCATCGGGCATTAGATTCCTATGGGAGCACCGGTCCCTGGTGCCAAAAAGGTTGAGGACCGCTGCCCAATGGGATAGCCAGCTGAGACCCAGCCTCTGTCCCCGAGACCTCCCCGGCTGGGCTCAGTGCTTCTCAGAGTCACTGGGCTGAAGGACCAGGTTGTTTTTCTTTAGTGCCAATGTGTCACAGATCAATACTTCTGTCAAGTATATTAGAAATTACGACCGAAAGTTGGCAGGATACGTCACTCCAAAATATGCCCCTTTGGCATAAGGATTAGTTTGAGCTAAAGACACTTAGAGAACATAGCAGGTGTGAGGAGGGCGCTCTGACCCTCCCCCTTTTCTTCCTAAAAGCAGATGAGACCTCCAGATGGAAGATGTCCTCTGGACACCAGGAGGAAAGTAACATTCTTACCAAGGACAGGAAGCGGAAGCTGTGATAATTCTATACAGACCGACCTTGTGTTAAAATAATTCTGTCCTCCTTTAGCCTCTATTTTAGTTACTTTTCTATAATTGCCTTTCTTTGTTCGGCCTAGTATGAAAACGTTTAGTCTTTTAATCACATCTTGGAGCCTTCATTTCCTTATGAGGACTCCCGGGCCACCTAAAACTTATATTAAATAAATGTGCATGTTTTTTCTTCCCTTAATGTGCCTTACATTGATGTAATTCTCAGGCCTAGCCAAAAACCCTCAGAGGACAGAGGTAGAATTTGCCTCCTCTATACTAGGAAAATGAAATTTTCAAGAGGACTTATAAAAACACAAGTCCTGTTTTCATTATGAGACTCAGCAGTCAGAAAATTGTTCTCTCAGATTGTTATGAAACTTTCTAAAAATTTTCTCTTAACTTCTATACATGTTTCTTTTTGGACAAGTAGCACACGGCCCACGGATCCGTTCCTGTCTCTGGAACACCGTTTGTGTAGCGAGATAATTTGCCGTGTTTTAATAAAACGCATTCTTCACTATTTTAAGAAATATAATAATTAGTTTGTAATAAAAAAAGAATATCGTTTCTCAACTTTCTCCCCCTCTCCCCGGCCCACCTTCACTTCCTTCCTCCTCTTCTCTGTCCTTCCTTTTTCTTTCTCCAGAATTGCAATAGCCAACTAACTGGATGGTTTGACCTTTTTTTTAATAAGTTATTTATCTCTGTATGTTGCAACTTCTCTGCCGGAACGGAGCCCGGAACGCAGGCTGAGCGGGAGTGCTGCCTCCGGTCCTATCTCAGGGCAGAGGTGGCTGTAACCACCTCCTGTAACTTGCAGGAGAGATAAGACTGTTTATTAAGCAGCAATAAAGGTGTGTTCTGGGTTTTCTTTCTAGGGAGGTTCCGGCCCTGGGAGCCTCTAGCTTTGCTCCCCCTGGCACAGTGTGGGTGCCCACGACACCGGAAGCCACTCCGTCTCCCCTCCACCTTCCTTTACTCTTCCCAGTGGCCCACATACCCTGTGGGGTCCAGTTCCAGCTGGCAGCTTGGTCGCTTTATCACTGTGTCTTGCCAGTGACCTAGGCTGCAGGCTCATCCGGGTGGCCCTCAGTCTCCTAATGGCTGGAGTAAGGATCGTATCTGCCCTGCTGATTTCCCAAGGAGGGCAATAGATAGTGTATTCTTTCCTTCAGTGTCACTCAATGGGAGTGCTACTAAAAGATAAAACCCAGAGATAAGAGTCGTCTAAAGTTCATTGAAGAAACAGACTAAGGGCGAGAATGCCATTTCTTATGAAACCATGTGAAGTGAGGCCACCTAGTTGTCTGCTGGGGTGGCTGGGGGCGGGGGTCAGCCGGGGAAGAAGTCACAGTGGGCGGGATGCTGGAATCATGCTCATCGGTTAGCGAAGAGGCAGAAACGGGGTACGGGATGAGAGGGCGAGAGTGGGACAGCTCAGAGACTTGCCGAGGTTCAGGGTGGCTGCAGTGGGGGCCCGCAGTGGGTGCCCACGGGGGAGAAACAGTGGTGTTGCTGGAGGCAGAGGCCGAGTCTGGGCACAGGCGGCTTGACCCCAGCTCCGGCCACTCTCATGAGCCTCTGGCGGTAGGTAGCCTTCTCTCCTTTCTGGTCTCCCTGCCTCCTCTCTGGTTCCCTAAAAATCCACACTCAGCAGCCAAAGCAATCCTCTTAAAACGTAACTCAGACTTTTCACCACCCTGCTTCACCCCCTCTGCTGGCTTTCTATTACAGGTGGACTGAAATCCATCCTCCCCACCGGACTCGACACCTGGCGTGACTCCCTGTTCTGGCCTGTCCAGTGCCACCCTCCCCCGGGTCACTTTGGTGGGCATCCAGCCTGACAGCAGTGCCGTCCACTACCCTCCGGAACAGAAGGGGAAGTGGTTGAGGTGGCAGAGGGCTCAGGGAGTTCACACTCTCTGTGACACAAGTGCCCACAGCCTCATTTGCTTGAGAAGATGAAATTTCCATTTTCGACGTGATGAATTTAAGATCGGGCATCATCTCGTGAGGTTCGAGATGTGCGGACCCTGTGACCATCCATTACGTGCCCAGAGACACGTTTGTACGCGGGCACCAGGGAGCTTGTAAGCCCAGTCCTGGCCTCCGATCTCTTTTAGAACAGCCCATGAGCAAAGAACCTTTTAAAAATGACGTTTCCATTTTTAAAACATTTTAACATTTATTTAAAAATAAAAAAGACTATGCGACAGAGACCACATGTGGCCAGCAAAGCCAAAAATGTTAACTATTAGCTCGTTTATTAAAAAAAAAAAGTTTGCCAACCCTATATACGTAGGATGCTCATACCGGATACTTTGTCATAACAAAAAGCCAGAAACATCTGAAATATCTATCAGCAGTAGAACCAATAAATAGGTCATAGTTTGCTCACACAAAGAATATTGCATAATGGTGGAAGTGAGCAAACGATAGCTATAGTTCATGCCGATGATTCTTACAAACCACACCGAGCAAATAAAACAGGACAGAAAAAAAAAATGCAAACAGGAAGATTTCATTCATAGCAAGATCAAAATGGATGGTAAGTTATGAAGACAAGTGGGAAATAAAGTTTTTTTAGAAGTCAAAACTGATTACCTCTAGAGCCGAAGGAGGAGGTGGTATCAGGAAGAGGCACGTGGAGGCCTCTGAGGTGGTGAGCAACGTTTATTTCCTGATTCTGGTGGTGGTGATGTAGATTTTCCCAGCATCACTGCTCTTAACCTGTGTTATCTATGTTTTATGCATCCATCATTCATCGCTATGAAGATTGTTGTTATTGGTTAGTGATTGCTACAATAATACTGTGTAATAAACAACCCCAACATTCAGTAGCTTAAAACCACAAACTTTTATGTTCATAGCTCAGGGTGGCAGGAGAGGTGGCAGGGCCAGTGGCTGTGATGTGTCTGCAGTGGTTCTTGCTTTGGCTGTGGTGGCTTTGCTCTGTGGGTATTAATTCTGGGCCCAGACTCAGGGGCCAGCAGCTACCCAGGGGCAGCTCCTCTCATGCCAGTGCCGGAGGCTCAGCTAGGGCACGCTGTCACTTCCACCCTGTTGGCCAAAGCAAGTCACACAGACAATCCCCAAATCAGAGAGAGGGAGAGAAGCCTCTGCCCACAGTGAGGCGGAGGGGTGAAGACAGTGGAGCCAGTATTGTAAATACATTCTCCCAGTGAAAGCATGAGTTAGAAGGGAGACTGAGGTTACTTTGGGGTACGAGGTTCAAAATAAGTCACCTCAAGATGTGCCTCTGTGGTATGCGGATTGTTTGAGCTCAAGAGAAGCATCTGCCCCTCCCTTAATCATAATGGTGGAAGTGAACAAACCAACTACCTAGAAGAATCTGAAACAGGGGCCTCGCCCATCATAAGACAAGATCAGAAGTGGCCTCTTTTGGCCCAGCTGTAGGGCAGGACAAACTTCTATTTACTAAGAGTTTATTTTAATCATTCTACGATGACCCCTTGAACCTCATCCCTAGCTCAAGATGTCTTACATGCCTCAGTGCTCTCTTCTGTTTCTGCACCTCTCGTGAACGTAGGGGTCTCTAACCCTTTCATGTACGTGTGGTTCCCATACTTACGTATGTATTAAATTTGGTTATTTTCTCTTGCTAATCTGTCTCCTGTTTATTTTGATCATTAGAACAGCCGAAAGAACCTCGAGGGTTGAGGAAAGCTGCTGGCATCCAGTTAGGAATCAGAAAGTCCGATCGGGAGCTCAGAAAGTTCTCGAATACGGACCATGGTTCAGCTCTTCTGCCTTTAGGTAGCAACCGATGGCCCACAAGTGACCGAGTTCTCCAGGGACAGTGTGCCCGGATGAAGCAAGAGCATCACTAATGTGAGTTGGGCTCAGCAATATGATGGCGTATAGGGGATTTAGACAGGGACCAGCAGAGGGGAGCAGGAGAGAGCAAGGAAAGAGAGAGTTTGAGACAACAATGTGTGAGCCGTCAACAGCGTAGCGTGCGAACAGTGTGCTGGGCGTTGCTCTTGGGGGTGGCCTTAGAGGAAGGCGTTTTGGCGGCTCTGCAGGGCCCATCTGCAATGGGTTGGGACAACGGGAGGCAAAATGGGGCCGTTCCTTCAAGCAGTGTGGCTGCCAAGTGGTGTTCTCCGTCTGGCCCCCTGCTCTGCTCTCCACTAGGTTCATACCTCACACTATCATCAGTGGCACTGTTCACCACGGGGTGGCTTTCAATTGCTATCACCTTCCTATCATCCTGTTTTAAGAAACGTCATTATATTAAAAAAAAAAAAAAAAGAAAGAAAAGAAAAAGAAAAAGGACAGAGAGGTCAGTCACCAGGAAAGGATGCTGTACCCAGGAGAGGAGGCAGGATATCGTGTTGCCTGTAGATAGGAGGATTTGGGTTTCTGCCCGACGCAAGGGTGAGTTCGTGGGAAATGTCCTTGAGGAACTTGCCGTCCATAGGGGAAGCAACGGCCGCATACAGCTCACGGGAATCTGAGGCAGGGCGCCAGGAGCGCTGAGCCAGCTCAGCCGCCTTGTGCCATGATGGCGCTGAGGAGAGAGCGGCTAACCTTGACCGAAAGGGCTGGTTCACAGAGGCGGAAGCATCTATGAAGTGTGCTGAGCTGGAGAACAGAGGAGAAAAGGCACAGAGCTGGGGCAGGGCAGCACGCGGCGTGTCTTTGAGTGTAGGGAGAAGATGATGGGTGACACTGGGAAGGAAGTGTGAGGCTCTGTAATGGGGGACACCCGATGCCAGGGGTATGCATACTTATGCTCTGTGGGCAATGGCAAGCCACTGCCCATATAGGCCTCTCTCTTTGAGGAGAGAGGCCTGATCAAACTCACACCCTAGGAGATGTCTCGTAGCAATGTGCAAGATGAATTAGCTGTCAGGAACCAAAGGGAGACTGTGGCCTCTGTGCGTAAAGGGGGAGCTGCAGCAGAGGCACATAGGGAGAGCCAAGGAAGCGACAGCGATGGCTTCACAGGGGAGGGTCACGGCCAGGTGAGTCAGCTGTTTCTCATGGGCAGAGGCCATTGACCTCAAGCTGGTATGACCTGTGCACACGCAGTGCCGTAAAAGCCCTGTCTTATGCGCTGAAAACACGGTTTTTGGAAAACATACAATACGTCTCCTCCACACGGTCACTTTTCTGCCAGTCATGGTGTCTGGGCTTTCCCCGCTGGCTGGGCTGTAATTGCTGAGAGGAGTGTGGTCAAAACAAACCCTGTCGCATCCTGTGGGCGTCTGCTGACTGCAGAAGGCTCCTGCTGACTTCAGCTCTCCTGAAGTAATAAAGCTGTCAGCTGAGTGTCTTCACTCCGTGAAGTCTGCTGTCCCCTCTGTTTTGAAATCCATGTATGACCAGGCTCTGACTCACTTCCCTGGGCCTCTGGAGTGCTACTGCTTCCTGGATCAACAAACACTGCGGGCACGTCTAGAGTTCACAGAAAGGGGTGGAAAGTACCAGGTTTAACAGTAAGGGCCCGGAATTGTAATTTCAGCTTTCCTGCTATTGGCAGGGGGTTGTATGGACAGCTAGGTGATATTTGGGGCTTTGAGATCTTTGTAGGGAAGGAGATGCATAAATACGAATGGTTAACTCTCATTCAGGTCTTTGAGGAGATGACGGGAATGTGTCTCCCAGGTGTGTAGGAGACTTGCGTGTTCAGATGGGCGACGCTGACACTGACCAGCTTTTGTTCAGTCATTCAAGACACAGTCATTGACAGACACTGTTCTAGGCTCCTGAAAAATGATCAAAGAAAGACAGGTATGAGCCCTGCCTCTATTTTTTTAAAGACATTATTTGTTTAGAGCAGGTTTAGGTTTACGACAAAATTGGGAGGGAGGTACAGAGATCTCCCACACACCCCCTACCCCCACGCATGCACGGCCTCCCCATTATCAACATCACTCGCCAGAGTGGTGCATCTTACCAAGGATGAACCTACACTGACACCTCATAATCACCCAAGAGCTCTCTCTAGGTGCTGTGCAGTCTGTGGGTTCGGACCCATGTATGACGACGTGCACCCACCGTTACAGGATCACGCAGAGTAGTTTCTCTGCCCTAACACCCTCTGTGCTCTGCCGAATCATCTCTCCCTCCTCCCACTCCTGGCAACCCCTGATCTTTTTACTGTCTCCATAGTCTTGCCTTTTCCAGAATGTCGTACAGTTGGAATCATACCATATGCAGCTTTTTCGGATTGGCTTCTTTCACTTAGTTATATGCAGCTAAGTTTCCTCCACGTCTTTTTGTGGCTTGGAAGCTCATTTCTTTTTAGTGTCAAGTAGTTGTCAATCATCTAGATGCACCGCAGTTTGTCCATTCACCTACTGAAGGACATCTTGGTTGCTTCCAAGTTTTGGCGATTGTGACTAAAGCTGCTATAAACATCCGTGTGCAGGTTTTTGTGTGGACATAAGTTTCAACTCCTTTGAGAAAATACCAAGGAGCATGATTGTTGGAGTGTATGGTAAGAGTATGTTTAGTTTTGTAAGAAACTCACCAAACTGTTTTCCAAAGCAGCTGCATCATTTTGCGTTCCCACCAGCAATGAAGGAGAGTTCCTGTTGCTCCATGTCCTCACCAGCATTTGGTGGTGTCAGTGTGCTGGATTTCGGCCATGTTAATGGGTGGTATCTCATCGTCGTTTTAATTTGCATGTTTCTGATGACATATGATGTGGACCATCTTTTCATATGCTTATTTGCTATCTGATAGCTTCTTTGATGAAGTGTTTGTCAAAGTCTTTGCCCCCATTTGTTTGTTCTCTTATTGCTGAGTTTTTAAATTATTTGTATATTTTGGACAATAGCCCTTTATCAGATGTGTCTTTTACAAAGACACATCTGTGGGTTGTCTTCTAATTCTTTAGATGTTGTCTTATACAGGGCAGAAGTTTTTAATTTTATTTGGACCCTGCCTCCTCGTGGAGCTTATGTGTGCTTGGGGAACAGCATTCACTGTCGTTGGCTATTCTTTTGTAACTAATTCATAATAGCTAACAGTTGGGGAGCACTTATAGCATGCTAGTTTCTGTTCTAAACCCCTAGTCTGCACTCCTTATATAGAGAGCTATTTCTTTTTATTACAATTCCTGTTCCCCTTTCTGCTGTAGACAACCATCCTGATGCATTTCATGTATGTCCTTGTTTGTGTTTTGGGAATTTTAGGTTGTTGTTTTCTATGCATGTATTCTAATTTGTATTTACATCAGATATGTTGATGTAAATTAGGATGAATGCTGCCCTTTTTCTCCCAGCACTGTATTAGGAGGCTCTACCTGTGTCACTTTGTGCATCTACCCCACTTCTCCAGCTGTGTAACGGTCCAGAGTATAGTCATCATGTTTACCAGAAAGCCAGGGGCTCAGCACAGAATTCACCCAGAGCTGGCATTATTAATTACTTAGCGAACAGATGAGGCTTTTAGTTCAGTCTCTGGGACTTAGTTCAGTCAGAAATGCCAGCAAAACCCCGGAAGGGTCACATCCAAACCCCCAGCTTCAGTAGGCATCCCTTTCCCATCTCTCTGACCCCCGTACTGTGTGGACCACACACACACAGCCTGCTCAAAAGGAACATTTCCTCCCTCAACTTAGGGCCCCCTTCTACTTCCTGTCCTAACATCCTGTGCTTATGAACTCCAACAAGTCGTAATTACCAGCATGGAGTGAGCACTTTCCATGTGCCAGAGGCTGTTCTAAGCACTTAACGTGTATGAACTCATTTAATATTCACAACAAACCTATGAGGTCGGTGTCATCATTGTACCCATTTTGCAAATCATAAAATCGGGGCCAAGGTTCTCCCTGCTAGTAAGTAGCAGATCACGGAGGGATCCGAATGCAAGCCAGCAGATCACGGAGGCTGCATGTCAACCACCGTGTCATACTGTCCCTTGTAAGGTTCATTATACTCCTGTCCAGACCAGGTACAACTGTCACAAACTCTAAAGTACAGATAACTAGGCTTTGTCTTTTATTTTGAGTGTTGTTGCAACAACACTGCTGTTTAACTTTCCGGCATCCGGAATCTCGTCCACGAAGACCTGCAGACTTCTCGGTGGCCTGGTCACCGCACATCCTTGCTGGCATGCAAGACCCCGGACATTTTGTACTGCAAAGAAAGTCCACCTAATCCATTAAGACTTGCTGCGTCAAAATTTTATTCAGCGAACATTTGGTCAACTGTGGAGCCCGTTTCCCAGCCCAGCCAGACAGCAGGGCACTTGTCACTGTGTTTGGCAGATGCTCTTAGTCCCCTTTGTGTAACCGCATCCTGGGGACTGCAGCACTGCTGCTTCCCGGAGCCTGGGCTGCTTCTGAGGCCTTTGTTCTTCTCTCCCATGACCCATTGTTCTCAGACTTTTTGCTTTCTGCCTGATCATCTTGTTCTTACTCCATCTTAGCTACTGTTTGTTATCTTTATGTTCCCCACCCCCTTCTCTCTTGCTTCCGGCTTTTCTCTGTCCTCCTACCTTTTTCTTTCTCATGTTCGATGACATCTGATTTACCTGTTTTTAATTCGCCCTTCTTTTTCTCTAACCTTTCATCCTAAACCCCTCTTGGAGCTGGTTCCATGCAGTGTCACTTCTCCTTCTTTCCCTGTCCCACGCCCATCCTCCCCCACACTGGCTCCTGAACCTCCAAGTCCTCCAGGAAGCCTCAGCCACTCTGAGGGCAGGCCCCCTGCTTTCTCTTCTTCCTACTAATTGTTCAGGATCAAAGGGAGGGAGACAGCCCCCTCTGGCTATGCGACAGTAACCCTAAATTGTCCTCCTCTGGTCAGATTAGAATGTCAGCAATAAAATAGTTCTGGCTGCTTCCTCCTGAAGTTCTGATTGATGTCCCCTTTCCAAGGAAGGTGACCGGCACTGAATTCTTGCTGGTGTCTCTTTCATTTCCTGGGAACAATCTCCTTTATTTTCCCCCAGCTCTTCCAGTTAATCCTTATCACCTCAGCTCATCCCTTTGACCTCTGATCGGCTCTCCCCATTCACATATTTTTGAGCACATTTAATTACAAGATGGTCCCACCGCACCTCGTCAGATGTTTCCTCCTCCTCTCATTCTCTCGGGGCACCTGCCCTTGACATACGCCCTGGAATACCTGAGTTCTGCTCTCTTGTTACCCTGACAAGGTCACCAGTGAAGGTCAAAGAGGTGCTACAGGGACACTGATATGCCATTAAAGGGACACGTGGGTTTGACATGGGTTTGATTTAATGGACATATGTTATTTCCCAACATAAAACCTGACCTCCCTCACAGATAATGCCAGCCTCTCCTGAACCACTCATGACTATGAACACTTGTTCTGTCAATATCTTCATGCCTTCGCTCTTTCTGTCCTTTTTCTTCTCAAATTTCTGACTGTATCCCCCATGGCTGAGAATGCCACCATGCTTCTGCCAGGATACGCTCTAGGTGTATCAGGACCCAGCTTGAGTCCCACGTCCCTTGTGGAGCCGTCCCTGCTCTCTTCTCAGAGTCCCCGGAGCTGTCCGGATGATGCAAGTGTACTCGTGTTTGTACCATTGCTACCAGGTTTGCTAGTAATGTTTCTATTTGTCCATGTTTTTGTTTCTCTCCTAAGAGTCTTTGCTCCTTCAAGGCACAAGACCACATTTTCAGTGTTTAGAGTCTAAGTGGGCAGATGGGAAATTATTTTGGAGCTTTAACAAATTATTTGGAGCTTTAAATTATTTTGGAGCTGTAACTGAATCCATAAGTGTAGAATCTCAGATCCCTCCCTCCAGCTCCAGTCACATGCTGCCTTGTCCTGGGGCTGTCCCAGCATATGTCACAGTTTCCCTACTGGACTGTAAGCTCCTAAGGTGAGTGGGGCAGGGCATCTCTAAGAGGATCCATCCCATCTTCCCGAAAACCCAGCACTGTTGCAGCCTGGGTGCTCGCCAAAAGCTGTTGAATTGGCTTGGAGGTCAGAAGCCACAGCCCTCTGGCCAACAACCTCCAGGGCAGCAGGAGAACAAGGGTATTGAGGTGACAGGGTAAGGGGTTAGAAGCATTTGGGTGTTCACCTGCTCGAAAATCAGTCTTTTCACTTGCAAGACCCAGAAGAGAAAGCCTACGCAGTAAACCCTGGCCCAGAAGTATCTTGCATCTTGGCACCAGGACCCCAAGAGGAACTGGGTATTTGAGGCCACGACAGGGTCTTCATGCTGACTGCAGAGGTCAGGGCTCTTGGTTCCATGAAACTTTGGCTTCCTTGATTTCTTGCTGCAGTGACAAACTCAAGTGACAGCATGTGGCTGAGGATTCAGGACTCGGGAGTGCCAGCCATGCACTCCTGGGTCTCTTGTTCCCACTTTGAGAAATTGTATCACCAGCGATGGCATCGTTGCTGACCACACCTGTCTTCATCTCCTATGGCTGCTGCGACAAAGTACCACGAACTTCGGGGCTTAAAACAACACGAGTTTATTATCTTACAGTTTTGGAGGTCGGAAGTCTGAAATGAATCCTACAGGTGCTAGAGAAGTGTCCACAGGGCCACGTTCCTTCAGAGACTCTGGGAGAGAATTGATTCCTCAACTTCCATTTTCTAAGGGCTGCCCACGTTCCTCCACTTGTGACCACATCGCTCCCACTTCCTTTTCTATCTTCCTGTCTCCTGACCCCAGGCTCCTGCCGCTCCCTTTGCGATCACATCAGGCCCATCCAGAAGATCCCTCCATCTCAAAATCCTTAACCTAATCATATCTTCAAGGTCCCTTTTGCCAGGTAAGGTATAACATATTCACAGGCCCTTCGGGGGCCACTGTTGACCTGGCCACGATGCCTCACAGAAGGACCTACATGGCAATTGAGTTTTAATTATGAAATATTTCATGCTTACAGGAAAGTTCAGAGCAGTACGATGGCTTCTGTCAGCGCCGAGCTGATCGAGAAAGCAAGGTTTGATGGTGAGACGTCCAGTTGGAAGAATGCACAAGAGGCAGACAAGAGAACAAAACGGCAGGCACCGACTTTACTGTGCGGAGCGCACTTCCGTTGAGGGGTGTGCAGTTCTATTGTGGGGAGTGTAGTATTGCACACACTCCTGCTCCCCTTCCTGTGCTCCCCTTCTGCTCTCCAGGGGACCACATGGCTCCACACACAGCAGAGTACAATAGTGGCCTTCAGCTACGCATGCATGATGCAGTAAGCTGAAGGATGTTTACATATTTTAGGCGCAGGCGCCCTGCTACACTAAAGTAACATTCTAGATCCTGCGTCCTATTCCTCGCCGGGGAGCCCGCATCACTATCAGACCTGAGACTCACAGTCTCCCGAGTGAGATTTCACCAGACGCACTAACTTTGGAGCTTAACCCTCACCTAAGATGCAAGTCCACAGGGAGGAACCGAGCCTTGAGGCCCTGATAGGAATTAGCCAAGAAGAATGGGGGTGGGAGGGGGAGGGGCATGAGGACTTTCCATGCAGAGGGAACAGCACATGCATAGCGTGGTCTGGGGGGTGCAGTGTGGCTGAAGCATTAGAAGGAGATGAGAATTAGTGGGGGCCAGACCCCAAGGACGCTGTGTGCTGTGCTGAGTGTGGATTTTACCCTCCAAAGGATGGGGCGGTCAGCTTGATGTAGCTTGAGAGGGAATGTGGCCTTGTTGCTTCTCGGCTGGTGTGACCCCATGGAGGCTCCTGAGCTTCTTTGCACCTCCTTCCTCACCCGTAAAATCAACAGACGTTTTCTTAGACCTGTCAAGAGAACTAAATGAGATAAGTTTTGTACAAATTGCCTGGAACTCTAAAATCACTCCCTCAACCGCAGTCTAGGCTCCTGTTGTTCTTGTCACTGAAGGCATTCGCCCCAGGGGAGGTGACGGGGCAGGGCGCAGGGAGACAGGATCTGCCGCTCCAGGGGCATGTGGGCAGATGTCTTCCTGGCTGGCTCTACAGAATGTTCCAGCAAAGCCGGAGGGCGGTGGTAACTTCTCAGCAGCTCAGCCTCTCGGGGAGCAAGAAAGAAAACATGAATGATGCTCTTCCAGAGGCCAGGACTCCCAGCCTTCTGGGACCCCCAAGCACCCCTCGTAGCCTGATCCCACCTCACTGCCCCAGCAGCAGGAAGCAGGCTGGAGGGAGCTGCCTGCAGATCTTCCAATTTAGGAACCTGGATCCTTTCTTTACTTTGCATTGCTCAAGGCGGGGTCTACCTCTGATTCATCTTTGTCTCCCCATACCTGCCTACCCCACTGCACTGTACCTGGCTGCGCAGGAAGCCACGTGACTTGGAGCTGCTCTCAGCACCCCCAGGGGCTCAGGATTTCATTTCCCAGAACCTGTTAAGTTGGAAGCTCCCAGAACAGTACTTGCCCACTGCTGGATGTGGGCCCCTCACCAACCAGGAATGTGTTTCTGAAAAGAGGCTCAGTGACTGGGGGGTGGGGACGGCCAGTTCCTTGTGAATACAAAGCGTCCCATTGATTTCTGGGGAACAACTTCAGTAATTTGCGGGCAGCCATTCAGTAATCCCTCGCCCACCTGCGTGGTCCAACTAATGAAGTAGGAAAATAATTCAATTTATGAGACTTAGAAAATAAAATAAAATAAAAAATGCCCCCTTATCTAAAAATCCCCGTTTTTTTCACTCTTGGCCTCCGGGCAGAAGGCTCTGACTGGTCCAATGGTACAAAAATTGATTTTCCTTCAGGGTGGCCGTGGCTTCCAGCGGACAGTGGTTCCCACTTAGCAACCCACCCTTGACCCTGGGGGAGAACCAGAGCCAGGGGGCTGGGTCTCTGTGAGCCATCCTAAGCGGATGATTGTAAATTCAGCCAGTGACCCTCTGTCACCAGTGCTAGCCCTTCCCCACTCCTCTGACAGTCTCTTTCCATCAGAAGAGAACTGGATTCTCGCTGCCATTCTCTCCTTGCCAGGGTCTTAAACATCATGTGATCGTCTCCCATGCCTGCCCCCAAACGAGGCCTCACTGCACAGTGGTTAGTCGCAGGCCCTTGAGTCAGACAGACATGGGTTCACATTTCAGCTCTGCCTCTTCTGCCACTTACTATGTGACCGAGCAAGCTACCTAACCTGAGAGCCAAGCGGGCTTTTTGAGAAAAATAAATAAGATAATGAATGTGTTGCACTTAGCACAGAATCAGGTAGTAAGAAGCAGATGTCAGCCATTATTATCATCATTACCTTTTAAAGTTTTTATTTGAAAAATTATCACTCCAGTAAAGTTGACCTTTTCTTGGTGTATAATTCTTTGAATTTAGTACATGTAGAGATACATGTAACTGTCACCATAATCAGAATACACAATAGTTCCATTCTCTCCCCCAAACTCCCTCCTGCTACCTCGTTCTCTTTCCCCACTCACGACCCTGCCAACCACCAATCCCATCTCCCTCTCTGTCAAGGATGTCATATAAATGGAAGCTCTGAGACTGGCCTCTTTGACTTAGCATGACGCCTTAGCCATTCATCCAAGCTGTGTGTATTGGTAGATCCTTCTTTTTCCTTACCCAGGAGTATGCACATGCTGAAAACTGCTTTCTATTGCTTCCATCCCAACCAACTGTCCAAGTCAGAGAAACACGGATAGACTCTACAAGGCCTTGGCCTAGAAGTCACTCTCCTTGGGAAGCTGGTAGCCCCCATATTGGGTCAGGTACTCTCCCTATTAACTTCGCATAAGACTTTCTGAAAGAAAAGGCATTGAGTCCAATCGTATGGTTTGAAAGAGAAAAATCTTTGGTCCCCTGGGTGGTAGCAAACGGAAGACACCAAAGGGCTGACCGATGATGTCTGGGGCACAGCACTCTGGGCTTCGGTCCCCTCGTGCTCCATGGCCTACAATTTGCAGCCAGCTGGCCAGGGAGAGCCGGGCAGCCATTTGCCCCACACACGGATCACGGGACAAAAGAAGCTGGTGCCCGTGGGTGGGGAGCAGGGTTTCAGAGAGAGAAGGGGTGATAGAGCAGGAGAGAGAGGGCATTTGTGGCCCTGAACACCATCTTTCTCTCTACTATTTTCTTTCCCCACACTGGTTTAGAGGCACAGCCCAGCTGCCGCCGTGACCTTTGTTCAAAGTTGTCATCGACAGGCACCTCTTTCTTAGCGTCGTTAGAGGAAAGATGCAACACTGGTCTCCAGATTGTCCTAGGAATGTCTTTCTCGCCTTTATGTCCTGTCCATTCCTGGGGCTGGGTCCTAGGCCTACTGCGAGAGAGAGAGAGAGAGAGAGAGAGAGAGAGAGAGAGAGAGAGAGAGAGATAGAGAGAGAGAGAAAGAGATTCTTTGCTTTCTAAGTCCAAAGTCCATGGCCAAGACTCAGAGTCTTTCTAATGCCTCCCAGACTCTCGGGGGACACACCGCAGCAGTGGGCCTGACAGAAGGCCCTGTTCTGTTGTCCACTGGGGGACCTGTGAGCTTTGGCTCAGGGGAAATAAGCTTGTTCCAGAGTGCAGGGCACAGCTAGCTGTGGGGGTGGGCTACGGCCAGATGGCCTGGGTGTCCCAGATAGTGCTGAAATCAAGCTCTCACTTCCTCTGGAAATCTCAGGCTTCTGTAATATGTGTGTTTACCAATTCTCCCAAGGGTTTTGGTTCACGGGTTTTCTGAGCAATAAATCAAGCAGGAGAGCAAAGGTTACAATCCTCATAAGACTAACACCCAGAAACACAAAACACTGAAGGCAGGTGAGTGAGTTAGAAAACACGGACTCTCATCTAGACCTGGCAGTAGGAAGATCTGAGTGGTGTCATGAGTCCTAATCCCAGCTCTGTCTGCAGCCCAGAGACCGTGGGCAGCCCCTGGACCATGCGAGCCCCTGTTTGAGACACAGAGGGAAAGATGAGATTGGTCCTTGCTTGCCAAGGGTACATGGAGATGAGGCACAAGAGATAAAGTAGGAGAGAGGAATAAGGAGTTGACGAGGACACGATCGGGGTCAGGAAGCGCCCTAGGAACCAAAGGGTGAGATGTAGGTGTTCCAGGCGGACTTTCAGAGCAGGGGGAAGGGGCCTTGGCCTTGGGGGCAGGGGAGATGGCAGAGGCAAAGTCACCTCAGGAGAATGCACGGTTCATTCTGGGGCAATAGGAGGGAAGGCTGGAGGCCATAGGAGACACTATAGATGGCCCGCCCAGAACCCCATCACCAGGAGGTACACCCATTTCCCCATCCCTCTACCCTTCTCCAGAGAATTGCTTTTGGCTGACAGGAGCCACCTAGCCATTACAGTCACAGGGGTCACCTGTAGCCAACAACTGTGTGACACAGGGTTACAAAGGCCCACCCCTTTCTTCAAGGTAGACCGGCTCTGTGGTGCCATCCACACACCCGAGCTCCCGTGGGGTCAGGCTGAGGTCAGACTTGAGCTGAAAACAGCTTTGCTTGGCTCTTCACCTGCCCCACCCAGTTTTTCCTCCTTCCTTACTGCTTTTCATCCTGGGAGCTCTCCCTCAATCTATCATTTGCATAAAAACCCCCATCTCAGATTCTGCCTCTAAGGAATTCAGCCCAACCTGGCCCAGCACAAGGCAGAGCCAAGGGGACTTTGAATAGTAGAAGAACTTGGAACTTGAGAGCAGATTAAATAGAAGGAAACCTGGCTCTTTCAAGCTGTTCCCACCCGTGTTGCTTACTTTCAAAGTTCAGCCAGTGGAAGGGGCTCACTGCACTTTTTCTACTTGGGGTCCAGCCTCATACAGACCGAGAAGAATTTCCAGTGGATTTGCTCACGGGCTGGAAGTGCTTGGGTTTAGGAAGTGTACTGAACGGAAATCGTATTAACGACCACAAAGTGGCTTAGTGAGAGGCTGAGTCTTTGGGAAACAAGCTACCTCGGTGAGGGGTCAGGAAAGAAAGGCCTCTCAACTGCATGGAGTTTATGCACATTCACATCGAGTGTCACTGTGACAAAGCAGAGCTGCTTGCTGGGATGCTGCTTCCTCTTACCCACGGTGAGCTAGCTCTTCAACAGGAACGCGGCACTTTCCGAGGGGCAGAGACAGACAGGCTCGTGTTCTCCTTTTAGTGCCTCAGCCGGATGTGCTGGTCACTGCAGATGGCTGACTCCCACGTGCCCAGGAAGGGGACGATAGCGCTTCCTGTCCAGGTGCAAAGGCTTCGACTTGCTTCTCTTTGGACACAAAAATGCTTTGAAAACTTACAGGCCCTACCAGTCTTTTTGGCACAGAAGCCCAAAATACCTTTTAGAGCCAAGGGACGGGGGCATTGATCTCTTATCCCAGGAGATGTGGAGCCAGACGAGGTACTGATTAACCTGCCAGCAGCTCCTTGCCAAGGCTGTCCCCCCCACCACCCTCCCCTCCAGGGAACCCTTACCTAACAGCTCTGCTCGGCCCAAAGCTGACTTTCTTCCTCCACTGGTCACTGGCCGGGTTCATGGCAGTTTATTTAACTTTATTGGTCAGGAAAAGGCCAGGGTCTCGGTGGCGGGACAGATGACCTTTGGAACTTTGAGCCCTAGGGTCACCCTCTCCTTCCTTTAGCTGATGCACCTGAGTTAACTCCAGACACCAGAACTGGGAGATGCGATCCCGTAGGCTCAGTTTTCTCTATGAAAATAATCATGATAATTACATGGAGGGGGAGGGAGAATCATTCAAACCCATCCCAGTCACAGGGCGATGTCTGCTTGGTTTCATCATCTCGTGGAGGTTTTTAATCATTTCTCTTGGGAGTCCTTCAAAAGCCATTCTCTGCCAGCCGCCGGAGGTGACTCGAAGGGAGGCCCAGAGCCCACATCAGAAAGATGGCTGTCCCTCTGCTCTCTGCACCGGGCATCACTCTGGCAGGCATGAGAGCGAGGCTGGTGAAGGCACCAGGACATAGCGAAGGGTGGAAAGTGTGCCACATGGGACAAAAGCAAAAGAAGGGGCTCAGATGGACAGAATGGGAGAGGGAGGGTGTCATAGCAGAGGGCACTCAGATGACATGGGTGTGACCTCCCGGGGTTCAAGAACTGGGCAGAGGTCACTTCATTATAAGAAAGAACAACCTAGTTGTGCTGCAGTTGTGCCACAAAGGACGGGGCTACCTCAGGTGGCCGGTCCCCAACCCCATCCACGCTGGGCCTCTATTCCCCTAACCTGAGGGGACAGTCCAGGAGAGCAGGCGAGTGTCGCCAGCCCTGTCCTGGATCTCGACGAGGCTGGACTAGAACCTGATAACCTGGGCAACTCCTCCCTCCGTGCACACCTTGGGGGTGGAACAATCTTCCTTAGGATCCCCGGTTTCCCTTGAATAGAGAACGGGTCCTGCTGCCTGCACCCCAATAGAGGTGGGGTGTAGGCAGGAGGACCCATAATTGTCACTGTGCTTTATGTACACCGAAACACTTCCAGCACTGAGAATTGCCGGACGCCATGGTTTCTAGCATCACTTTAACTCTTTAACACTTTAACTCATCTGATTCTATGACACTGGGGCTTCCCTGTCACTTGGGAGTCCTAAGGGAGGGACAAGGGGTTGGAGCTGCTAAGCCAGGAATTGCTCTGTGAACAATAATAATACAATGGTGGTGCACTTGTCTATAATTATTATTAGACACTAATTATACAGTGTGTACACATGTGTCTATCTTTATAGCTCCCCTGTCAGGTACATGGACCAGGTATGACATCATGCAGGTGTCCAGGGTGGGGAATAAGATGGGCCCCCACTTCCTGGGGCTCAACGCTGCTCTGGAATTTCAGGGCCTATGTTTAAGGGGCTGGAGGGCAGTGGAAGCTGTGACCCTCCCAAAAGACCCCCTCCGTCCCCAGATCCCGTGTTGGAGGCAGACCAATTCATTGCAAACCAACCCACTAAGAACCAAATAGAAGGAAATCAATTCAACAAATTCTTCCTAGAGTCCCCAAGCTGGACGTGATCTCTCCCCCTCTAAACTTCAAGCCTGTCTTTCAGAAAAGTATTTTTTGTGGTTTTACTCGTCCATTTAAAGAATGATAGTGTAACGTATCATTAAAGCCTCGCCCCACTCATTCTACCCCTGGTCCTCTCCTGCTGGAACCCGTATTTCCGCCAGTAGAGTTTTGACAAGGACATTGATTTACTTAAGCAGATGTGTTGACCGTTGCTCAGAAAACTAGGCCCACGCCTCTTTTTGGGACACTTTTAGCTCTCAGAGCTTCTGCTCTTATCACCCCAAAAGAGGCAAGAACAGTGTATTGACTTTCTTCCCACAGCAGGGAGGATGATGTTTGCTGTGGAGCAGAAATATTGATGAGATGAGTGGGTGGGTGAGTGAGAAGTGGTCGTTCTGTTTTTGGTATGAAGAAATGATCCTTCAAGGGACACCATTAGCCAGGCCCTTGATTCTCACCAGGCCCCAGCACAGTTCTGAGCATAGAATGTTTGTCCCACCCACCCATCCCCCATCCCGTCCCCAGGCACAGGACAGCGGCCTCTCACTGCCAGAGAGCTGCCTCCTCTGTGACGGTTGTTCTCCAGAATCCCCTCCTTGTCCACAGGGTGTGGATTCATGTGAACTTGGCTCCCAGGGGATCTCCCTCTCAAGGGCGTTTGTCTCCAAATCTTGACCTCTGAGCCTGGAGCAAAGAGCTCAGTTGTCAAGCGGGAGCCTTCCCCGGGGAGGGCCCTGGGCAGGGTGAGTGAAATGGACAGACTTCTCTGGAAAGCAGAGTACAACATCCAGAAACAGCCCCGTATATGATAAAGCTTGTACGTGATAATGGCAGCAGCCCAAATCGTGGGGGTAGGAATAGGTGATGTTATGGTTAGCGGTAGGATAACCAAAGAGCCCTGTAGCATCGGAAACAATTGGGGGAGTCCATCTTGCATACTGGCTACATGGCAGAGGGAGGGGAGAGCAAGCATAGAAATGAAACCATCCGAGAACTAAAGGAAAACATGGGTAAAGTTTTTTATAATTCGGAAGTGGGGAAAGCTTTTCTAATTCTGATGTAATATCCAGAAGTAATAAGGGGAAAGATGAATAAGTTTCAAAGAATTTAACTTTCGTATGGCAAAAAAATAAATAAATAAATAAATAAATAAATAAAAATAAAAAAAAATTAAAAAAAACATTAAAAAAAGGAAAACAAATGACAAACAGGTAAAAAAAAAAATAGATTTACAACCTACATCATAGACATCTTAGACTGTAAAGAGCTTCTAATGTAAATGAAAAGACTAACAACCTGTGAGAAAACTGCTTTAAAAATATGAACAGTTTAAAGAAAAAGAAAAGTGAAAATTTCAAAACCATATGAAAAAGTGCTCAACTTCACTTGTAGGTAAAGAAAGAAATGCAAACTCTCCCCACGGAACTATTTCTTGCTGATCAAAATGGCCAAAATCCAAAAGTTTAATAAAATACTGTCTTGTCCAAACTGTGAGAAAACAGACATTCTAAGACTGTTGTGTACGTGGTGGAAAAAAACGTAACTAAACAATAAGGTAGGTGTCCTTGAAAACTAATATTTGAGGCATGGAAGAAAGGTAATTCAGATACAAAAACTATAAGATGAAGCAAAATCTCTAGAATTCTGAATTTGAATGGAAAGGATCAGTATGAACTCATTTCTTCTTAAAATTAAAAAAAAAATCTGTTTTGATCTTCTGAAAAGACCTGGCATTACTGAACAACACAGCAACAAGGAGTGCTTCTAGGATGCAGCTGGTGGCCTCCAAATACTATTTTCAAATAAAAGGAACCAGGGATCCTTGGAGAACATGTGATTGCAAAACAGGGGGAGCAAAAGTACAAAGTGAACTTGAGCTTGGAACAGCCCCTCATACCAGAGAGCAAAGAATGTGTCAGTTTTCTAATATAGAGGCTGTGTTCAAAGGACTCAAAGATAAAGGGGACAGGCTATCATAGGACCCAAAAGAAAGTCAATACAGATAATAATTGCAGTTTATTAACCTCATTGATCATCTTTGGTGGATACTAGAGAACTAACTTATTAGGAAAACCAATAAATAAAGGGGGTGGTGTCAAGCATTTATTGTCTTTTCCTTAAAAACTATACCTTTGGGTAACCAAATAGCTGATAGAGGGAAGTTTCTCTCTACAGAAATAGTCCACATAACCAAAGGAGAAAAGATAGATTTAAATATTGCCATTTTGCAAACCCTAATGAATAGATCAACAGCTGTGAAGAAGCAGAAAGACAAAGAGTCACTGTGTGCTTCCTAATTGAAGAACATGATACCACTGGCAAAGTAATTCTGCCAAAAGATATGCCCTCCCAAATACGATCAAGCATCTAGATTTAAATTCCAATTTACAGGAAATATGGGAGGCAGAGGAACGTGTTAAAATAATACCACAGAGACATAGCCAGAAAGATCCAGACTGTGGAGGGGAGGGGGAGAATGCTGGGGAAGTCTATTCAAAGAGTCTAAAGAGACACAATAACTAGTTTCATATCTTGTTTCCTCCTGATTCAAACAAACAAGTTAGGCTTTTTTTTTTCTTTTTTAAGGCATTTATGGGACAATGGAAAAATGTGAATATTGATTAAAGAGTTGACGTTATTAAGGAATTATTGTTTTCTGTGGCTGTGTTTCAAAAAGGGAACCATTCCATTTTAGAGATACGTACTAAAATATTAAGAGATAAAATGATATAATGTCTGAGATTTGCTTCAAAAGAATCCAGGGTCGAAGAAGGGAAAAGAGTGGGGATATAGACGAGACAAGGGTAGCCATGGGCTGGTAATTGTTGAAGCTGGACAACGGGCACATGACAATTCACTAAACTATTTTCTATATTTTGGTGAGTATTAAAAATTCTCAATAATAAAAAGAGATTTAAAAATTTAGTGATTTCTTATCCCAGGAGGCAAAAGATTTGCACAATGAAACTACAAAACATTGCTGAAAGAAATTAAAGATGACACAAATAAATGAAAAGATATCTGTTTTCATGGACCAGAAGATTTACTATTATTTAAAATATCCATACTATTCAAAATTATCTAAAGATTCAATGGAATCTCTATTAAACTCTCAATGGCATTTTTTTTTTCATTTTTGCACAAATGGAAAAAAAAATCCAAAATTTCATATGTAATCTCAAAGGACCCCCTAATAGCCAAAACAATCTTCAGAAAGAAGAACAAAGCTGGAGGTATCACAGTCTTAATTTCAAAATATATCACAAAGCTAAAGTTATTAAAACAGAATAGTACGGGCATAAAGCAGACATATACACCAATGCAACAGAATAAAGAGTCCAGACATAAACCCTTGTGTCAAATTATGGTCACATTATCTTTGACAAGGGTGCCAAGACAACACAATGGCAGAAGGATATCCTCTTCAACAAAAGATGTTGGAACAAATGGATGTCACATGCAAAAGAATGAAGATGGACCCTTATTTTATAAAAATTAACTCTAAATGGATTAAAGATCTAAATGTAAGACCTGAAACTATAAAACTTGTAAAAGAAAACATAGGGGGGAAGCTTTAAGACACTGAAATGGGCAATGATGTCTTGGATCTGGCACCAAGAGCACAGCTGACAAAAGCAAATATAGACAAATGGGACTACATCAAACTTAAAAGCTCTGCACAGCAAAGGAAATAATCAACAGGATGAAAAGGCGAGCTATGGAATGGGAGAAAATATTTGCAAACTATATCCAATAAGGAGTGAGTACCCAGAATGTATAAAGAACAAAAACCAAATAATCCAATTAAAAAATGGGCAAGGGGCTTAAATGACATTTCTCTAAAGATGATATGCAAATGACCAAGAAGCACATGAGAAGATGCTCAACATTACTAATTATCAGAGAAATGCAAATCAAAGTCATAATACCACTTTATGACTATCGGAAAAAAAAACAGAAAATAAGTGTTGACAAAGACATGGAGAAGTTGGAACCCTTATGTGCTGTTGGTAGAACTGTAAAATACTACAACCATTAAGGAACGGTATGGACTTTCCTCAAAAAATTGAAAATATGACCCAGCAATTTCATTTCTGGGTATACATCCAAAAGAACTGAAAATAGGATATCAAAGAGATATCTGCACTCCGTGTTCATTACAGCATTATTCACAATAGCCAAAAGGTGGAAGCCACCTGACTGTCCATCAGTATATGAATGGATAAAGAAAATGGAAAACAGACATATACAATGGAATATTATTCAGCCTTAAAAAAGGAGGAAATCCTCTCATATGCTATGACATTGACGAAGCTGGAGGACATCATGCTAAGTGAAATAAGCCAATCACAAAAAGACAAATACTACACGATTCCACTTATATGAGGTCTCTAAAGTAGTCAGACTCATAGAAACAAAGTAGGATGGTGGTTTCCAAAATCTGGGGGGAGGGAGAAAGGGAGAGTTGTTTGATGAGCATAGAATGAAAAGTTCTTGAGCTCTGTCGATAATGTGTATAGTTAATAATACTTTAATGTACACTTCAAAAACGAATAAATTCATGTTATGTGTTTTTTACCACAATTAAAAAAAAGAAAAAAAATGATTCCTTTGCTGGAGAGGCTGATCCTCAGCCTCGGGCTGATCATCTCAACCCTCCCCCACACTAACCAGCTGGAGGAGAAGAGGCCTGGCAAAGGAGCTCCAATTGGGATCCCATCCTTTGCTGCCCCAGGCCAGGCCCGGAGCCCTCAGCAGCTGAATAGCAGTGAAAGCAGCCATGGGCAAATCCAAGAAAGAAGGGAGTCCCTGTGCTGGGCCAAGGTCATTCGGCTAGTTAGTGGCAGAGCTGGGACCAGCTGTCGCAGGTCTGGCTCTGGGCCTGGTGGACTTTCAGGCATACACACACGAATCACCATCACTGGCCCCAACAAAACTGGTTCTCCATTACACATGATGGGCCCAGGCCCAGCGCCCATGAGCATTGCAGGGGCCCGAGCAAATGTCTTGGCTCCGAAATTAAAAAAAAAAACAAAACACAGCAAAATCAATAAAGGGACATGTTTACAAATTATTGCACTGTCGCTTACTCAACTGCAACTGTGCTCAGCTATTTTTTAACATTATTTTTGGATTCTGGTCAACCTGGGATGTAGGCACGTTTTAATGTGTTTGCTGTGATACACAGTGGAGCCTCCAAAATCCGCGTGTGGGGCCCCTCCTAGGTCATCGGACAGTCAGTATACTGAACTCTGAGGGGCACGGACCTGGGTGCCCCAGCTCCAATGTCCTGCCACCAGCAAAATTGTAGTTTTTGGTGAAATCAGATACCAGTAAGTCAGACTTGCTGTTGCCTGGATTTGGGGCTGCAGGAACTGCTGTCCACTGGCTAGGACACCTCAGTCTCCAAGCAAGTAGAATCTCATGGGCCTTCCTCCTCCGTGCCTCGTGGCCGAGCTTCATGTGCTCTCAGCTGTGCTGTTTTGCAGAACTGCAGTGGGTACATCTAGGCCCCAGATTTGGAAAGTTACCCCACAATTAGACTCCGGGTTCCAGTTGCAACACTGATTCTTACCAGCTGTGCAGCCTCAGGAGCGGCAGTCACAGAACCTCTGACCTTCAGTATCCTCTGAAGAGGCTGCTTACAACGCCCCGGCCTGCCCCACCTCCTCCTCAGAGGTGTTGTCGGTTTCAGCCACAATAAGATTTGCTTCAAGTAAACTCTCTGGAATGTTGTTTATGGGATGATAATGGCTCCAAGAATGTTCTAGTCCCCTCTCCAGGAAGCTCAGAGCACATTTCTGGTAGAGAGGATCCCTCTATGTGTCCTCCCCTGCCCCTCGGGACCTCCCATGAGTGCTCTTTGCTGCAGAAACAGGCAAAGGGAACCAGTCCTCAGACCAGGGAGCCCGGGACCATGGCGTCACTATCCTCATGGCCCAACTGGTCCCAAACCCCACTGCCTTGCATCGTTCTCAGGCCTCTGAAGGGAAATAATCCTCAGAGCCCAGAAAGACTCACTTGTTCTCTGCATCTTCCATGTGGGAGGTAGAAAAAACTAGTCTCACTTAAGATGGAAAAAGCAAAAACCTGTGAGGCCAGGGGCCAGGGGAGGCCCGCCCGTCAATAACAGGAAAGGTGAGTAACAGCAGGCAGGGGCTGACACACAGTTCTCAGTAGTCTGTGAGCCTGGTGCTTCGCTGGGTGCTGACCTAGGGATGGAGAAGCATTGCCAAGATGAATAGGGCAGGAACCCCCCTTCCGGTGGGGAAGGCAGGTATATAACAGGTTACTTCTGTATGGTGCACAAAGAATGGAAACTCTCAGCTCTGCATGGGGAGTGAGGGAAGGCTCACGGAGGATGTGTGAGCTGGCTGTTGAAGGCTGGGTCCTTTTTCAGGCAGAAAAGTCAGGGGAGGGCAGTTGGGCAGAAGGACCAGCTGTGCCAAGTGCCAAAGTATGAGGGGACAGCTGTTGGGCCGGAGGGGAAGCCTGGGGAAGAAGTCCCGGAGGAATGTGGCCGGCGAATGGGCAGGGCCTTGGGCCACACAGAAAGGTTACGCTTTTATCCCAAGGGCAGTGGGGAGCTTTGGGGAGCTTTCAGCGGAACAGTGAAATGCTTACTTTTGCATTTTGTAAAGCTGGGAAGGGCAGCAGAAGACGAGTGAGAGAGGAGCGGGAGGCAGGTGGCACAGCAGGCAGGAACTACAGAGCTTGGCTGGTAGCAGTCGCAGGTTGACCAGAGGCCTCTCCCATGCTAACAGAGGGGTCTTTGTGTCCCTCACATGGGACATTTAGGACTCCCCTCTCTGTTGACTGCTGGGCCCCATCTGCTGGGCCCGCCAGAAAAACTAGCCTTGCCCAGACTGCCTATAAGGGACCTTCACGGGTGGCAGGAAAGTCACTTGACTGCTCACTCCAGCTGCCCTCTCTCGCAGCCTCCAAGCTTGGTGAGCCCTAAGCTGCCCTTTACTCCTTTTCCCCTCCGTCCAGGCTGCAGACCTCTTAGATTTCCAATGAGCTCCTCTGTCTCATCCCCCACTTTGCCACCCCCCGCAGAGGAGCCTGGGATCCCCACCCGTATGCGCGATACAGCTTGAAGCTCAAGCTTCTCCCTCGGCTTCTCAACTGTCACCAGCAGTCAAGGGACTGAGCTTGCTTGCCTAGCCTCCCCCGGGTGTAGTGAGCGTCCACACCGTGACAGGCTGAGGTCCACACGGGTTGGCATTTCCACAGGGAGTCTGCTGCCGGCCCCTGCCAAAGCAAACACGTCACCCTTCTCTTTCCAACTCTTTCTGAGGCTGCTGGCCATTGCTGCCGCCTTAGCCAGGCAGGGCCTCCCCTGATCTGGCCTGGGTGGGCGTCCCTGAGCCTGGATGGGGTGATGGGGTGACATAGTCAAGACTGGGTCCTAGCTCGTGGGGTGCAACATAAATTCTGGTGATCAGGTCACCTGAAGTGCGGGGGGGCCCGCAGTAACATGGGGGAGGGCTGGCTCCACATACTGTAAATAAGTACAGGAATCAAAGTTCAGAAAGGCCAGGTGACCTCTTCCAATTGACCAGAATGTGGGCAGATACCCAGGGGGTCATTTGGAAGGACACAGCAGGAGACCATGAAAGGGGAGACTCTTGATCTCTAGGGGCCTACTGTCCAGAGGTGGACACCGGATACTCTACGAGGACACTGGATACTCTCCCAGAGGACAGCTCTAGGGCTGCAAACTGTTGGGCTCGGCTGTGCTAGGGTCTGGGGATGCAGCATAAAATGGAGCTCAAAGTCTAGTGGGAAGGCAGACGAGCAAACAACAGCCACCAAGACTCAGGGGATCAGATCTGGTGGAGGTGTGGTGTGCTGGACTGTCCCCCTAGCACCCCCACAGAGGCAGCAAGGCCTGAGCTGCCTTAAAGAAGTAGGCCTTCCATTCTCAGTCACTCTATACCATCCCATGTCCTGGCTCTTGACCTGACCCTCCCAGAAAAGGGGCATCCTGAGTACCTGACTTGGAATCTACATTGCCCCATGGGTTTTCAAGAAATGGCTTAAGGACAAGCACTCTGAATCACAGTTGCATCATCCAGAAATGTACCTGAACCTCATTTAGTATCGCTTTCTTTTTTTTTCAATTTTTGAAATTCCTGGACGCTAATTTCCTGCACACTTCCCTCTGCTTAACTTCCAGGGGGAATCCCAGACATTTAAAACATCAGCTATTCAGTTAATACATCAACCTATTCCCTCTCAATTTTCATCTATGTTTCTAGCCCTGTGGTTTTTCTTCATTGTAATCAGCTTTGCATGAACTATTTTGGGCTCTGCTTTTTCCCCCTATCATTTCACATACATATTCCAGCAACAAATGTATCACTTTTAACAACCTCTCCTACATTTTAGCTTGTGTTTCTGCCAGTGACTATGGCCTTGGACAAGCTCTGGCCTTCTGTGGGACTCTCGCCTCTTTATCTGTAAAACACGGTGATTTGGAAACTCTAAAGTCCTTTCCAAACCTTAACTTTCCGAGTGTCTATGATTTTCCAGCTGTAGAATCCTAAATTGTAACTTTACAGCAACAATCCCCAGAAGGGAGAGACCCAGCATCTGCTGAGAGCTCACTAGGAGGCAGGATGGCAGGAAGGCACTGAGAAAGAGATAGGTAGAAAAAGGGACACTTATTCCCACCCACCATTTTTCAGCAAAAACATGGTGTGGGCCCTGGCTGGGTGATCGAGACCCCTTTGTTCCTGGTCCAGCCTGGGATGCCAGCCATGTGAGGAAATGGTGGGGGGTGGGGAGTGGGGGTGCTCCCCCTCTCACCCTAGCCTCCAAGCCTTGCCTTGGTCCCTTCCTCTCCATGACAAAGCACTTTTGGAGCCTAAGCCCAACCCCTCCAGACCACAGAGTGCTGATTCACGGTGGGACAGCAGGTTCCACCACAAGGCCCCCTCCTGTGCCCTGCAGCTCCAGGAAGGACTGACTCCTCCAGGCAGTTTGAAGCCGTTGTCCCTGGATGCCGGCCAAACTCCCGCCTCCTCAAAGTCACGAGGAGCTGGCGCTGAGAGGGAGGGAGGCCGAATCCAACGTCCAAAGACCAAGCCCCTACTTCAGAAGAATCTAGAAGCTTGGAGATGGCAGTGCTGACACTGTGGGTTCCCAGAAAGTGGGAATGGCACGCGCGCGTGCACGTGCGCGCGCACACACACACCACAAAATGGCACAAGATTTTCCTTTTATTCTTGCCAGCCAGCCTCCCCCAGGGAACTTCTACAGCCCAAGCAAGCAGTCCCTCCGTTTAGCCGTGCCATTCTCTACAGCTGCATATATGTTTTAACAAAGTGCAGAGCCAATACTGAGTCTTGAAACCTCTTACTGCAACAGACCAACTTCATGCCGGTGGGTCCAGCTTCATGCAGCCTCCGTCCACCTGGATGTCCCAGAGGCTCTGAAAACTCAGCACCTCCAGTCCAAAGACTAGCTGGCCTCCCCCACAAACTGCATGTCCTATGCTCCCTGTCTCCGTAAATGGCAGCTACAGCCCAGCAGCCCAGGTGAGAAAGATGGGAGCATCTCCCATCTCCCACCCCTCACCCTCAACCCTCACGATATCCACTCAGCCACCTCAGCCTCTCTGTCCTGTCTACATCTCTCTCAGATCTGCTTTCTGTCTCCTCTGCTCACTGAGAACTAGGGCTGCTGCCTCCCAACTGGTACCCGGCCCTCTGGCCTGACTTTAATCCAACCTCCACATTCAATTATGTGTCCATCTATCTGTTCATTCAACAAGTAATAAGCACCTTGCAAAATGCTGGAAGCCCAGGATAAAGACAGAAATAATGCCTGCCTTCCATAAGCTTACAGTATGCAGTAGCAGGGAAGACCATCGAAAAGGCATTATAAAGTGCAATTTATATGTATATAATTATATATATGAACATATATTATAGAGCATGGTGATTCATCTTCACCACTTATAAGAGCCACAAATATCAACTCAATTTGTCATTTAAATTCTCACTTTGTTTATGGCGTCTTTTATCTTAGAGCTCATCATTTTTTAGTAGTCAAATCTGTCAACTGTCTTTTTATAACTTTTAACAGCCTCAGAAGTAGGCTCCCTACCCCCAAATTCTAAAAGATAATCTTCTACATATTCTTCCTGTTACTTCATAGGTTTTTTTTTTTTTTAAGGCTTGACTCTTTAATCCATCTGGAACATGTTTTGAAATACAGTGAGTCATTTTCTTCCACATGACTATCAATTGTTTCAACATAATTTTCTGAACCCATTCTTTCTCTCCTAATTTGAAATGGCTCTTTAGCATCTACCAAGTTCCCATACAAATGAGGGTAGGGCTGTTTTGTTGCACTGATGTACTCATTTCTCCCTGTGGCAGTACCAACTGCTCATAGTACTTTATAGTACTTTTTAAAAATATATGCCAAGGAGGGCAAACTACCTTTCTAACCTTTTCCCCCCAAATGCTTATCAACTATTCAACACACTTAATGCTTCCAAATGAATTTTAGGATCATTTTGTGAAGTTCCAAAAAGCCACGAGTTTTATAGAAATTGCATTGAATTTACAGGTTTATTTTGGGAGAACTGACATCTTTACAAGAAACACGGTGTCTCTTCACTGATGCAAGTTTTTTTCTGTCCAGCAGTAAACATTTATAATTTTCATCACATTTCTTGTTAATTTTATTCCTAGGTACTTTAAACTTTTGCTGTCAATGTAAATGAAAAAACATTTTTTCTTTCACTACATTTTCTAACTGGTGGTTACTGTTATATAGGAAAGCTTTGTAATTGGTGACTTCACTGTACTCTTATCCTAACAGTTTTTCTGTTGACACAGTGTAAGGTTTCTAAAAGCAAAACTAACCTGGTATCTCCCTGGCCTGGAAATCCCTTAGTGCCTCTATGTCATCCAGGATAAAACTGAACCCCTTTTTACAGCATACAACGTGGCCTGGCCCCTACACTATCCTTCCAGCATTTTCCAACATGATTCTACTTTCCCAGCCAATAGACTTTCTTAAGGCACTTTGGCCAGGCTTTGCATTCCACATCTTTACACCTCTGAGTATGCCGTTTTGCCTGGAATTCCTTCCCCCATCTCCCTCCTGCACTTCATTTGCCATTTAACTTTTTCTTCACACTTAGCCCTGGTCACTTCCTCAGGGAAGCCCTCCCTGACTCCCTATTCTAGACTGGGTAGAAGACATCCTTCGTCTACCTTCCCAGCATCCTTCCGCTTACTTCTTTGTAGCTCCAGCCCCACTAAATTATTATTTTTTTTCCGGAAGGTAACACATGTTTATTTTGAAATGAATAAAGACCTAAGAAAGTGCCATAATTCCATCAGCAACTGTTAATATTTTTAGTCGGGTTTCTTTCCCTTCTGTTTTTAGGGTTGGAAGTCTGGCTTCCAGTTTCACGTCTGTCAGCATCCTTTCTGAAAGGGGTCTTGGATGGGTCTCCTCTATGAGTCAAAGGATGTGGCTAAGAATAGTGAACCTCGAAGCTTGTACACTGGGGGACAGGCGCTCGGGCCTGGCTCCAGTTTGCCACCCACGAATTCACACCCACTCCGTGCCGGGGTCACAGCTACGAGCCACACGCAGTGAACCGGCCCCTCCAGGGGTCCCTGGTGCCAGTCGCGCCTGATAAAGAGAGGCCATTTCAAAATGGCCACTCAGCATCGTCTCCAGATCCAAATCCCTTCTTTCTTTTCAAACCTCCGATCTGAGGTTTAAAATGCCACCGGTGATTTTCCGGGGCCCAGATGGCTCGTCCCCACAGCTCCCACGGGAAGGCGGGTTCGTGTCTGTCGTTAAACGGCCCGCCCCGCTTTTGTTGTCTAAACTGCACCAGGAGCCATGTTTGCTTTCGGCAACAGGCGGTCGGGGTCGCGGGAGTACGCAGGGCGGCGGCTGACGGGACGTGGCCGCGGGCCCCACGCCGCCGCCATTCTGCAGCGCCCTCGGCTTCGAGGACGGGAAAGTGCGCCCATTCCCGGCCCCACCAGACTCGCTCCAACCTTTCATTATCTGGTTGCCCTAGCTGCATTATGAGGTCATCACCTCGGGGTGTGGAGACCGCTGCTCTGCGCTCTGATTAACGTGCCCTTGGCCGAAGTACCGTTAGGGACTTTCATAATCAAACTGACGCCCCCACATCGAGGGCCCGGGGCGGTTTCCCGTATGTTCCAGACCCAGGACGCCCCTGGGGCTCCGGGTTCTGCGCTGGGTTCCTGCACCCCCTCGAGTCGGCCCTCCCGCCCCACCGAGCGCGCCCCAGGGCGGCCGGCGTCGCCCGCAGCGCCCCGCCCGCCAAGCCCCATCCCCTCCCCCACCGCGGCGGCGGGGCGGGGCGGGGCCACCGCCTACCGGAAGAGGCGGGGCTCGGCGCACCGGGGAGGGCGCGTGATTGGCCAGGGCGGGTCTGACGCCCGCTGCCCTTATAAAAGGCCGGCGGCCGCTGCCTGCGCCAGTCCTCGCCGAGAGTTGCCGCGGTTTCCTGCTTCAACAGTGCTTGGACGGAACCCGGCGCTCGTTCCCCCGACCCGGCCGGCCGCTGACATCCAGCCTTCCGCCACCTCCTCACAGCACCCCCGGCTCGCCCCAAGGCCTTCGCCGCCGCTCCAGCGCCGCGCAGCCGCCGCCGCCTCTCCTTACCGTTCGCCATGACTGCAGCGTCGTCGTCGCAGGTGCGCCAGAACTACCACCAGGACTCGGAGGCTGCCATCAACCGCCAGATCAACCTGGAGCTCTACGCCTCCTACGTTTACCTGTCCATGGTGAGGGCGACTGCCGCCGCGGTGGGGCGGGGGGACGGGGACCGGTGGGGTCGGCCACTCAGGGGCGGGGCGGGGTGTGGCTACTGCGCGGCTCTCCCCGCCCTCTCCCGCCCCCGTGCGCCCTTCGGGAAAATGGAGCCCGCTCGAGGTCTCCCAGGACCTCGCTTGCGCAGAGATTCTGGGCTGTTCGCCCTTTCCGCCTTGTCTCCTGGGAGGAATCCCTCACAGGCGAGGGCCGCCTCTGCGCGTCCCTTTATGTTTAAGGAGTGCCTGGTTTCCTAAAATCCCGGGGTTGCAACGTTTACAGCCTATACAGCCCTTCAGTGGGGAAAGCGGATTTCTTGCATTTCCATCCTTTTCTGTGCATCCGATCACGTGTCCGTTAGGCGCTCCATTTTCTTGGGTAACGAGCGAAGAGGTCCATCCTGGGTATGGCAGAGCCTGCTGGGTAATGGTGTCGAATAGCAACCTTGGGGGCTGGTGCTGAGTGGCTTATCTTAGTGGGCCCACCACCCACGAGCAGTTGTCTCCACCCCTCTGCTCTGCTTATCTCAATTCCCACTTGAATAGAAGCATATGTCTAGAAATCTCCCAGATCTATGAACAGAAAAGTTGTGTTAGTCATATGTCCTAGTGCCTGCGTATTTAATTCTTTATATTTGTTTGTGTATTAAGAGTTGTAGCCCTCTAATAATCGAATCCCCAGTTCTTGGACAAAACCCACGGACAGTATTGGGCAAGGAATATTTTCCTGCGTAATCGGTGGCATCAGTTTCCTGGTTTTAATTAGTGTGGTGGAAGTTTGTTAACAATTGTCTTATGATCGTGCAAATTATTTAAGAATAGGCATGTTCCAGATGGATTTGAAAACAGGCCTGGATTTCTATGACTGCCATTCCATCTCAGGAACGCCTGAATAAAGCGGTGTCTAAATCAGATTTTTGCTTTCTAGTGATATATTTACCGGCACATGAGCATTGCTCATGATTGTCACCTTGCCTAGTAGGTTAATTTTAGAAATTCTTCAGTCTGCCCTAAGCTGGCAAGCTCATGTTTTAACATGGGTTCATCAGTAATAATGCAGGGTAAATATGCCAGCACCTTCTCTAGTGAAATTTGACATTGGCTGTAAAAACTTTGCAGTAACACAGGTCCTTAAAGACCTTCCATGCTGGAGTCAATTTCTGTGATTTTTCTAAAGGTCCCCTTGTAGTAAACTTTCAATTTCGAGGACCAGGTTTCAGTTTGTATTTTAGAGTAGAAACTAATTATTGCATTTAATTCCGGAACACAGCCTGCCCCTAACATGACATGTTCACATTTCCATTTTTCAGTCTTACTACTTTGACCGCGATGATGTGGCTTTGAAGAACTTTGCCAAATACTTTCGTCACCAATCTCATGAGGAGAGGGAACATGCTGAGAAACTGATGAAGCTGCAGAACCAGCGAGGTGGCCGAATCTTCCTTCAGGATATCAAGGTGAACAAAAGATCTCATGCTTACATAATCTAGCTAGCAGTCCTCGGTGACAGAAATCACTCACAGGCTAGCAGTTGCTCTTTTAAAATGCAGACATATTAGTTTTTTTGTCTTGTGGCTTTTTTAGACATACCATCTAAGCTACAATAAGCAAATAGTAATGAGTGAGGATGTTAAATTGGAAACTGTTGTCAAGGGAAACTTAGATGTATGGCCCTTTGCCGAAGCACATTGGTTACATGTTAGGTACCTACTGAATTGTTGTGGCTTAATTGGTAGAGACTGTAGATGCATTGACTTAACTTTCTATCATTCAGAAACCAGACCGTGACGACTGGGAGAATGGGCTGAATGCAATGGAGTGTGCATTGCACCTGGAAAAAAATGTGAATCAGTCACTACTGGACTTGCACAAACTGGCCACTGAGAAAAATGACCCTCACGTAAGTATTGGCATTCTGGGAGTAAACGGAGTCTTAGGGGCTGGGAAAGTGTACTGATAACTTTCTTCCCTGTTCTCTTTTATAGTTGTGTGACTTCATCGAGACTCATTACCTGGATGAGCAAGTGAAATCCATCAAAGAATTGGGTGACCACGTTACCAACTTGCGCAAGATGGGGGCTCCCGAATCTGGCATGGCAGAATATCTCTTTGACAAGCACACCCTGGGACACAGCGATGACAGCTAAGTCTTTAGCTGGCTTCCTGTAGCCACAGGGGTGACATCCCTAGTCACCAAAGCAGTACATGCATGTTGGGGCTCCCTTTACTTTTTCTATAAGTTGTACCAAATCATCTACTTACGTTCTTTCATTTGTACCATTCTTTCAAATAAAGTAATTTGGTACCCAGCTATTGTCTTTGAGTTCTTGGGATGAGGTAGAAATAAATCTAGGCCATCTTTGCTAAATCTGGAAGGTGCCACAAGCTCAATCACACTAATAAAAATGAAACGCCTAGGAAGATTTGTATATATGAAAATCCTTAGTTTATTAATCTTTAGTTATGTGAAACTTCTCTAAGTTTAGGAAAGATACTACGGCTTGGATGCATGAAATTCAGACAGGACTTAAAGGACTCCTGTCTTTGAATTGGGTGTTTTAAATTACATGTTTCCAGTGGTTCATTCTAGCTTTTATAATTTTTATGCACAAAAGGCATATAAAGGCCTAAGTAGTCCTGAAACTACTGATTTTTGTTATCCACGGAGCTAACCATTTAGTTCAGGCTGTCATAAGAACATTCTTCCGTGTAGACAACTGTATGGCTATGACTGGATCAGTGTCCTGTTGGTGTACACGCAGGTAGGACCAGGCTGGTGAAGCATCCCCTTTGGGAAACAGGCTAGGAATATGCTTCATCCCTATTGAGAATGTGAGAAAATGTACAACGTGAGTGAGGGAGACAATCTTCATTTAAATACTACATCAGCTGCAGCCAGAGAGCAAAGGTTGAGACATCTTAATATTAAACAACAGTGATTACTGTCAAGAGACTGCAGTCATGAATATCTTTTGCTAAACAAGCCACAGTGGTCTGTAAAAGTTTGTCCAGTTCAAGAAGCAAGATAGATTGTAGCCATTTCAAACTTCTATATCATGCTTAGGGGTGAGGTAGGGTGGATCAATAATTGGGAGACTGTGCAGGAAATACAGAAGGAAAGGAGACATCTGGTTTGGCTGACAGCTTTAGGTTGACCCCCAGGAAGGAGGAAGAGCACGTTTAAGTTAAGTCTTGGTGAGGTCTCAGGAACAGTGATGCTCCAAAGGACCTGTGCACCCCCGCCTTAGCCACCTGGCAGTTCCCAGATGTGTGGCCCCCTTTTCAGGTTGGGGGGCAGTGCTCATATGCAGCCTTAGCTGTAAGGCTAAGCCTGGTCAGTGAGTTGGGTTCTTGGAATACAACTTGGAGCCCCCCTTTCTGCCTCATGATCTTGTGACTGCCACCCCTGTTCAGTGAACTGGAGCCAGTGCTGACATCTGCCTGTCTCAGCCTGTCCCTGTAGCCCCTCCTCCAGCAACCTCATCTTCCTTTGCCTGGGCCCCAGGGACTTCCTGGTGATGTCAGACTCAGGTGGACAAAATGGACAAAAGCCCCTGATGAAGTGGCCAGTTGTGTGCCCCAAGCCGGTGCTGGGCATAGGGCCAGCCTGCTCTGGCAGTGATGGAACCCTAAGAAAACTGTGGAAGATGGGGGCGTCTCAGAGCAAGGGAAGCTGGTGGGGGCCACCCGTGGAGAGAGCAGTGACCCTGGTTTGGGGTAGAGGACATACCTGTTTTCCAAGGCCCAGTAGGGATCTTGCTCATTGAGTATGTATGTCTTCCTTGTTGACTGTGTATGTGGTTCTCCGAGATGACTTTCAGGGGCCTCTGACATATCCGTCAGGTTAAACTCGACAGTTTTCTTCTTCATGTGACACAATTCTGGGTTCTCTGTTGAGGCCCCAGCACACTCTGGGAGCAATTCAAAACTCGTCTTGGTCCCAGGGGTCCCAGGTTGTAGGCTTTGGTCTTTGACCAAAGACCTGGATGGGAAGACCATCGGGGTGGGGCTGAGGGGTGTCTGTGGGGCGCTGTGGTAGCCTGACCTCCCGTACAGCGTAGCGGGCTTCAGGGGGTCCTCCCCATTCATCCTCCAGGCCTTGCTGTCTTCCTGGTCCCTGGAGCTCCTTCTGGCTCCTGCAAGGTTCTCGGGCTGGCCCTCACGGAGGACATCTTTCTTGGGCAATAGTAGTTTGGTCTTTGAGCCCATCCTGTGGGGGCGGTGGTCGTGGGACTGCAGCCCCAGGAAGCGGCTGATGATGCCAGGATGAGCCCCCTCCTCCTCCCCCTCCTCCTGGTTGGGCTGGAACTCCATCTCCTCCTTATGCAGACTGGAAAGCAGCAGGAGACTGAGGCTGAGTGGGGGGAACAGGGGTCGGACCCTGACATTTCTCCCAAACCCCTGCCCCTCTGGCCCAAGGCCAAGGGCACACAGTCTTTCTCACAATGCCTGGACTCACCTCTCTCCCATCCATCCTGTACTTCCGATTCATCCCTCCTGGCCCAGCTCACCGTGCTGTTCTGTGGCTTCCTCTTGGCCACATTAACATCCAAACTCTAGCCTGGCATTTAAGATCTTCCTCTTCATTGTTCACACATGCCCCTTCCCACCCCTCACTCCAGGAAATCCGAATTACTGGTACTCAAGTAGGGATGATTAGATGAAGCCCAGCTTCATCTTAGCAAGCCAGTGATTTGGCCACCTGGGAAGCAGCATCCCCAAGGAAAGAAGTCTGGCTTCCTGGGAGCCCAAGGTCTTTACTGTGCAGGAGAAAGCCCACCTACACCGGAGTATAGCCTGCCCTTGCCCATGTCCAAATTCTCCCCACGCTTCCAGGCCCAGCTCCAAGCCCAGCGGGCGGCTACCTCCCAGATGGCCAAAGGTGATCTCTCTTCTATGTTCCGTCCCTTTCCCGGGCATCCAGTACCAGACTCTGAGCTCCCTCACTAAATTACGTGTTCTTTGGAGGTGAGGTCTATGCATTGTTATTCCCCGTCACTCTCCCTCCTTCTCTCCAACCTTTAGCTGCTGGAGTACAGACTGAAGAACTCAAAGGCAACCCCCAGAAATGGAAGGCAGACCTTCCTTTGATTACTTTTCCAAACCTTGCCCACTAGGGAACTCTAGCAAATTCCAATTACAGCTTAATAGGATATTCAGTTCTTAAAAGGGCAAGAAGAAAACCCTGATGATATGGACCCTGACATGCACCAAACAAAATCCTCTCCACTCTCATCCCAGGGGGAGAGAGCGCTCGGGGGGTGGGGTGAGGGGGGCAGTGAGGGACGGGGCTTCACCCCACTGTGGTCCAGCAGCAGTTCAAAAGGGATTCTGACCAAATAAGGGAAACTTGGGTTGCTGTGGGTGATCCAAGACTTTACTCTGCAGTACAGAGTCCACCCAGAAGTTACCTGTGATGACCTAGCCTCCTGCTGGGATATGCCTACCGCTCCTCTCCCATCCCAGAGACAGCCCTCCCAACCCTCCACACTCTACTCCCCATCCAAACATCCCAGCTTCTCAGAAAACACAGTTCTGGACCAGAGTCAGGCTCTGCCATCCCAACTGCATCACTGATCATTGAATGTCCTTCAGTGAGTCCCTTCTCTCTCTGGGACTCAGTCTCCAACTCTGGACATGGGGGAGCATAGACTGGAAGCACCTGAGAGCCCCGAAGCAGTACCAAGTAAGAGGAAAGGAGTGGCAGTGCCCCAGACCCACATGTGCTGCTTGCTATCTATGTGACCATGGGCTGGGTAACGTATGTAACCTCTCTGAACTTGGACTTAATCTGAAGTCTGGAGATCACAAACCAAGGTCATTGGGAAGAAAAAAATAGTTAATACATATAAAGGGCTTAGGACAGTGCCCACCACTTAATAAGCACCCCATATGCATTAACTAGGCTGTTCTAAGTTCCTAGGCAGACCTTCGCACTTGGGGTTTTCTACCCACTGAAGTGGTTCCTTGGCACTGCCCACCTGATATTGAAGGTGGAGCCAAAAAAAGAGGGACGACGAGACTGGGCGGAAGCGGCTGTGTAGGGGGGCTGTGGTTCTGGATCATTCCAGTACATGTCCCGCTCCATCGGAGGCAGGTCCTGGTGCATCTCGTCCACAGCCAACAGGGACACCTGGTCGCCAGGGACAGAAGGAGAAGTCCAACAGAGAAAGGTCAGCCCAAGCAGGACCATGACTTGCCAGATTACTTAGAGAGGTCACGTCCATCTCTCTGGGCCTCAGTGTCCCTACTTGTGAAATGGAGAGACTGACACCTACTTGCAGCCTCAAAAGCTGGGGTGAGGATCCTTGTGAGTGGATGGTTGGTAGGGGAAGGAGGTGAGGCAATTCACTGTCAGGCCTCCCTACAGCCTGTGGGGTCCCCCTCCCTGGGTTCAGTTTGGGAGGCCCATGGGACAGGCTCCTTCCCCGCCACTACCCCATACCTGCAAGCTCCTGTCAACAATCCAGTTGGTCTCAAAGTCATCATCATCCTCCCCAAACGGGTTGATGAGCTGCTCTGCCACCTTGAGAAGAGGCGAGACTCTGGAAATGCTCAGGTAGAACCGTTTGCACCGTGCTTCCCACCCTCAAGCGTCGGTTCGCGCTGTTTCCACACCCCACCCGCTCCCCGGAGGCCCTTCCTGCCTGGGCCTTGTCTCCAAAGCCACCGTGAAAGGGCTATAGCCACCCGCACATGTGGGCACCCACACGCATGACCCTCCCTCTGGGGAGCTTTTCTGACTCTGCCAAGCCACTCTCTCCTCGAATATCCAGACCTGTCCTTGAGTGTGTCACTCAACCCAGTCACCACCTTTATCTCCCCTCGCTGCATCTTACCTGGAGTTGCATGATTCTACTCATTCGTTCAGTTACTCATTCATGGTCTCAAACATTCCTTTATTCATTATTTTCTAACGCAACAGAAATATACACTGAGGCTGTGCTGAATGAAAGGGTGGCCCAGGTGGGCAGACTCCTGGGCACTAATCTCTGAAATCTGATAAAGCCCCGCAGCGGTGGCAAGCCGTGCTAAGGGTTCAGGGGACACCCTGCAAGCCACTGGGGCACCACAGAATTTCAAGCAGCAAAATGATGTGATCCAGTTTGTTCAGTAGGTAACTGGGAGAGTGAGCAGAGGGAATACCACCGTGTGTGTGTGTGTGTGTGTGTGTGTGTGTGTGTGTAAAACATGGACAGGAGGGGGAGAGAGGGAGACGCCACTACCACTGCTACCAAAAAATAAAGCAAGAGAAGGAAAGAGGATTGGAAATAAATAGAAATGGATAGAAAGATATTCAGAACTCCTGCTAGGAAGAACACTGGAGGTGATGGGAAGGAATACCTGGATGAGCCACTTGGGATGGGGACAAGGACCCTCCCCCACCAATGGACATCTTCAGTGATGAGAAGTGGTGCTCATCTGCCTGGGCTGAGGGCAGTTAACCTCAGGGCTTTTGTTTTACTAAACAGAGGGAAGAAATTTGGTACCAGAGCCCAATTGCTGGGGACAATGAGAATCCTTACTGCCACAGCCTACTACTGACTGCCACTCTTATTCCATACATTCCCCTTATTCTGGACAAACATTTGGAGAATGTTCTCTTGAGGAGGCATCAAATGATTTGACAGCTGAGCTTCCCTTATGTCACCTATGCCTGCTGAGTTCCAGGCCTTGGGTGAAGAAGCATTGAGATAAGAGAGGCCTCACGCAGGTCACACACCCCTTTGGGTCTCAATTTCTTTGTAAAGAGGTGGAGAGACCAGGGGGTCATGGCCAGGTTCCAGTGCCTTACTTCCCACATTTGAGACTCCTCCCCTGGTTAGCCGTGACCCCTCCAGCCACGTCCACAGCCCAGCCTTGACCCTGGAGGCTCACCTTCAGCCAGCCAGCATAGAAGAAGAACTGCAGGAATGTGAAGACGGGGACAACAAGATCCATCTCGTGGCCAGGGTAGGCCTTGGCTGGGTTCAGAAACTGCCGCCCAATCAAGCAAGCCAGGAAAAAGCTGTATACTGCCACGGTCACCACCTGGGCGGAAAGGAGGTGGAAGAAACGGGCTGGGTGGGGACGTGGGGCTAGGAGGACAGGGCCTTGTTCTGACTTGCACATTCATGTGACTTTGGGTCTCTGTGATCTCTTTAAAATGGGGATCATCACGCTGTTTCCACCGGTCTGGACCAGGCAGGAGCCTGGACTCTTCCCGCTGGGCCCTAGAGAGAGCCTGCCGAGTCCAGGCCCGACTCCCAGGGTGAGCCTCTTTCCCCTCACAGGCTGCTTCCTGCGTCCTCCTAGCCTCAGTTTTCCAAAGGGGCAGCTTCACTGGCCTAGTCCTCACCTGCGTGTACACCAGCGGGACACTGATCCAGTCGTAGGCATACAGTTGTCCACACTGCGTACGCAAGGTGTTCATCTCCTGAGGGGCAGGAGGGAAGGTTGAGGTTTTGACTGCCACCTGCTCTGCTAGGCTCTTCCCCAGGCACCAGGGGCTGGTGCTCATGACCCAACCTTGGCTGTGTGGTCATGGGCAGCTCACTTAACCTCTCTGTGCCTTAGCCTCCTCAGCTATAAAAAAAAAAAAGGAATTAGGATCCCAGAGGCTCACTTTAGAGAGAGGGTGGGATAGGACTTTGGGAGGTGCCACACTGGGTTGTAGAATCCTGTTGGAAAAAATCCTAAAATCCCAAGACAGGCTCTGGGAAGACCCTCAGGAGGCTTTTAAGCCTTCTCTTTGTAGGAAACCTAGTTTCACCCCTGGCTCGGCCCTCCCGGCTCTGCAGCAGCCCCGTCTGCGTCGCGGGCTCACGTTCAGCAGGCTCTGGAGCAGAACAGGGTCTCGGATGCGACCTCCAATCCAGGCCTTCATTGACAGGTTGGCAAACCACACCCAGGGCATCCAGAATGTGTTGTGTGGCAAGCTCAGTTTTTCTAAGTGCTTGTGCTCCGCGGGCGTCATGAAGCCTGCGGGTGGGAGTGAAGCAGCAGTAGGTGGGGGTATCTGTAGAAGGGGTGGCTGGCAGGTGGCCAGGCCCAGAGGGCGCCCAGGGTTCAAGCCCAAGTCCCTGCTGAGCCTGTAGGGACCTTGGACCTCCTGAGTGTCTGCTATGTGCTGTTCTGGGCTAAGCATGTGAGAGGGATCTGTCTTATTAACCAGGACCCGGTCCGGAAAGGCCAGAGACCGAGGTCACAGATGTTCGGGCTGGAAGCTGGAGAACAGGAAGGGGGATGGCAGAGGGAGGAAGATCCTCGTTCCGCACCACTTCCCAATGCATCTCCGGTCCCCCGTCCCCTATCTGCGCATCCCTTATCCCTTAGAGGTCCTTAGCCCTACCTCAAATCCCCATCATCTCCTAGGGTAGCTTCCGGACCGGGCCCCACTTCCAGGCACCTAACTCCACCCCGCCCATTCGACTCCCTGGTCTCCAGCCCACCCTGCTCATCCAATCGTCAGCCCAGGGCCCCCTGGCTCCACCCATCTCCGGCCCCGGCCCCGCCCACCTGCTTTCACGAGGTGCTGCGAGCTGGGAAAGCGCTTGTAGACGGCGGCGCTGACGCTGCGCAGGATGAGCACGCTGCCCAGGTTGGCGTAGCGGATGAGCGTGCGCCGCAGCATCCGGCCTTGCTCGTCCTTGCCCTCGACGGAGCTCGACACCAGGTTCATGAGGCGGTCGGGCCACGGCACGTTCTCGTACTGGCTCCACCAGCGGGTCACCACCAGCGTCACGTAGAAGCCTGGGCAGGAGGGGTGCAGGGCGAGGGGCGAGGGCCCAGGCTGCGGCCAGAGCCCAGCGCGAGCGACACCTCCGTTTCTCCGTCTTTCTAATGGGAGCGGGCCCAGCCCCAACCCTCCTGGAAGGCACTCGGGAGGGGACGACCCCCCAAATCCCCGCGTGGAGGCAGCGAGCCTCGGGTTCTCTCTCCTGGGCCTCCCCCCTGCGCATCCCAGAAATGCGCCAGACTCCCTCGCTTCCGCGCAGAGGCTCCAGGGATGCCGGCGCTGCCCTCGGAAAGTCAGGTCTCCAGTGTTCACAACAAAATTCCTTCCGAATGTCTGACTTTAGCCCCTCTGGCTGCGCTCTCCCCATTTCCCTGAACTACCGAGAGGCGCTGCTGACATGACACAGCCCTTCTCCCTCCAGCTCCTCGTGGTCCCCTGTCTGAAGCAGGCCTGGAGCAGCCACCGGGACCTCGACACCCGACATCCGGCAGAGGGAGCTCACCCAGCACGAAGGAGATGGGGATGAGCTGGATGTAGCTATCGCAGTAGAGAGTCAGTTTCTCAAACATCACCTGCTGTTCCTCCGTGAGGGCCATCCTGGGGGTGGAGATGTGTAAACACTGGGAGGGGATGGCTGAGACTGGTCCCCGATCCATCCCCGGTCCGGTCCCCGGTCCAGCCAGGCCCCGGGTAGGAGTGTGGCTGCCTGTGTGCTGCCCCACTTTTCGCTGGCCCGCTAGGGCCCCTCCTCTGGCCTGAGCCAGGGTCCACCCCAGACCCCATAGGAGGTCCATGGCTGGGGTGGTGGTGGGGAGGTTTATCCTGAGATGTAGGAATGAAGGTCTTGCTGAAGGAGCCAGTGTTAGGGACCACTGCCCCTTTTAAAGAATCCAGAAGACTTTTTTTTTTTTTTAAGCACATTGAACAAAAGGGTGTTTGATTTTTAAAAAAATGTATGGTAGGGAGGGGTGAATAGGCCGAGTGCAAGGGTTTTTAAGACAGGGCAGTAAGACTATTCTGGACAACAGTGTAACGGTGGTCCCAGTCATACATTTGTCCACACCCACAGAATGTACAAGGACAAGGATGAACCCTAATGTAGACTGCAGAATGGACTCTGGGTAATAACAGTGTGTCCATGTGAGTTCACCTGAGTTCATCTGTTATGACAAGCATAGCACTGTGCTGCGAGATGTGGGTAGTGAGGAGAGAGAGAGAGAGAGAGAGAGAGAGAGAGAATGTGTGTGTATGTGTGTGTGTAGGGGTAGATGGGAACTCTGTACCTTCCACTCAATTCTCCTGTGAACTTAACGCAACTCTAAACAATTAAGTCTAACTTTTTAAAGTAACAACCAAAATAAACCAACGTGCCTTGCAATTAATGTTATCACTATGAACTCAAGGATTTTATGTATTTGTTTTAATCCATGCAGTCATGAATGCTTTTTTTTCCACTTAAAATGCCCTCAGATATTCTGTGATTATATCTGTCCTGTGTATTTTTTTGTTTGAATAATCATTTTTATTGGGGGGAAAAAAAGGTATGGTCTGAGCCTGTGAGCCTCTGTGGGATTCAGGCAAACAGGCTGGCTGAATGGGACCAGGTAAGGCCTGGGTTCCAATCCCCAACCTGGGTTGGAGGAAGGGGTGTCAGATGCTGTCCCCCAATCTGCCTCCTTTTCTCTCCCTAGCCCCTAGTCCCCAAAGGCTGGGCAACAAGCTCAGCTGAGCCTTATAAGTCTCTAGTGCATGGGTCCCCTGGATGGCTGAGAGGCTCCCTAGAAGCTCCAAGCCCCCGCTGAACCCTTCCCAGGCCCCGTCCTTCCCCTCCGCCTGTACCTGTAAATGAAGCGGATGGTGTAGTAGCTGAGCAGGAAGATGAGGAACTCGCCATAGAGCAGCTTGTAGATGCTGCCTCGCCAGCACAGCAGCAGGCGGGAGAAGGAGCCTAAGCGGGCATTGGCCACTTGGCTTGAGTAGGTGACCGTCATGGCCAGGAACTGGGCTGCGGCAAGTGTGCTGGGTCCTGGTGGACAGACAGAGGGGGAGACTTATGGGGGCCTGGGAGAGAGCAGGTGCCTTGGTCAGAGCGTGTCTGAGGCTCCTGTGTGACCTCAGCCAGAACCCTTCCCTGCTCTGGGCCTCAGCTCCTCCATTAGGACACCGGGATACTGGGATGGGGATGAGGTGGCCTCTAAGACTCTCCCGGCTCTGACTGCCTGTGGGAGGGAGGAAGTGAGCCCAGAGGCTGCCCACAGCCTGGGCAGGGAAGACCGGTCTACGTCCTTAAATTGTATGACAAGGACAATGACAACAGTTCATACACTGAGATCAGTCCTTTGTTCCAAACCCACCTTGTTTATAAGCTCTCCAAGCTCCCTCAACCACCCAGAGCAAGAATTGGTAAGGAACTTGGTCAGTCTTGTCCTCTACCCTGTCCTCGGTACCCAGAAAAGAGCCTGGCTGGCAGAGATGTTCAGATAACGTTTGTTGAATGATGGCCCTAGGACCTTTCCACCTGCTGGGGATGCTCTTCCTGCTCTAACCGTATGACTCCTTTCCTCTTCAGGTCACCTCCTCAAAAGAATGTCCCCAGCCACCCTACCTGGAAATAGCATCCCCCTGCTACCCACATTCTGTCCCCCTCACCTTGCTCCATTTTTCTACATAGTACTAATCACATTGAAATTATATTTTTGTGGGCTATCTGCTTGTTTACCGCCTAGTCCTTCCTTAGAATGGAGGCTTCTTTTCTGTTCTCGAAGGACGTGCTTGATTAGCAGCCACCCTTTCCCACTACCTCTGATGCAGCCACATTGGCTGTCACTCTGTCCTGAATGCACAACAAGCTCATTCTCACCTCAGGGCCTTTGCACAGACACACAGGTGCCCACAGACCTGCACGCCTGTGTGTGTACATCACACACATGTGTGCAAGGATAGTCATCCACCCCAAAGGCCCTCAGAGACCCAGCCCAGCTCTCCTGAGCAACCCCTACTCACAGGTGGGGCTCCAGGCTGGTCGGGCGATCCCACAAAAGGTCTGGCCACTGGACTGGTGGGACTCCCTGGGGTCCTGTGGCCAATGCCCCTGCCCACACTTAGGGGCTGGCACTGCTCACGTGTGTGCTAAGCGGTCACTTGACTCTTTAAGCCAGCACCTCCACAAAGGAGCGTTTGTGTCGGCCCCTCCTCATAATCTGCCCGTAAGCTGCAGCTGGCACAGACTGCCAGGACCCCCTAATTCCTTCCGGGGGTTGGGGAAAGATGCAGGAATGAGAGCAGGGCTGAAATTTCAGGCAACCCGCCTCCACCATGGGCCCTGCCAATCCTGTCACTTCCTCTGGGCCCTAACATCCGGAGATTGAAGGATCTGTTTCTAACCTCTGAGGTCTCACAGGGAGGGACACGGGGCCTCATCTCCTAGGAGCTCTCCACAAGAGCAGGGGCCCTCTGTCCAGGCACTGTGAGCCACAGTCAGGAGTCTTGGCTCTGCCAGCTGTGTGTGGTGACTCTGGGTGGGCCGCTGCTTTCCTCTAAGCCCCAGTGTCCGTATCTGTAAGAGTGACAGAATTCTGCATATACTGCTGGGGAGCTCTGATTGGCTGCTGGTGACATCATAGGTTATTCAGGCTGTGACTGGCTGGTGGGACCCAGTTAGTAGGTTGGTTCTGAGCTGTGGAAGGAGAAGGGGGCTGCTGTGTGTGGGCCGGGCCTGCTGCGGGGTGACACAGCAGCTCTGTTGTTCATGCCAATGCATGCAAAATGGAGTATGTACTCAGGTCCCCAAGGACAGCTGGTTAATATCTCAGCAGCAGCTCCGTACATTCTAGTACCTCGATCCATACACGAGGGCCCTCCTATGTGATGTGTGTCTAGGACATGCTCCTCTTCCGTGAAGGGAAAGCTTGACGTGGTGGAGGCCCCTGCTTTCCAGCTGGGAGTGTTTGTTAACGGTGCAGCTTCTCAAGGTTTTTCTTCAGAGTCTGATTCTGCAGCCTAGGAGATGCTGCTCTTCTAATGAGCACTGCGGGCTTTCGATGCCGGTGATCTTTGGACAGCACTTTCAGAAATCCTGATTTACAATCTGACCCTGAGCCTTAAAGTAAATCCATGCCCCCTGCTTCTCTGCCTGTCTCTGCCTCTGCCTCTGCCTCTGTCTCCATCCCTGTCTCTGTCTCTGTCTCTGTCTGTCACTGTCTCTCTCTCTCTCTTTTTACTCCTGTGTTCACAATGCTGAGACCAAAGGTGACTTTGATGCACACCATTGTTGCCTCTATCATTCAATGCCTATTTTTCTAAGCACAGCGAATGATGATGAGGGAGTCTCTTCAGAGATCAGGGACAGCCCTGGAGGGGTGTTGTCTGCATCCCTGCCTCCCGTGCTGTGGGAAACACCTTTCCCGTTGCTGTCCTTAACCGAACTGTGTAAAAGGGCACTCTTGACCCTCAGTCTCCTCATCTGTGAAATGGGACAATAACACCTACCTTGGCAGGTGGGTGGGAATGTTAGATGGGAAGCATTTTAGTCAACTCTCCCAAGCAGTGGTTCCCACGTCTGGCTGCCTGTTAACTTTTCCTGGGGACCGTCTGCAAACCCTGGTGCCTCTGCCCCTCCCCTACAGAGTCAATTGGTCTGGATGGGGCCCAGTCATTGGCATTTTTTCAAGTTCCTCAAGCGAGTCCAATAGACAGTGTGGGCTGAGAACCGCTGCTGTAAGGGAATATGTCCCTACCTTGTATTCCCTATTCCCCCAGCAACACATATCAACACTTTCTCTCTAGAGAGCGAGCTTTCCATTTTACAAATGATTAATAAATATATATTTTAATTAAAATTGAAACGTGCCTGGCACCACGCCTGGCACGTGAATGCTCACTGTGTTCGTCTAGGAATAAATGAAAACACCATCCTTTGCAGGGTCAGGTTCTTGCCACCCCTGTGGTGGCCACTGGAGGGCGCTCTTGACTAGCTGGCTCTGGCTGGCCCTGGAAGACTGGTCCTCTGGTCAGAGTCTGTGTGGACCCTGGGCAGGGCACTGGTGGCTCCTTCATCTCCTTGACCCCGACCATGGCTACAGAGTCATGAGAGGGAGTTGGGAGACACTGGAGTCCTCCTCCCTCCCTTTCCCCTGAACTGCAAATTATTTCACAATATTCCCAACGTCTCACCAGGATAAACTGACCGTGCTATCCCAGTTCTCCTTCCCTTCCCAGATGCCCCAGGATATCCCCAAAGACACCCCATGAGCAGCTAGCTGATCCGGACACCAACCAAGCACTAGGTCAGGCAACTTACCCCGCAAGGCGTAAGTTGTGGTCTCTCCCATGGGGTCTCTACCATGAACATGTCCCCAGCAAGCCGGGCGCAGCTGAGACACACAGGTCACAACAAGCACTGATTGACCCGTGTCATGCTTGGACAAAGGGCCCCAAGATTGACCCCTGCTAGGAAGGGGCCCACCCGGTCATAGTTGTCCTCTTCTGCTTTTCATTCTGCAAAGCAGTCATTTAATAAGCCACTTCTCATACCAGAACTGAGACTGTCCTGATTCCTGCTGCCAAGAATTTATAGTCCATTTATCTGAAGAAATCTAGAACACTAATTTAAAAAGATATATGCACCCTATGTTCAGTGTTATTACAGTATTGTTTACAGTAGCCAAGATATGGAAGCAACCTAAATGTCCATTGATAGACAAATGGATAAAGAAGATATGGTATATATACACAATGGAATATTACTCGGCCATAAAAAAGAATGAAATCTTACCATTTGCAACAACATGGATGGACCTAGAGGTTATTATGCTAAATAAATAAGTCAGACAGAGAAAGACAAACACCATATGATTTCACTTACATGTGGTATCTAAAATATCGAAACAAATAAACAAAACAAACTAATAGACAGAGAACAAATTGATAGTCGCCAAATGGGAGGAGTTGGGGAAATGGGTGGAAAAAGTGAACAGGGTTAAGGAGTACAACTATCCAGTTATAAAAATAGTCAAAGGGATGTAAAGTACAGCATAGAGAATATGGTCAATAATATTGTAATAACTATGAATGGTGTCGAGTGGGTACTAGACTTATCAGGGTGATCACTTTGTTTTATAAATGTCTAATCACCATGTTATACACCTGAAACTAATATAATATTATATGCCAATTGTAATTGAAAGATAAATTTCAAAGAGAATTTATATGCAAGTAAAAACCAAGGAGACAAATAACTCTAACAGAACAGCAAGGCTGAATATCTGTGCCAAGTATACAGAATTCAAGGAAATTTTACAGAGAAGGGAGCATTGGAACTGGGTCTTGAAGCATGAATAGGAATTCATCTCAACTGCGAAGGATGGAAGAGCATCACATATTAGGGGAACAGCCCATGAAAAGTCACAAGGCATTACTGAAGAACGATTCAGTATGTCATTATTATCCACCTTTTACAGAGGAGGAAGCTCAAGGCCTGCCTTGTCCAAGGTCACACAGTTTGGTTGGGACTGGAATATGGGTCTTCCGTGTTGAATCCTGTGCCCTTTCTACTACCCACCATCATCTTGCCAGTGGAGGTCAATTTCCAAGTGGTGGAGCCTTACCTGTTAGGATAGTGGTCTCTGTTGAGGTTGAAGGGACGTCCCAGGGGTAGGGGATGCACGGAAGACACTTTGACTGCAGTGGAGCTTGTGCTCTTGAACTCCCCAGCAGAGAGCCATCTCCGGGGGCAGACAGAGCAGAACTGGGCAGGTGGGTGGAAGTTCCATAGGTTCTTATGGCCTTCTCATCCAGAATCACCATGGCAACAGGAACATCACAGAGGGCTTGCCACAGTGCCCTTCCAGGCCCTGCCTCAGCCGGGCAAGAAGAAGGGGACCCAGCTTGGCTGAGGGCAGTCGGCAGGGGCCCCAGAGTGGGCCAGCCACGCCTGGATGCTGCCTCCAGGTTCTACGTAGGGCACCTGCCAGCCCACACCCCTCTCTTGGGGACAGACACAGAACAAACAGGGCAAACGCCCAGGAAGAAAAGGAGGGGCTTGCAACAGCTGGACAGGGCAAGAGAGGGACACTGCCAGCCTGGGGCCTGGAAGCAAGACCGACGACACCTCTACCCTGGGGCCAAGCAGCCTTGATCCCTGAGGGACTGAATAGACTCAACATTCCAAGAGATGAACACATAAGCTCTTGCCCCTGCAGAAAGACATAGGGACCAGGAGAGGCAGGGAGAGGCTGAGTCACGCCTGGGTCCAGCTTCACCAAACCCAGTCCTGCCAATGACAACAGAATAGCATGGAATAGGCCAGAGCTGGCCCTACCGGAAACACGAGACGAGAGGATTCACTACAGCCTTGGAGAGAACACTGATCTCTGAGCTGCCCTGTCCCCATGGATGCTGCCCCACTGAGGCCAGCCAGGTGAGGCAGAGACCCCATCCTCGCCACTCCACACCCACCTACCAGCTCAGAACTGGGGCTGACGGGCAGGTGAGGGGGTGGAGGAGCAGGCTTCTCCTGGAGAACGTCTCCTGGAGAACGGCACTGGGTCTGAGGGGACCTCGATGCTGTCCCACAATCAGTACAGGTCAGTGGCCTCCGGTCTCCTCCTCTGTCCAATGAGCATGTTACCAGTTGGACACACTGTGGGAGAATGGGAATGGGTTCGTATCCAGCTGCTCGTTTTGCCGACAAAGAAACCGAGGCGTAGAGAAAATTGTTGCCTTGCCTCAAGTCACCGAGGTAGAGACGGAGCTGGGAGCTGTAAGGAGGTCACTGTCTAGGTCAGAGCAGGGTGTCTCTTCACCATTCCGGGCGGTCCCTGTGGTTTTAGTTCCACGAGCTGTGTTTAGCGCTGTGGTGGGCCTCGTGGGAGGGAAAAAAGAGAAGAAACTATGGTTTCTCCACAGTCTTGAGCATTTATTTGCTGGGTGCCAGGCAGCGTACTGAGCGCTTTTTAGAAATCATCTCATCTCATCATCAGAACAAACCCCTGGGGTATAGGAAGTGTCATCCTCCTGTTACAGCGGGGTGTCAAGGCCCAGAGAAGAAGGTAGATAACTTGCCCAAGCCTCTACTTGAACCCAAGTCTACCTGGTCCAAAGCCCTTACGGTAACGACTGTGCGAACTGCCTCCTGGCCCTTAGATGCTGCCCATGGGGTTGGGGAGGGGATGTCTGGCAAGGATGCTCTGGAGGAGACTCTTCTCCTTGGTGTGGGGCTGGACCAGGCAGCCTCCTCTCAGAGTCTGTGTATCAGTTTCCAGGGAGCCTTCCTCAGGAGGTGACCAGGTGGTTGGAACTGGCCCAAGGTCAGTGGGGGAGGATAGCAGGTAGGATAAGGGGTAAACCATGTTGGGGACATCTGCTACGTCAACAGGACCACCAAGCCAGCTGCCTTTTGTTGTCCTGAGGTACCTCAGGCACAGCTTGCCTGGGGAATCACAGCTCCGCCCCCTTCTCGACCCCAGGCCAGGACTCCAGAATTAGCGAGTAAAAAACAGAGAGCAGTAAGTTAAATATGAATTTCAGATAAACAATAATTTTTTAGTGTAAGTATGGCCTACACTAAGTAGGCTCCTGGATTGGGGTGTCCAGAAACAACAGCCTTTTCTCTATTGACACCTCATCTTTGGCGAATTGCTCCGTCCATCCACCCTCTCCAACTGCCGACTTCTAGAACCTTTCCATATCCTTATGCTGAGGTGTGTCTGGTGCATGTTTTTCTTAAACCCTTTTGAACCCTTATAAATGTATAGTTTCGTGGCATTAAGTACATTTACATTGTTGTTCAATCATAACCATCATCTTTCTCCAGAACTTTTTCCACCTTCCCAAACTGAAACCCTGTATCTGCTAAACAAATATTGCCTCTCCTCCATGCTTTATTTTCTATTCTTTGATTTTATAGACCTTCTAAGTCTATGCTCTATATCTCTTTTTCAACTTCTTTTTCATATTTTTCCATTTCCGTGTGTGCCTCTCTGTGCTGCTTTCTGATGAATTCCTTAGATATATCTTCCAGGACTCTAATTCTCTCTTTAGCCATGTCTAGTCTATTTAACACATTCTTTTAGAGCTATATATATTTCATTTGGCCATTTAAAAATCTGCTTGATTCTCCTTGATCATCTCTTGTTTATTCATCTTAAGTTCACACATAACTTTTCTATATTGTATAAAGAATCACAGGAGCTGGAGTCCTATAGCATGTAAATCTGACATGTTTCTGCAGATTCTTACTCATCGTGGCTAAACTCTTTCTGTGCTGGTGATTTCTGATTGTGAGCTCAATGCTCCATCTTAAGCAATGGGAATCTTTCATACCTAAAGTTGGACACTTTCCACCAAGAAGTACTCACATCTGTTTCTGCCAGGAGCCAAGGGGTGCCACCAACATGGAACATTTTGCCCTCCTTGAGGGTCCTGACTCAGTGCAGTTTCCTAGGATTCAACTCTCCCTCCTCCTGGGCAATCTCTCAGCTTCATTCTCACTTTGCTTTGGGAATTAGGAAGTGGTTTCTGGAGTTCTTGGTAGGCAACAGGACCTTGAGAAATCGTGGCCTTCCTTTCTGGAATATTCTTTTTCTGTAGCAGGGAAGTTCTTCACTGCTTCAAATCTACCACATCACCAGAAATTCTCCAATCCATTCCACACACATCCATACGAGCCGCTGATAGGTCATTTTTTGATGTGTAACTCTGATCACATTACACTCCTGCTTGAACCCCATCTGTCCTCACGTGTAAAGCTTGAACCTCTTACCTAGCACACAGGGCCCTACATACTGTTGCCCCTGATGCCCTTGCCAGACTCATCTCTCAATAGTCCCTCTTCCCACTCCCAAATTCTTTCCTTGGGAACATTTCCCGGACCTCAAGTCTAGGTTAGAAGTTGCTCAATGTATTTCCCATCATTCTACCAGTCACGCGGTGTTGTAATTAGATGTCTGAATGCCTGCTACACATCCCTCCCGCAAACCGTATTCTTCATGAATGAGGAACCTTTATCTTGTCCACGAATATCTCATCAGCACCTGACTTGGGTGTTCTTGAAATATTTGTTGAGTAGATAAATGAATGAACACATCTACTGGGTTCTCAGTGTTTTTCTTGTTGGTTTTTGTGAATTCTTCACATATCAAAGATGTTACCACTTTGCCATTTGCTGGGAACATTTTCCCCAGGCTATTTATTTACCTTTTAATGTTGGTGATTTTTTGGTAGAGGGAGGAACATAGAGAAGTTTTAAATTTTAATGTAAACAGATCTATTGATCTTTCTTCTAAGGTCTCTTCAAATGCTTCTAAGTTTAGAAAGTCTTTCTTTCTCTCTGGATAGTTGATAAATGTTCACTTTTATTTTCTCTGCACACTGATGTCAGTTTCATCTTCTCAAAGCAGGGCTCCGATCATACTGCTCTCCTGTTTAGCATCTCCTTGGACCCGTTAGAGTAAAGTCCAAACTCTTTTATCTGGCTTCCTGGGCTTTTCATGATTCATCTTGAGCCTGCCCATCTCGTCTTTCCTTTATCGTCCCCCAAATCGGCTTGAGTTCCAGCCAAAGTGAAGCATTGCCCTGCTCTGTCCCACCTCTGAGCCTGTGCTCCTCATGGGCCCTCTGCATAGAGCACCCAGCCTCCATTTCTATATATTTAAATCCTGCTATTCCTTCAAGCCCTCCTCTGTCCAAAAGGTCTCATCGTACCCTTCTCCTGCGAGGGTGAATGATAGGAGGGATAAGAACACGAGCTTTTGGAGAAAACAGAAGGCAATGAAGGACCACTTCGGTGGTTGCGAGGGTGAACAAGGTCTGCTGTCCAATATAAATACCCTGGCATGTTCCCCACTCCATATTCTGCCATATTTGAAGAGAGTCCCCAGGTGTGCATGTCTGTGTGTGTTTTGGGTCGGGGGGGCGTGTCTTACCCTCTCCCTCTGGTCACATCTGCCCCTGAAGATTTAGCTGGCTCTCGAATTCCATTAGGTGGCTGAGCTTTTTCCTTGGGAGCTGGAAGTGGGCAAACAGGTTCCAGCTCAGCCCAGGCCCTCAGGCACCTCGTAGGGCTCCCATACTCATTAGGGTCAAAAGGAATCTCCTCTCTCCTTTCCTCATGTGAGCGCCAGTGTTTTTGTCACTAGGAAATGTTTAAGTCTCCAAAGGGGTCCCCCAGCCCTCACCATCAGCACCCACAATATGATGCGTCGAGTAGAGCAAGGATAATCCTCCCAATTTCAAGGTGGGTAAGCTGAGGTGCAAACTGTCTTTCATACAGCTGAGTTTAGGACTTGAACTTCTCAGTCTCATTCAAGGGGCTCTGGGGAGTTTGGGCAGCTATGGTGGGGAATCTGGGGGAGCCCTGGCCCCAGAGTAGGAGACGGCACACGAATCTTGGCCCTCAGGGTCTCCGCCCCTTGTTAATGCTGGTGGGGGTCTCTGTTCTGGGTATTCTCTCTGTGGACCTGGAGTACCACTCTTGAGTAGGCTCTCCAACATGTGTCATTGTTTGGGGAAGAGCAAGGGTGATGACGATTCACTGGCTGGGGTGTGTGTGTCTCTGGGGCTGAGGGGGAGGGTGGGGGCAGCCTGGGCGGTGAGAAGAACAAGCTCAGGATCAGGAACCCTGGATTCCTGCGCAGCTGTACACACCCCTGGGGCGAAGGCCTGCCCCCTCTGAACCCCAATTGTCCTATCTGTAAAATGAGGGTGGTGGTAGACGGGACATTCTCTGTCATGAGAGTTTTAACATTCTCCAAATACTGTCCTGGGGCTGGCCTCTCCTGGAGTCCAGACTGTCCCCAGGGCCTGATTTCACCAGGTTGACCCCACCAAGTATCTGACGCCATTCGGCAGTCTCCACCCTCGTCCTGTCCTTCCTCCGAGTGCCTGGGCCTGACCCCAGCTCGCCACCACCCTGGGACTGGGTGGGCAGTGTCTGGGTCAGTCCTCGGAGGGGTGCCTCCGGGCCAGCACTTGACTTCTTGAGCTTCTCCCCCCCCCCTGCCCCCCACTCCTGGATCCAGCATCCTCGCCTCACTTCCTCTTGAAATCTGAGCTCGGGGATCCAAGGAGGACTCCGGCTGCAAAACAGTGCATCCAGTTGTGCAAACAGCCCGCACAGCTGGTGGAGGGAGGGGCGGCCAGACTGAGACTTCTGGGAGCCCTTGGGCTGTTGTTTTCTTAGAACTGCCAGAGTCCTCACTGTGGGGGTGGGGGAGCCCTGGCTGCCCTACGGGGGTTCACAGGGCCCAGAAGGCATACTCCCGAGGGCTCAGCTCCTGGTGGAGAAGGTCCAGGTCTGCCGGGCCAGGTGTGCCTGCCTGCCCGGGAGGTGGCTGAACGGCAGGCTGCAGGCGGCCTTGTGTGTCTCCACCTCGTGACTGGGCTCAGAGGCGGGGGAAGGGCAGGAGGAATTGACTGCCGAGATAGCATCCCTGGAGGTGACTTCAGGCAGCAGCTTTTACTGGCAGGCAGTCCCAGACCTGGCTGCCTTCGGCCTCCGACTCATCAGTGACTAGGGAGAGACAAGTCTTCAAGCCTCGGTTTCTTCGCCTGCCGTAGGAGGGGATCCGGCCTCTTTGGCTCTGAGTTTTCTAAGGAGTCACTGCCAAGGACAAGACCCTCACAGCTTCCCATGCAGGCCCAGCTGAGCCTTAAAGTCCAGAAAGTAGCAACATTTTCTATAAGTTCCCAGAGCAACTCCGACTCAGTTTCCCCCAAGGGAATAATAGCTGGGGCTTGGCAGGGAAAGACTATCTGTCATCTGTCATATACTTTGTCGCCGGCCAGTGAGCCCCTTCCCCTCCTGCTATGTCGGGGTGAGGGGGAGACGCCCCTCCCCACTTTTCACACATCCTGTTTTCCATTAATTATTTCCAGGTGGGCCCAGAGGTTGCTCTGCAGAGGAAGGTGGGGGCACGGAAGAATTTAGCAGGGGGATCAGTGAGGAGCAAAAACAGGAAGGGGGTGGGAGCAGGCCATGGAAAATTCACTGCCAGGAAGGGGAGGCCAGCATCTGGTTTGCATTAGGCTGGGAGAGCTTCAGAGCCCGGAGCCCTGAGCCTGAGTGGGAGATATTGTTATCCGCAGGCGGGGTGGGGCTGCTGGGCAGGAACGTGGCAGGAACAAGCAGATTCTCTGCAGCCCGGAGCTCGGGAGCTGACAGGAAAGAAGAGGCAAAGCGAGAGAGAAGGGAAGAGGAAATGCTCGCTCTTCCCTCCTCCATTCTGGCAGACGCTTCTCGAATGTGACCTTCTTAGATGTTCACAGCGTCTTGGGGAGAACCGTTCCCATTTTAGACATGAGGGAATTGAGTCGCAGAGAAGTTTAGTGACTTGCCCAAGGTCACACAGCCAGGGAATGACAGAACTAGGATTAGAATTCAAGCCAGAGGAGACAGGGTGGGACATTCAAACCCTCCCCAGTGGATCGAGGCCATCCACGTGCCAGGCAAGGGGCACTGAGGATTTGGTGACAAGTGTGAGCCAGTCTCTGCCCATGGGTCACTTGGTGACCCATGTGCCCAGTACCATGGGGCACATTCCAGGACATGAGGCAGACCACGTGTCTGAGGGCTAGAACCCAATGCCTACAGAGGAAGAAAGTAATTCACAGAGCAAAGCTTCCTGGAGGAGGTGGTATGAGCAAAAGAGAAATTTATCAGTGAGGGTGGGATGGGGTGGAGGCTGCAAAAAGAGGGGATCACGTGAGGGAAGGGGAGTAGTAGGGCATATCTGGGCATTCGCAGCTGTCCAGAGGGGGCCTTAGAGGGTGAGATTCCATTTTATCTTTGGGGGAAGCTAAGGCACAGAGAGACGAACGTGCTGAGGGGTTCACAGTCTGGAAGTGAGGTTGAATTTAGCCTGTCAGACTCCAGGCCTGTGCTCTTAACCTCTTTACTGAGTTGCCCCTTTTTCTTGGCGGTTAAAGGTTTGCCGGGGATATTGAGGCCAGAGATCAGGGTAGGGGAGGCAGGGGACCTTGCCCAAGGCCATACAGCTAGCTAGCCAGTGACAGGTTCTTTCCAACTCACCGAGCTGGGCGAGGAGGGGTCAGACAGCCCCTCTGTGGGCCTAGCTGAAGCCTGGGGCCTTGGGTATGCAGAGAAAGGCTCCTACCCGCCTTTGAGGTCTCACCTTCCCTGGCCCAGAGCTCAGGAAGGAGGGCCTCAGAGTCTTTTGCTGCCCGCTGAGCCATGGGAGTTAATAATTACGGGGTTTAGGGAGATAGAGGTCTGTCTGGAGGCTCCTCCCTCTCAGGCAGCTGCTTCTCAGAGATAGCAAAGGTTAGTGTGAGCCTGGGGTTGGGGAGAAGCCTCCTGCCACCTGCCTGCCTGGCAGTCTCCAGAGGGACCCTCGGCCTGGTGCTTCAGGCATGGACCCCCCTGAGGAGTGCACCAGGTGCCCTGCCCGCGGAAAGTGCCCCGTGTACCTGGCGATGAGCTCAGAAACCGTTCGCTATGCCCCATCTGGGCTGGGCCCTGAACTTGAGGGGAACTTGGAAGAGGATCCCTGGGACATAGACGGGTGAGCTAGTGACCTGAGACATGGAGGGAGGCGGGCATCTTGACACTCTACAAGGAAGTTAGGGGGAGGGGTGAGGAGCCAGATTCCGGACTGGGGACTGGCCTGGAACTGTGAGGGATTTCATGAGCCTACTGAAAGTCAATGCCAGGGGTGGCCTGGTTGCCTTGTCCAACTTGGCGGTTATTACAGACATAGAGTCAGAGGCTCGGAGAGGGCAAGATACTCATCCTGGGTCACACAGTGAACTGAGGACAGAATCAGGGCCTGGATCATCCAAGCTGGCAGTTCTGTTCCTCATTTGCCTCCATCCAAGCATCTGTGGCCAACGCTGGGGATGGGGATGGTCGTGGGAGTGGGGGGTGGAGGAGGATTGGGGAGGGCACACCTTTTATTTTTCTCTCTCCACCTGCCTGCCAGGCACCTAGTAGGCCCCTTGTTGCCTGACTGCATGCAGCTTCAGCTTCCAGTGAACCTCTGTTTCCTGGGCTGTCTTTTTAGAAAACGTGTAAGGGGTCTCAGCCCTACCACCCTGGCTGTGTGACATCAGGCAGGTTGCTTTACTTCTCTGAGCCCATCTTTTTCAGCTGAACAGCAGAACTTACTGCACTGTAGGAGAAGCTAGTGAGGCCTGGGAGTCCAAGGTACCTGGATGCTTAGATGATAGGACCTTTTTGGCTAGTAATTGGGTGTCAATGCTCTCGGAGTGGCGACCCCATGCTTATCCTTTGAGGGCTCGCTCAAGGGCCTTCAGAGCACACCAGCCCTCCCACTCTGGAGCCACAGCCCTGGGCTGGAGCACCCTCCACATCTCCCTATCTCCCACCAGCCTTAGATGCCAGAATTAGATTATATATTATCTTTTGCCAGCTCATGAAACTCTGGAGGGTGAGGGCTCTGTCCTGGGCACCTTTTGTGTCATCTTCTCCCCCTTCCCCTAAATAGTGAACAGACCGAGGGTCAGGAAGACAGCAGTTGCTCAAGATTTATCTGGTGAAGGACTCAAGTCAGCAAACATAATGACGTCAGCTTTCGGCCAGACCCTGGGCTGGGTTGGGGTGGGTGGAGAAACACAGAGCCAAGAAGGAGCTGGTGCCTGCCCCTTGGGAAACCACAGTTGTGGGAACGATTGTTCTGCAGAGTCAAGGGCATGAGGAGGCCTGGGCAGAGTGATTCTGGAAAGTCGGGAGGGAGGGATGCCATAGAGGGATGCCCGGGTGGTTCGCTGTGTAAGGTGCTGACCGAGGGAATGAGCGAGCATGAAATCCAGCCTGCCCGCCACTCACCAAGTCCTTACCTTGGCACGGGCTGTGCCCACCTAGGAAAGGAGTACTGTTTTCTATTTTGAACAAAGATAGCATTCACTTAGCAAGGTATGTGTGCCCTGGGCGAGTGGTGGCCCCAGAAGTGGAGGTCTTCGAGAGTATGTTCCCCTCCCCTCATCTCCCACCCTTGTGGAGCCCCAGGAGGACAGAGCCTGCATCTGGCAGTTTCCCTTTGGGTCCTTATCCCTTGTATGACCCATAGTTGTACTCAGAAGGGGCTGTTGAATGAAAGAAAGGAAATGAAGGAAGGAAGGAAGGAAAGAGGAAGGAAGGAAGGAAGGAAGGAAGGAAGGAAGGAAGGAAAGAAAGAGGAAGGAAGAAAGGAGGGAGGAAGGAAGGAAGAAAGGAAGGAGGAAGGAAGGAAGGAAGGAAGGTCCTCAGATGAAGACCTGACAAACTCAAGCCTGGGGCCCCAGCTTTGTGGGGCTGGGAGAGCAGTGCCCAGAGTTCTGGTAGCATCTGGAAGAGAAGTCCCTCCTTCCAAGCCTCCTAGTTCTCCCCTAGACAGGAAATGTGGGTGCCATGCTCCTGGCAGGAGAGGAAGGGCTTACCATCTCTCTGGATCCAACCCCTTGCTGAAGCTGAGGCCGATGGTCAGGGCACAGGGCTCAGGTTAGGTGACAGGGACACAGAGACTAAGGGACATGAAGGAAAAAGTGTTGCAGAGGAGGTGGGACCAGACAGGTGTGTGTGTTGGGGGGAGGGCGGGGTTGCATTCCTCCAGGGAGACCATGGGCAAAGTCAAGGATGAGGGGGGGGGCAGTGGTCAGAGGCAGGAGAGGCTGGGGTTGGAGACTTGAGCCAGAGGTGGGCTCTGCCTGGAGTAAGCACTCAGAGAGTAAGATGGAGAACACTTATTTTGGGGTCTGCCCCCTTCCCACCAGGAAGGACGTTGCATGGCAACAGGCCAGGAGCCGGGAGCCTAGGGGAGGGGTGATGGCCAGAGGGTCTGGTGCGGAGGTGGGAGGGTGTCACTCTGCTGGCCTCGAGGGACAATCCAGGTGAGAATCAAGGAGCTGAAAGCTGGGGAGCCCTTGCGGGCTCTTGAGCGGCTGGGCCTGGGTGGGTGCTGCGCCGCCGTGTTGGGGCGGGTGACTGGAGAGAAGCAGCAGCGGGGAGCTCTGGGCGCAGCGCGGGCCGCGGGACCATGCGGCTCCGGCTCCCCCCCGCCTTCGGCAGCGGCGCTGTCCCGGGGCCGGCGGCCCGGTGGGGTAGGCGGCCCCGGTGGGGTAGGCGGCCCCGGTGGGGCCGGGCCGGGAGCGCGCGAGCTCTGCTCCGGGCGGGCGGGGAGGCGGGGCCGGGCACGTGTCCTCGGGCCACCCCCCTCGGCCACGTGACCCCCGAGGGCAGGGTCGGGGCTGGACTGGGGGCCCGGGCTCCAGCCGGGGCCGCACCGACAGACAGGCTGCGGGCGGGACGGACAGGCGGCGGGGCAGGCCGGCGGGCCCGGGGCGGAGTCGGCCGCGGCGCGGCGGGGACGCGGCGGGGACGCGGCGGGGACGCGGCGCGGCGAGATCGCGGCGGCGGCGGAGACGGACGCCCGGACGCCCGGGCGCCCCAAGGCGCTGGGATGTGGAGCGGGTAGGTCCCCGCAAGCTCGCGGCTCTGCGCGGGGTCCGCCCTCTGCTGCCTTCAGGCTGGGAGAGTGGGGGATCCCTGCCGGGGCTGCATCCCCCCACCCCCCACTGGGAGGGACTCTGCTCCCCAACGCTGCCCGCCGCGGAGGCGCCGATTGTATGTAGCTGGAGAGCAGGAGAGCTGCCTCAAAAAGAGATGGAAGGACACCCGCGGGGAGCGTTCCTGGGGGCGGGCGGCAGACTGGCCCCCCCTGACAGCGTCTGCTCTTCCTAGCTCATCCAGCGAGCAAGTGGGGTAGGGAGGGGTGCAAGCCAGAGTGAGTCTGGGGTTCGCACCTAGAAGAGCCCTCTCCGCCCACCCCCCTCACCCCAGGTTACCCGAACACTTGGAAAGCAACGCATTTGGGAAAGGGGGTCTGGGTCTCTGCCAAGGTCGTTCGCAAGTTGATGAGCCTCCATCTGGGGCTCCTGGAGCTGGCGGGGCTCAGAGGTGTGGGACGGGGGTCTCCCTGCAGCCCGGAGCCTGGTCCTGGGTCGGTGGCCCCAGTCCCCGGTTCATTGGCTCTTGACCCCTGCCCCGTCTCTGTGGTCTCCCCGAGGAGTTCAGCAAACACTTCCTCTTTCCCTTAGCCTGGAAAGTCGAGGTCCTGGATGGGGTACCGCCAGAGTGGGGGTGGCTTGTATTTCTGTGAAGAACTGGGCCAGATGGATGGTCCAGGACAGGGCTCCCAGCCACAGCTGGGGAGTGAGGCGAGCCCACCTGGGGAGGCGGGCAGGCTGGATCCCCTGGACTCTGAGTGTGACACCCAGCAAAGCCTGAACTGAGGTGCTGGGGGAGGAATGGGGCTTCATCTTCAGTAGTGGGTGCCGAGGAATGGGCTTCTGGTTGGACTGAGGTGTGGAGAGGCGGGGAGATTCTTAACGGGAAAGAACTGAAGCAGAGCGTGTGTGTGTGTGTGTGTGTGTGTGTGTGTGTGTGTGTGTGTGTGTGTGTGTGTGTGTGTTCTTTGGAATTGTGCCCTGGAGCAAGGAGACTTGAGTTCAGGGAGAAAGGGGTTGAGGAGGGTTGGAGGGACCTGCAGAGGTGAGGGCAGTCCTGCCTGGGGTTAACCGTGTTTGAGAAGCGGCCCAGCGTGGAAGAAACTTGTGACCTCTTGTGTTGGGTGTGCCCAAGGCAAAACATAGCCCCTGAGTCGCTGAGAAGGGCCTCTGAGTACAACCAGCGGGTTGTGGGGTGGAGAGTGATCCAGGCCCAGAGAATGTCCCTTCCCTGGAGGCATCCAGGCCAGAGCCAGACAGATGAGGCTGGGGGCCGCCAGGAGATGGACACTCTTTAAGGACAGAGTCAAGGGTCTGGAGAAGGCCTGCAGTCCAGCCTCCCTGCCATATTTCCAGGACCCTTCTGGATGAACCAGGCTGTCAATCTGACCCGCCTCCTACCACCACCAAATGACTCTCTGATCTCACTTCTTGTAAGAAGAACATTTGGATTCCCCGGGGCCTAGCCCGGGGCAGAGCACAAAGTAGATGCTTCCTAAATGCAGATGGAAAGCATGAGCGGGAAGAATGAGGAGCTGGGCATCTGGGGAGTGAAAGGCAAGGTTTTGGGGTTACTTTGACCACTGCCTTTTTATGGACCCCTTCATCTGAATATAGGAGGCAGGAACTGACAGATCAGGGGCCAAGCTGCCAGCACGTCCTGGGGGCCTGGTGTCCTGGGAGCTCACAGGGACTCCAGCAGCTGCCGGGAGGGACCCTGCATGGGGTTACACTTGGCCCAATAACTCTGACTGAGCTGCTTGTGCTCGTGACTCCTGGTAGCTCATGACAACTCTGGGCAGGTGTGTACTTGGGGTTTTTCGTCTTAGACTGGAAGGAATCTGGGACTAGGAGTCGGTGACCCTGGCTAAGCCACTGATGTCCCTGGGGTTTGGTGTCCTTGTCTGTAAGATGAACTGAGGCATCTCTCTCAAGGGACTGCTGTTAATGGCCAGGATCTGGGGCGAGTTCATTCTCTTGGTCTTGGACCCAGGGCTGCTCCCCTGGGGTGGGTGGCTGGGGCTGGACTCTGCAGGTGCCCAGGTAGACCCTCTTCCTTGGAATTCCCTGAGTCCCAAGGCAGCTCCCCCCAAACCAGGCTGCTCCTTTTCCCATCTCCCACAGTGTCCCATGTCCGTAGTCCTGGGTGCCAAGCCTGCTCGGAGGGGATGGGGTGAGGTTGGAATCTGGGGTGCTGGACACTTGGGACTTGATCAACAGGTCAGAAACTGGGTTCTAGGCTAGTTTTCTGCCACTAAACAGTCACATGATGTTGGTGCAGCACTTGAGCCTCGGTTTCCCCGTCTGATAGATGGGCTAATCATACCCTCCTCTAAGGAGGGTCAGGCTCCGGCGGACTGCCCAGGAATGAGATGCGATCACCCTCCCAGGGATGGAGGACTGTGTCTTTGCAGCAGGCGGGATGCTGGGGCGCTCCGGGCTGCTGATCTTGAGGAAGTCCCTTAACTGGTCTGGGCCATGGCTACCCTAAAGGGCGTGGATCTGTGAACTCCTGCTTATAAAGCCTAAGTCACTATAGCTCTGAGATAGTTTCGAAGTAGGGCCTGGGGGCTCCAGGGTCAGGAGCAGGGAGAAGAGGATTGTGCAATCCTCACTGTCACCTCCTCCTAAAAGCCCTCCATGATTCCTCCCTCGCCCTGCTTCTTCAACAGATAGCTTTCCTGCCGTTTTTTAAATCAGCATATCTAAGTGTGGGACTCAGACCCTCATCAGAGTCCTGCTTGTCCTAGCCTCTCCCTGTGTCTGTGTGGGACTCGTGCCCAACAGGGTGGAGGAGAGGGAGCAAAATGAATTAGAATGAGGTGAGAAGGGGGCTGGCTGACATCACTGCTGGCATTTGTGTGGTTGGGGCTGTTAGAGTGCCTGGCACACCACCGGTGCTCACCGTATAGGTGTTGGACGTTAGAGGTCTTGGCGTGTTTGAGTCTCCTAGGACTGAACAGGTGCTGTGTGCCCCACTCTGCACCAGCGGAGGAGGGAGCCCCCACCCTCTCAGGCCTTGTGCTGGCTCCGGCTGGAGTCCCAGGGCTGGACTTCCTAGGCAGGGCCAGCTGTGCTGGCAGACCTGGGGCTATAGAGGGGAGAGGTGTGGCCTGGCCCCCTGACCTCCTCCATCCCAAGGCTGTTCCTGACCTCTCCCCACTCCGGCCCCATGTTCTCCTACAAGGCATTGCCACTTCCACCTTCCTGGGGTGGTGAAGGCCCACCCGCTCCACCCTCGGGTCCTGCTTTTCTGTTCCCATGTATGACACCGTTGTCCCATTCTTTTGGAAGCCTCCATCTAACCCCTGGGATGGCCCGTCTTTAGATCTCCAGGCTGGCTCTCCAGCCCTAACTCCTCTGTCATGCGTTTCTCATCCAGGCTCAGGCCGCAAATGCCCCCTCTGGCCCGGTGCCTCCCCTCAGCTGCCCACTTCCTTCTCCTGAAGGATCCCCACCCAGTTCCTCCTTCCGGTCATGGGTACCACTATTCTCCTCATTCACCTTTTCCCTAGTTTTTAATTATATTAATTACTTCAACTTATTATTATTTTTTTCTGTCCAGCCCCTAGTTCTCCCACAAACCTCCTCTCAAGAGTCTTTTGTGTCTGTGTCCTCTCTGCGTGTCCCCTCCTAGCCCAGAGCCTGCCTGGCTTATACGGCAGCCTTGGATGGAACCCCCACCCATCCCTAGCACTGCCAGGAATCAGCACTCTCAAACTTCCTCAAAAAATGTCTGCATCCTGCCTCACTTCTCTGAAACGACCATTCATCCCCTTTCCTCCCGTGCCGGCTTCTCTGGATGACGGGTCCCGTGACTCACTAGTGCCAGGACCCCGGGTTCAGTTCCCACCCTGCCACTTCCTTGCTGGACATCCCGGTTCGGTTGCCATCCCTCTCTGAACCTCATCATTCAAACCAGGCTGGGGAGAGCATCTCCCAGCAGCGGTATGATGAGGTTCACCCACGGTGATAATATCTGGGTACGCGGAGTGGGCGGGTGGGGCTGGCGTGGACGTGCGCTGCTGGGTTTGGAGCTGAAGACTCGGCCCCTCTCTGTAAGTCGAGTCTGGCTGGGTTTGGGGCCTGGTCAGGGAGCCAACCCATGAAACCTTTCCTGGGACCTCGTTGGCCCCTGGATGAAAGTTATCACTTGGCTGTCAGCCTCAGTGCCTTCAGGGTTTACTGGGCTGTGTGAGTCTGAACCAGGATCCTGTGCCTGGCACTTCCCCAGAGCTGGGCCCTGCTGACCGGGCCAGCTGTAGCCACCCTGCACCATGGACCTGGTGGCCCCAGGCAGAGGGGGAGTGATCCCAGTGTGCCCTCCCAGCCCCTGCTTCCCCCAGTTTCAGAGCTTTCCTTGCTGGCTGCACCCCTGCTTACTTAATGAGCCCATCATGCACAGGGGTCTTTGGCTCAAAGAGGTGACCTGGACACTGGTAGGTGGGGAGGGAGAAGTCGAGGGGCAGGGCTGGGAAGGGACACTTAGAACCCTCGTTGGGCTATTCTGCTCTCACGAGTGGCCTCTGGACAGGCCCTCCTAGGCCAGTGGGAGCTGCTGGATGACTGGGGACCATAAAATCCAGGGTCCTCATTCTCATTTTGCTGTTTTTTGTTTGTTTTTTGTTTTTTTGTGCTTAGGGACAAAATCCCGGCTGGCCCTCCTAGGCCAGGCCTGAGTAGGGGGTGAGGATTGAGGATGGTGGTTGCTACACCCCCTACCCTTGTATGTTTCCAGGGGAAGTGACCCAGTGGGGCCTTTCCTGTATGAACTGCTGTGGGCTCTAGGAAACGGCCCCCACCTACCCATGACCTTGAGTCCTACTGTCTCCTCCCTGAGCAGCCCCCTTCCCGGTGACCCCCGCAGTGTCATATCCTGTATACCAGCCTCTGCTTCTGCAGCGAACAGGGGACTGGGCCGGTTTGAGGACAGGGCATGAACCTGGCCTTGAGGGGAAGAGACACAGTGCTGAAGAACTGAAGTGACAGCCTCTGTGCCTGTCGGGGCCGGAGTCCGCCCGCTGCAGGCTTTGCACCCTCTGGTCTGGGAGGCTGACATGTGTAAAGGATAGGGCATTCTGGCGTGGGCTGGACCTCAGGGGCGAGGAGCCTGGGGTCCCTCCTTCCTCTGAAATGTCTGAGTCATCAAGCTGGCCTCACAGCCCGGAAGTGGGCGGGGGAGGGTCCGCAGATTGGAGGTCCCCTCCCAGTGCAGGGTGGGCCCTTCTTTCCCTCCTCCTCCTGCACCCTGGCCCAGGCATTGGACACTTGGTGTCTACAGGGTGGTCCTGCCACTCCTACACTTTCTGCCACTGAGATCTGTGCATTGGGCTTTTCCACTGGGGGGAGCGAGAGGGTATCACAGAGACTGTCTCAGGCCTCCCAGCCATCCCCTCATCGACTTCTCCCCACAACACCTCCCTACCCCTCCACCCCAGGCAGGGGGCTGAAGTGAGTAATTGTTGAGAAAATGATGGGAGACTGACTACACCCTAGCCCGTGCCCTTGGACCAGCAGGAGCGTTAAAGTCTTTCGCTGTGGCCAGAGGCCCGGACCAAAGCTCGGCCCCCTTGGGAAGGGCTGGTGGCCTTCTTGTCCTAGGCAGGGGCCGAGGGCCATGATGGTGTGGCCCTTGCAGTGGGAAAGGCACTGTGGCTCGGTGTCTGTGCCCTATGCTGTCCCTGGGGGTCACCTCCACCCTTGGCCTAGGCTTCTTTCTCTCTCTATTGAAGCGAGCAGAGCCCAGGGGGGGGTCTGCTGCTTACCCCGCCCCCCGCTGCTCTCTCACCTGAGGAAATGGGACTGAGCCCCTGCTCTCCAGGCTGCCAGCAAGGGCAGCCATCCAGCGTGGGCAGTGTCAGCTGTGGGACCCAGAACCCGGGCAGGCATGGTGGGGGTATCCGCCAGCATGGCCGAGGACCAGGGACTTCTTTACCCGGTTCCGACCCAGGGACTTCTCTTGGATGCTTAGCGTGCCTCCTGCAGGTTTTAACCCCCATCACAGGTAGGAGGCAGGTGCAGAGGATTTCGGTGACAGTCCCAGGGGCTCACGTGTATCCCAGGTCAGAGCCTGGCATGGCCCTGGGCTTGCCTGACTCTGGCCTCTGCTCTCAGTCACACCTTCCCCCAGCCCCAGGCTCCTCTCTGGGAGGCAGTTTCTGGGCCTGAGCAGAGGCCGAGAAGCCAGTTCGGGCAGGATTTGGGTTCGATTTCCCTGCCACAGCCAAGGAGGAGTCTGCTGAGTCCCCACAGGCCCAGCGGGCCTGGATCCCGAGACAGAAGCATTGATTCTACCACTCATAGCCCCACCTGCTGAGAGCTTTGGGCCTGGGCTGAAGATCCAGCCACCGGTCACAGCATTGCCACCGACCAGCTGTGTGACCATAGCCAAGTCTGTCACCTCTCTGAGACTCCCTCACTCACCTGTAGAATGGGGACGATACCACGTCTGCTGTTGAAGTTTTAAACACGACAACGTGGGTGGAGCAACCCGGGTGGCATCGAGGATGGTGGGAGTCCCCTGGGTGCAGACCCCAGCTCAGGGCCACCATGGCAGCGCCATGGCGCCTCGAGCCTCGGGGACTCCCTTCCAATGAGACCCTTCCCAAGCAGGGGTGTTAGAAAAGTCCCCTGTCTCTTGTTAACGCTGTTGACGGTGTGATGGACGTGTGCTCCCACTCTGTTCATCATCAAAGCCCCACGTCCCTGCCAGACAGCACCCAGTCCAAGGAACCTGAAGCCACACTCTGGGCCAGTTCCAGAGACGAGGGCAGGCGGGGCGGGGCCATGTGAAGAGTTGGGAATGGACTCATTGCTGGAGTCCCTGGGTGCCTAGGTTTTTAAAATCAATCAACCAATCTATTGATTTATTTGTTTGTTTGTTGTATATTTTTGCATTATCCTAGAGGAAAATGGAGGCTCAGGGCTGCTGGGCGATCATCCCCGGGTCCCAAGGACAAGGAACAGGGGGACCGGCCCCCAGCTTTGCCTTCCTTACTTTCCCCTCAGCTATCCTGGATCCCACGACGCCTTAGCCTTGTCTTTCCTTGTCTTTTCCTCCTGTGTGGGCCCCTCGGAGCCCCCTCCCCACTACTTCCCCACTGTTATCGGAGGCCTGGCCCAGCCCCCACCCTCAGCCCAGCCACTGTGGCTCAGAAGCTGCTGGCTCAGGAGCCGCCAGCTTTTGCTGAGTGAGCGAGTCCAGAGGTGCTGTCTTGGCACAAACCACCGCTAGCAGAGCCCGCTCCCTTCCTGCCTCCCCAGGGTCAGCTGTGACGAAGGGGGGTGGCGTGGACGGGCAGGAGGAAGGCGAGGGCAGGGGCTGCTGTGGCCCCCACCCCCCACACTGCGGCCAGGGTCTTCAACCTCAGAGAGAAGAGGGTCCTGAGGCCCAGAGAGGGGGTGGCTGTTTGCCTGGGGTCCCAGACGGAGAGCTGAGACCGCTCTCCATGAGGACCAGGGGACGGAAAGGGGGCCTGCCTTGCTGGGCTGTCTGCCGCAGCAGCCGTGAAACTTCCTGCCTCAGCCCTGCCTGCCCAGGCTGGGTCCTTCCTCATTGATTCATCCTCAGTTTGCATAAAATTTGCACTAACAGTAACATAAAAGGCAGTTCTCACTTAAGTGCCTCCTCTGCCCCAAGTTTCTTATGCACAATCTATGTGTTCAGTGACTCTTGAGGTAGGGCCTTTGGGACTGTCCTACTTTATAGAAATGGAAACTCAGATTCTCAGCACTGAAGCATTGACAATCACCTGTCGGACAAATGCAAGTGAGCACCTGATGTGTGCTGATCGCCTACTGTGCTCCATATACAACCTTGGGCCCCGGGCTGGAGGAGGCAGTGGGCAAAGATGACCGAGTCCTGTCCTTGCCCCCAGGAGACCTCATGTGGGGTCATTCTGCCCTCGTGACCCCCTGGTGATGGCCTCACTGGTAGCATCCCTATTTTACAGATGGAGACTGAAGCCCAGAGAGGCAGGTGCGTTGCCCAGGCTTGGTCCCTGGGCTCAGCTCTCCCTCCAGGCCTCAGGACCCTACCCTATGTCTGCTGTTTGCCTTGCAGCCAGCCCCACCCGGACGAGGGCCACCCACCACCTCTTGAAGCTGTCCCTGTCCCCTGGAAGAGCGTGGGCTCTTGCAAAAGCCACAGGGAGCCCCCTGGAGGCCCGGTAGAGATCTGTGCAGCGGAGGAGGCCCGAGGCCAGGAGGGTCCTGCGGCCGCCCAGCTGGACGTGTCGCGCCTGCGCAGCTCGTCCATGGAGATCCGTGAGAAGGGCTCGGAGTTCCTGAAGGAGGAGCTGCACAAAGCCCAGAAGGTGGGGGCCTGAGGGGGAGGGGGCTGCCCGGGAGAGCTGCGGGCTCTCACCCAATGCCCAGAGAGCCCGTGCACCCATCAAGGCCAACTGCTTGCCAGGCCTGTGCTGGGCGTGAGGTAAGTCCAAACAAAGGACAGACCACTTCTTCTGGTGACTTTTAAATGACTTTTAGAAGCCTTGACTTCTCTGAGAAAACCTGTTCCAGGCTCTAATGGACTGACAGTTGGGGTTTCGACCTCACGCCAGGAGCTAAATGGAACATGCACCATAAACTAAGGCAATAGAGGAAGCAGGCTAAGGCCCAGAGGCCCTGGCAAAATGACCCGGGGCGTGGAGCCTGGTCAGGGCGCCTGGTTCCCTCCGTGTGCTGCCCAGGGGCTCCTGAGGGCTGATGGCCGCCCACCTCGTGCCCCCCAGGAGCTAAAGCTGAAGGACGAGGAGTGTGAGCGACTGTCCAAGGTCCGGGAGCAGCTGGAACAGGAGCTGGAGGAGCTGACGGCCAGCCTGTTCGAGGTATGGTGGCCCGCCAGCCGGGGGGCAGGCTGGGCACTGGGTCTGTTGGGCGTCCATCGGCTCCTCACCCCTCCTTCTTCGCAGGAAGCCCACAAGATGGTTCGAGAAGCCAACATGAAGCAGGCGGCATCGGAAAAGCAGCTGAAGGAGGCACGGGGCAAGGTGAGGCCCCCACCTGCCCAGGCCTGCTCAGAGCTCCCTCCCACCTGCTTCCCAGCCTGCAAGCCCCGCCTCCCTCCTAGCCAATCAGACCTTCAAATGGCCCAGGGTTGGGCAAACCGAGGTCCAGAAGGGTGGGGCAGGGGTGACGCTGCTGAAATTCCACTGCACCACAGAGATCTTTCTGGAGTGGGGGCCTTCTAGGGGCCGGGAGGATCCTGTGGTCACTGTCATTTACTTTCCCGCCTCTTGCACCCCTTTTACAAAGCAGAAACCGCAGTCTGGCTGTGGGAGGCTGGGCAAGCATCTTCTTGTCTCAGGGCCCGATTGCCCATCCACAAACCGTGAGGGCTGGGCTGTTCCTGGCTGCTGGGCCCCATCCGTGGGAGGCCCGGCCAGCTCCCAGACATGGGCATCTAATGGAGTCCTGGCTTACAGTGTGACCTTGGGCGGGCCATGTCGCCTCCCTGAGCCTCAGTTTCTCCATGTATAAGACAGGCGTCTCAGATCCCACCTCAAAAGTTGTTCCGGGGTGACTGGCGGGATTAGGTGCTAGTCGCTGCTGGAGCAGGCTGGCCTGAGCTGGGGTGACAGGCAGTGGCAGCCAGGGTGGTATTAACCCTGGGCAAAGGCTGGCAGCCACTTCCTTCTGGCCAGATCGACATGCTGCAGGCAGAGGTGACAGCCTTGAAGACCCTGGTCATCACGTCCACACCAGCGTCTCCCAACCGCGAGCTCCACCCTCAGCTGCTGAGCCCCACCAAGGCTGGGCCCCGCAAAGGACACTTCCGCCACAAGAGCACCAGCAGCACCCTCTGCCCAGCCGTGTGCCCTGCTGCAGGCCACATTCTCACCCCGGACAAGGAGGGGAGAGAGGTGAGGGGCAGAGGCCGGACAGTGGACACGGAAAAGGGGAGACGGCCCCACGGTCAGCCGGCCAGTGGGGCCCAGCGGGCAGCAGGCATGCTCCTCCTCGCTTGTGTGACCTGGAGCCTGTCCTGTCCTCTCTGGGCCTGTGTGTCCTCTGGCCATGAGGGCTGGGCAGGCTCCTTGTGATATGAGGCTTCTGGCCCTCAGCCTCCAGGTGCACAATCTGGGGGGGCCTGATAACCCCCTCCCCACCCCTCCAAGCAGTAGGTGGTGTGCTCTGCACCTGAGCCTGGCCTTGGGCCTGAGGGCCTGCCCCCGAGGGACCTGCAGGGTCCCACAGTCCCTCCACCTGAAGAGGCCGCTGCTGGGCCACAGCGCTGAGGCCCAGGGCTATGCCTGGTGACAACCCTGGGCTTGAGGGTCCTCGGCATCCTCTGGCCGTGGTGCCCAGACAAGCATGGCCTTTCGGGGGACTTTCTACCCCTCCGCAGCTGGGTACATGGGGTCGTTGGTCCAAGCTGGACAGTGGACTACGATGTCCTTGGTTGTGGGTCCTTGAGCAAGTGGGGCCACTTGTTAGTTCCGTCACATGGTACATGGGGACTCTTGGGGCCCTAGAGGAATTGATGAGATGTGGATGTCAGGGGCCTCAGCTCAGGGCCGCACCCAGCAAGCACCCACGGGAGGGAGCTCTAATGGGGTTTGGCTTCCTGGGCGTCTTGGACACCAAGGCGGCCCCCAGCTCCATCCTGTCCTGTGTCTCTGCAGCTTCTGGGGAGGCCTCGTCTCTGTCTCTTGAATTCTGAGCTTCCATCTGGATGCTAACAACTGCCTCCTCCTGTCTGTCTCTGTTCACTTGTCTGTCTGTCTGTCTGTCTGTCTGTCGGCCCCACCCGCCCAGCCCGGGCTGGCCCCCCTCCTCTCCCTGCTCCTCTGCGTGGTCCCCAGCAAGGCGGTTCACCTCACCTACGAGCCGGCCTGGCAGCTCCCTCCTGGGGGGCCGCCCACAGCCCCCACCTTCGCTACCTCTCTGTCCTTTTCCCGACAGGTAATACCTCTGGAGCGGGGGCCGCCCCTCTGCCTCCCAGCCTCCCTCATTCTGCATGTTCCCCGGAGCGGCCAGGATGTCGCCCCTCAGAGCCTATGTGTGTTTCCTCCTGTGTGCATGTGCCTGTGTGTGCCTGGGGTTACTTGTGTGTACCTGTGGGGTCCCTCTTCAACCTACCCTTCTCACGGAGGCCCTGGACCCAGGTCTGTAATCCTGTAGTGCCAGGAAACTGAAAACACACCTGAAAGTGAGACTCGAGTTTCAAATTCTTTGATGCCAAGGGAAGAAAGCGGGTTCTTCCTTGGGACTCAGGTCTGCCCGGCTGCTGGGGACAGGCCCGCTGGCATGCTGCGGCCTGCTCTGCACCCTCCCCGGCTCTGCCTGTCTCTGCCGTGCCGGTCCCCAGCCCCCTGACCGCCCACGCACTCGCCCTCCCATGCAGGTGGACACAACCCTGTTCGCAGAGTTCCAGGCCTGGAGGGAATCGCCCACCCTGGACAAGACCAGCCCCTTCCTGGACAGGGTGTACCGGGAGGATGTGGGCCCCTGCCTGGACTTCACCACGCAGGAGGTGAGGCGGGGCAGAGGGCGGCCAGCCGGAGGGCCCAGCCCCCCCAGCCGGAGGCCTGCCCCTCACCACCGTGCCTGCTGCCCTGGTCTGCCGCAGCTCTCGGCGCTGGTACGGGCTGCCGTGGAGGACAACACGCTCACCATCGAGCCCGTGGCTTCGCAAACGCTGCCCACGGTGAAGGTGGCCGCAGTCGAATATGGCAGCACCAGGTAAGCTTAGCTCCCGTCACCCCTTCCTGCCCCCTTGGGAAAGCCCCACTTAGCTGGGCCCTGCTGAGGAGGTGGCCAGGGAAGGCTGAACCTCAGGCCTGCCTGCAGGGGTCCTGGTGTGGCACCCAGGGGTGGGCAGGGGGTGTGGCATGCGGGCCAGGCCAAGGAGGAGTACAGGGGCACCTGCCAGGAGAGAGACAGTGCCTTCCCCCACTTAGGGCAAAGAGGCATCTTTGGCTCTGCCCACTGGCCCATCCTGCCCCGAATCATGGACCCCCAGGCTCTCCAGGGAGTCCGGGAGCTGGGGTCTCCCTCTTCTTGGCTGGCCTGACGCACATCCCTCTCCCACTCCCACCCTCTCCCACGGCGGGTTCCAGGCCCCGATAGACACATAAGCAATGTCAGTTGCCAGCTCTGTATCCTGCTAGTGAAAAACCAGACATCTCGTCCTTCCTGCTATGCAGCCGACTTTGAGCAGGGCTGTAGCGGAACAGCTTAGCCAGGGTAGAGCAAGGGGCGGAAATCGGGGAGTACTTCCCCTCGGCCTTCGAGGGAGGCCTCCTGGGGGAGCCTCATCATGGAGGGGGACATTTGAACCGCATTTGAAGGATGAATAGCAGTTTGCCAAGTAGGGAGGGGCCGTTCAGGCCGAGGGAACAGAATGCGAGCAAGTATGTGAAGCTGCATATATTAATGGAACTCCACTTAGTCGGCGGGTGGAGCAGTGGAGTGGGCAGGAAGAGGGGGCTCAGGCTGTAGAGGGTGTTTGGGGTCCAGCTTGGTTAACAGTCCATCCCAGGGGCTTCTGGGGCTTCCCCCACCCTTCTTTGGCCTGGCCCTGGGCTCCCTGAGAAGCTGGGTGGGGGAGGAGGGTGCCAGGTCCCACTCCCATGTCTGTTTGCTGCCCCTCCCCCTGTGCCTCCTCCTGGCTGCTGCATCCTCCCTGCATGAGCTGGGTGGACAAGCCCCAGCTGGCCCCCATGACCCCCTCTACTTTCCCCCAGCACTTGTGCCCTGAGTGGGCTGGCCCGTGCCTGTCGCCACCGAATACGGCTCGGGGACTCTGAGAGCCACTACTACATCTCGCCATCCTCCCGGGCCAGGGTGAGTCACTTATTTGGAGTGTTACTTGGCTCTTTAGGGGCCCCCTGGGCTGGGACTCTGATCCCTGGGCTTGGCAGCACAACCTTGATCCACAGAGCAGGCTCAGAGAGGTGCAGAGACTGACTCGGGGCACACAGCCCAGCCTGGTGTGTTAGCTAGCTTTTGCTACATAACAAATCACCATAAACTTAGTGGCTTAAAAACTACCCATTCATCCTCATCTCCCTGGGTCGGGAGTCTGGGCACAGCTTAGCTGGGTCCTTTCCTCAGGGACAACTGGACTGCCTCAACCAACATGTCAGCCAGCTGCATCCTTCTTGGAGATCGGGGTCCTCTTTCGAGCTCACGGGGCTATTGGCAGAATTCAGTTCCTTTGTGGCTCAAGGACTGGGATACCTGTTTCCTTGCTTTGCAAAATGATGGGTGTGGCATCCATCACCTCTGTTGTCTAATGTGACCTAATCAAGGGAGTGACACTAGCTTGTAGCTCCAGACTTCTGGCCCCAGGCTTGGGGAAGGGCTGGGAGGCATGTCTGTTACACAAGCTGACAGTCAGGCCATGGGTGCCCAGGGGCCTCTGGGGGACTCCCACCTTCCACCCTCTCCGCCGTGTGACCCAGGCTGGATCAGGAGACCTCACCGAGATTCAGGGTAAGGGCAGGATGGTTCCCGTTCCTCTGTCCCCTTGTAGACTGAAGAGGAGTGTAAGGAATTACATAGAACATGCTAGGAAATCTCCAAAGCCTGGTACGAAGATCTCCCCTTGACCTGCTAGAGGCTCCTCGTGGGGATTAAAGTGGACAAATGGCCCCATCGTTGGGCATTGGTATCGTGAGGATAGCTTTTTTGGTCCTGACGGCTTCCATAGGGCATTGGAGCGTGTTGTCCTAGCAACCCTCCCCCCCCAACCAGCCCCCAGCAGTGAGCCAGGCTCCCATTTACCCAAACGGAGTCGGGAGTCCGAGCCTTAGAAAGGGAAGGGACGTTCCCGCGGCCCCTCAGCCGACCTGGGGTCGCCTTCTTCGGAATCTAGTCTCTTGGCTGCAGCCCCCGCCCCGTGCATCTGTGCCCAGAGCCATATTTGCTGGTCTCCTTCACCCTGTCCGATACCAACCAGCGTTTAACAGAAGTATCCATGCCGGACATGCCCATGCCTAGAAAAACTGCGTCTAGCACTTGGTTTCCTACGGGCCTGCCTGTGCGCTGTGCTGGGCGGGCCTGGTATGGGAGATGAGAAGCGGGTGAGGTTGTAGGATGTGGTCCCGTCCCTGAAGAGATCCAGGAGTGTAGAGTCCTAAGGGAGAAGAATTCTGTCCCCAAAGCACGACCCTGGAGAAGGAACATCCCTGCTTCCTGCCATCCCCCGATCATGGCCTTCCGTGGGGGCCCACTGCCCGCTGGACAACACTGCGGCCTGGTCACACTCTCCCCTCTCCCGCCCACAGATCACAGCCGTGTGCAACTTCTTCACCTACATTCGCTACATCCAGCAAGGCCTGGTGCGGCAGGACGGTGAGCGCCCTCTGGTGGCCAGAGGCGGGATGGCGCCCGGGAGGGCTTGGTAGTGGGCCAGCAACAACAGGATGGATCAGCCTGAGGGTTTTGCTGTCCCTTCTGAGCCCTGGACTCTGTGCGTGGGGAGGTTGTGTGTTAGTACAGCGCCGGTGAGCCTCCTGGTGCTGAGATGAGCTGCAGAAGGAGCCTCCTGGGCCCCGCCTCACCAGGAAAGCCAGCCCGATGCCACCCCCGTACCTGGGTCTGGTGGCTTTCTCCTGCCCAGACCCTCTCCCCACCCCCGGGGACCTGCAGGAACAGCTCCCTGTTACTGGCTTGGCACTTGAGGCCTTTCAATGCGGCCTCTCCTGCGAATCCCCTCCCCTCAAGGTGTGGCCGCCTCATGGTCCCCTCATGGGAACACGGGCCCTGCACTGTGCCCTTCCTTGTTCCATCCATTGTCCCATTCTGCCTCCCATTCTGCAAAGCCTCGCTTCTCCCTTCTCCAGACTTTGTTCCCTGATGCGTCGTCTCCCAAACCAGTTTGGAGTCTGAGCCTCTCCTCCCTAGCTTGAAGGTCAAGTTCAAGCCAGGCCAGGGGATGAGCCCTGAGGGGCCACCTCCTCTCAGGTCCATTGGCTGACACTGAGGCCCTGCTGACTACTCAGGGTTGTCGTGCTGTCCCAGCGAGGTGGGACTGGAACACGTTGGTAGCACGTTGAGTATGTGGCAGTGTGCGCGTGCACAGCTGCGTCAGGCTGCGGGAGTGACCGTCACTTCCTCCTCCAGTGCAGAATAGGTCCTTTAAGTGTGGAGCCTCGGAGACGTCCAGCCACTCACCGAGGTCATCTGTTCTGAGAGTCTGGGGAGCCCTGGAGTGCCCGCCAGCTGCCCTGCCCAAAGCCGGGGAGGGGGCCAGGCCGTCTGCCTGGGATGGCCTTGAGCTGCCATTGAGCTGGTCCACCCTTTCTCTGCCTGCAGCAGAGCCGATGTTCTGGGAGGTCACGAGGCTGCGGAAGGAGATGTCGCTGGCCAAGCTGGGCTTCTTCCCCCAGGAGGCCTAGGGCCTGGCCTGGGCCTGGAGCGGGGCTCAGAGCTGGAGCCAACACCTGCCCCAGGATGGACAGACAGACAGGAAGACAGAATTCTGCAGCCACCCCTTGAGCCAGAAGTTGGACAGACAGACAAATGGCTAAGCTACGGAAGCAACATTGAGCCAGTACTGAATGTACATCCCGGGACAGACGGGACCTCACGAGGTGACCCTTCTCTCTTCCCCAGTGGTACTACAGCCACCAGGAGACTCTCCAGAAAGTACCAAAGACCAAGGGGCCTGGACCCATGCTCAGGGGCTCAGCACTTGCGAGGGGACCCCTGGGGTAGCCTCTAGTCCTGGGAGGTGCTGTCTGCAGGTGCCTTGTCGCTGCCATGTCTTCAGAAAGGGACCGTGCTATGTGGCCTGATCTCCAGAGTATCCACCACCCCAGTTCCCAAACCTTGGGGCCACCAGCACCGCTTTGTGGCCATCCCTCACCCCATTCTCAGCTGGCCATTCTGTTGGACTGCCCCAGTGGGCCTGCCTTGGGAGGGGCTGGCAGGGACATCCACACCAACAGGTATCTGCTTGAGAACTGCCCCCCAAGCGTTCTTAAGCTGGATCAAGGCTCCTCCTGCCACCCTTGCCCTTGACCTGAGCCCTGTGCCCCAGGAGGCCCTACCCCCCACCCCCCAACCCCCCGCTGGAAGGACAAAGGTACTTTTCTCCCAGAGTAAAACACGGACAGGGCCTCAGGACACCATGCCTGTTGTCAGCGGTGGGTGGGTGGCCATTCAGACAACAGGGCCTGAGGTCGCTGGGACCTGTACGCAGAACCGGGGTGGGGCAGGACCCAGGCCCCTCCTCACCGCCCCCTCGGGACCCAGGTACAACCTGGACACATCCCTCACCACGACCGAGTTCCTCCTCTGAAAGGAATGTAATGCGATCTCTATTTAATAAAGGAAGCCTTTGTTGGTAGAGGCCGGTGGCCACGCGCCTTCACTCCTGCACCCTGGGGCTCGGGCCAAGGCTTGGGCATCTAAAGGAATGAAACCAAATCCTTTCCTTGCCCACCCAGCCTCGTGCTTAGGATTAAACCCCAATCCTGAAGGGACGGCTGGAGGGAGCACCGTTGGAGTCCTCCCCGGCGTTCCGTGGGGGCTGTGGGATGTGGCTGCTGTCGGGGAGAACGGGAGAAAGGTGCTAAAGCCAGTTCTGCTGCTGCCTCACGGGGGCCTTGGGCAGGCACCCCCCTCCAGTCTCCCTGCCTCGGTCTAATGGAAGCCTGAGGCTCAGAGTCCGAGCTTTCTATGAGGCTGCCTGGGGTGTGCAGGACAGTGGTGGGATTGATTGGTGATGTCTGCCAGCAGCATAGACGGGGGCTGTGGTAGCAATGGAGGGGACAAAGGAGGATGAAGATCTGGACCTTGGAGCTGCCCGTTCCTGCCTCCAGCTGCCGTGTCCCAGGCCCAGCCACACCAGGGCCAAGGGGACACCAGGCGATCTTTCAGAGGACCCGGCAGAGGGTCCCACACCCCAGACCTGCTCCGCCTGTCCCTGCAAAAGACAGCACTTCTGTTGTCAGGCCCAAGCGGGGCCATCATGAGCAAACAATAGCTGAGACACCTCAGGCAGGGGAGTGAGGGACCAGGGGATACACACGCTGTGGCCTCAGTATCTCCCGACAGTGGCTAATATATATCCCGGGCTTGCTCCCAAAACAACTTCGTTTAATCCTCACAGCAACCCAATGTGATACTATTTTCCCCATTTTATGGATGAATCAACTGAGGCACCAAGAAGTCATGCAGAGGAAATGGGCCCAGGCCGGGAATGAATGAGCTCAGCTCCAGAGCCCTCAGTGTTAACCAGCGCCCTGGACCCCTTTAACCAAACACCTGCCATATGCCTAGTAACCAGTTAGGCCCTTCCCTGCTTTTCGGAGATGGAGAAACTGAGGCTCAGGCAGCGCAGAGCCAGTTTGAATCTAGGTTTGTTATCTGCATTTGTCCTCGTGTACAGCCATCTCCACCCCTGCTCTGCCAGCTTGAGGTGGGGGCGGGGGAATCTGGAAGAACTCGCGGCTTTGACTCTTGGAGGTGGGAGGGGAGAGGTAGCTGACATCAGCCACACAGAAGCTATTCCTCTTAAGTGAATTTTCTCGATAATCCATTTGGGCGTCTCTAAGTGCCTCTGGCACACGTGGCTACCTCTTGAAAGCTTGCACCAACACCGGCCACTGAGCCTGAGCCCCACCCCACCCTGGCGTTGGCATCACCTGGCTGTCACGTTTCACAGTCCGCCCAGCCTGTTCCGATCCGATCTGCCAGGGCTGTGCACCTGGGCAAGTCATGCCTCTCTGGTCCTCAGTGTTCTCACCTGAGAGTTGCGAAGATTGGACTAAATGACCTTCGCAGCTCCTCCCCCTTTCTCGTGTGTTTTATCGTAATAAAAAACACGTGACATTTACCATTTTAGCCATTTTTAAGTTTACAATTCAGGAGCGTTCAGTATTTTCGCATTGTTGTGAAACGGACGTTGGAACTTTTTCATCCTGCAAATCTGAAACTCTATATCCATTCAATAAGCCCCTCCCCTCGCTGATGGCAACCACCATGCTACTTTTTATGAACTGGACTACTTGAGATACTTTATATAAGATGAATTGTGCAGTATTTGTCTTTTTTTGTGACTGGCTTATTTTACTTCACATAATGTCTTCAAGTTTCATCCACGGAGCCTGGGACAGGATTTTCTTTCAAAATTTGTAAGGCTGAATGATATTGCATATATACGTCTAAACCACCTCCCTTGATCTGTCCACCCGTCGATGGACACTTGGGTGGCTTCCGCCTCTTGGCTATTGTGAACAGGGCTGCAGTGAACACGGGGTGCAGGTATCTCTCTGAGATCCTGCTTCCAGTTCCGTCGGGTACTTACCCAGAGGTGGAATCGCTGGATGATACGGTCATTCTAGCTTTAATTTTTTTTGAGGAACTCTGTTCTGCCTTCCACAGCAGTCGCACCATTTTACAATTCCTCCCTGCCCCCACCGCTGTGTGCGAGGGTTCCAGTTTGTCCATAACCTCTCCAACGCCTGTGACAGTGGCGCTTTTTTGATGACGGCCATCCTAATGGCTGTGAGGTGACAGCTCACGGTGGTTTTGATTTGCATCTCTCCGATGATTAGTGATTCTGAGCATCTTTCCATGTGCTTGTTGGCCATCTGCACACAGCCTCCTTTTACTAAGGGGTTATTATCCATTCTAAGGAGCTCGACTGTGCCGTCACAGCGATGCCTTTGTGGGGAGCCTTTTGTGGCTGCTCTTGAATTCTGTGGCCCCTGCCCCCGCGTACCCCACCCTTCACAGAAGAGCCGTGTCCAAATCCTAAGAACCAAGCTTGCAGTGTGGGGAGCTGTAGCTCAAAGCCAAGTCCAAAAGCTCTGACCTGAGTCCGCTTTGTGTGTCTGCTGCAGAACAGCTGCCTGGGCTTTGCGACCGCTCTTTCTGGGAGGCCCAGGGCTTTTCCGTCAGCTTGCCAGCCTGGGCCATGGCTGTGCCTGTGCCTCTTGCCCGAGCCCCTCCACCCCCACCCTCCCCGGCCTGCACAAGCATCCCTGGGCTCCAGGTCAGTGGCTGGCAGCCTCACAGGGGTGGAGACTTCAGTGTGTCCCACAAGAGGGCTGTGTGGCAGCTTGTGGCGGGGAGAAGCCCAGCCGGGGCTAGGACAAGGGCTGTATTTGAGTGATTTGAGGGGCACTCCTCAAACCTCAAGGCCCCCTCCTGAAAAAACGTTCCAGCTGGCCAGACCATCCCCGGCCTTTTGGCCAGTTCAGTCTCCTTCTCCCTAAACCCGACACCCTGGCAGTGGCCCAATGGCAGTGCAGGAATGTCAAGTGGTACCTCTCCCTTTCCAAGTGGTCAAGAGAAGGCTCCGATGGGGTTTGGGGACAATGAAGTCCCAAGTCCTCCCTGACTCTAGCAGAGCTGCAAGATGCATTGGTTTGAAGCCCAGTGAGGTGAAGCGACCCTTTAAAAGCTCCGAGGCCTGCAGAGAAGTCACGTGGGACGCTGTCATGTCTGCTGTTCAGGTGTTATGGGAACACAACTCCAGGGGGCAGGAGGGTACAACTACCTCTCTTCTTGCTGGGATGACGTGGCTGAGCCCTGTCCTTGCTTTACCTCCCGGGTACCCCATCAGGCCTTCATCTTCCTCATCTCTCCAGGGACAGCTGGGGTAGGTGGACGCTCTGACTCCCCCAACACCCTGGCTGCCCCACGCATGAGCTGAGAGCAGGCCGGGGCCCGGGGAGGGCATCAGGGGGCAGCATCTGACCACGGTGGTGGTGGTGGGGGCTGCTGAAGATGGAGTGAGGGTCATGCCCTGCTGTGGAGGGGCTGGGGTTCTGTTTTGTTCTGTTTTATTTTTTTTTGATGAGAGCATTTAAGATTTACTCTCTTAGCAGCTTTCAAATATATGATATAGTATTATTAACTATATCTAATGATGTACATATAATATTATTAACTATATCTAATGATGTACGTTAGAACCTATTTGTCTAATAACTGAAAGTTTTTACCCTTTGACCAATATCTCCCTACTTCCTATACCCCTCAGCCCCTGGCAAACCATTCTACTCTGTTTCCATGATTTCAGCTTTTTAGATTCCACATATAAGTGAGATCATACAGTGTTTGTCTTTGTCTATTTCATTTAGCGTAATGCCTTCACCCACATTGTCACAAATGGCAGGCTTGCCTTTCTTTTTCACGGCAGAATAATTGTATGTATGTATGTATGTATGTATGTATGTATGTATGTATGTATGTATGTATGTATCACATCTTTATCTATTCATCTATTGATGGGCACTCCGGGTGTTTCCACATCTTGGATACTATGAATAATGTTGCAATGAACATGGGAGTGTAGATATCTCTTCAAGATAGTGATTTTGTATCCTTTGGATATATACCTAGAAATGAGATTGCTGGATCACATAGTTCTATTTTTAATGTTTTGAAGAACCTCTGTGCTGCCTTCCACGGTGGCTGCACCAATTTTCATTGCCACCAACAGTGCGCAAGGGTTCCATTTTTCTCCACTTCCCGTCCAACACTTATCTCTTGTCTTTTTGATAACAGCCATTCCAACAGGTGTGAGGTGATATCTCCTTGTGGTTTCAATGTGCATTTCTCTGATGATCACTGATGCCATGGACCTTTTTGTATACCTATTGGCCATTTGTATGTCTTTTTTGTCCTTTGCCTATTTTAAAATCAGATTTTTTTTTTTTTTTTTTTTGGCTATTGAGTTGTATGGGTTTTTATATATTTTGGATGTTAACGTCTTATCAGATATATTATTTGCAAATATTTTCTCCCATTCCATAGGTTTGCCTTTTCATTTATGTGGTGGTTTCTTTTGCTGTGCAGCAAGCAGCTTTTTAGTTTGATGTAGCCCCACTCATTAATTTTTTGCTTTTGTGGCTTGTGCTTTCGGTGTCATAGCTACAAAATTGTTGCAAAGACCAACGTCAAGGAGATTTCCCCCTATGTTTTCTTTAAGGAGTTTTGTAGTTTTAGGTCTTATGTTTTGGACTTTAATCCACTTTTTGGCATAAGTTTATATATTTTGCCAGGGCAAAGTTATACTTGTGAATGAACTCATGCAACAGACACTGTGCAGTTGCATCATTTAGAGGCATTTGCAGTGGACGGGGTGGGGGCTGCTGCTTGCTGATCCCTGCCTGCCAGAAGGGGAGGGCAGCCAGCATGAACTCCATCACCCCGGAGTTTTGCGTTTTATTTTTTTAATTTCATTTTCCCACCCATCCCCCATCCCTCTTCCTTTGGCAACCATAAGCTTATATCTCTATATATTGCTGCAGAGGGTTTATTTCCTCCAAGAGGTTGCCTCCTCCATCCTCGGGCCCACCTGTGAACATGGTAGAGGGGTGGGGGGTGGGGTCTATAGTGGCCTCCAGACTCAACTGCCAGCCACCCTCCTCTACCCCTCCCTCCACACCCCATGCACACACAGCCTGGGGAGCGGGTTTCAGGATGCCTCAGTGGAGAGGACTCAGGCACCCCCACTGGTGGTGACCTCACGACTTGCCAGTTGTCCTGGCAACCAAAGTGGGAGCTCTTGGTACCAAAGAGAACCCAGAGGCCTCCTCAGCCCTTTTCCTGGGCCCTGGTCTGCCTATCCCACAAACATTAGCTACAACAATTCCCTACAAATTATTAGACAAAGATAAAATGTTAGCGCATCTGAGAAACATACAGCGGACCCTTGGACAACACAGGCATTGCGGACTGCCAGTGCCCTAGCACTGAAAATCCACATATAATGTTTGACTCCCCCCAAAACTTCAGTAACCTCCTGGTATACTCGAGGGACTGGTTCCAAGACCCCTGCAGATATCTAAATCCACAGATGCTTAAGTCCCTTCTATAAAATGGTGTGGTACAATGCGTATGGTCAGCCCACTGCATTCCGGATGCCCACCTGGGATGGAAAATACTATCTCCCATTCACAGTTGGCTGAATCCACAGATGGGAAACCTGGAAATAGAGAGGACTGATGCTTATTGAAAAAAGAAAGTCTACCTACTGGACCCACGCAGTTCAAGCCTGTGCTGTTGAAGGGTCAACCGTACCTAGGGTCTTAAGGTGTGTACCCCTGCCAGAACATCAGCCGCAGCTGGGAACTTGTTGGAAATGCCCCCCCCAAACCCCACCTGCTAGTTGGGCCCAGCTGTCCTCAGTCTGTCTGTGTCTGAAGTCCTCTGGTGATTCTGATTCACACCCATTTGACACACTGCCCCGAAACATAACCTTAGCTTGCTTTCATCCGTGCTGGGTGTGAACTCTCAGCCTTTAGAATCAGAGATCTTTATCTCAAAGAAATAAAAAGTCCTTTGGGGAGCCTCAACCTATAATACCAAAAGAATTCGAGTTTAAGTAAAAAATGAAGGAGGGCCGTGACAAGCCAGCCATCCAGCTGAGTCCCCACAATTACCTTCGATGTCCCTGCATCCCTGTCGCCTCGACATCCCCAACCCTACAGCGGGGACAGCAGGATGACCACCGGTCCCCACAGACGGCCCGCGGGGACAGGGGACAGAGACAGACCCTCAGCCGCGACAGCAGCCTCGGTGCGCAGACGTTGGGGGCCCATTGTCGGAAAGCTGTTTACGGTCACCCGGAGGTGTCGTCCCCTCCTCTGTGCGCTCTGGGTATAACGTCCCAGGACGCGTGGCAGGAAGCTCATTCGCAGACTGTTGCTCCAGACCCGCCGGGAGCAGACGTGGCCCCCCGAGGGCGCGGCGGACACCAGCAGTGGGCGTTCGTCCCCGTCCCTCGCTGGGCAGCCGAGCCGGGGGCAGGGCCAGGGCCGGGCTCGGTGGCCGGGGACCTCGGGGGCGGGGTGCACCCGCCTGGACACCGCCCTCCCCGGCGGCAGAGCACCGCGCAGCCAATGGGGGCCTGGGCGCCGCGCCCGGATTGGAGCGCGGCGCGGGCGGCGGGGCCGGGGCGGGCGCGGGCGTCGCGCGAGCCGCCGGCGCGGTTATAAGGGAGGAAAGTTGTGCGCCGAGGGAAAAGCCGGCTGGCGCACGCTCGTACGGCGGCTGCAGCAGCGGGGCGGGGCCGCGGGGAAGCGGGCGGCGGCGGAGAAGCCCCGGCGAAGGCCACTTGGCTCCCCGTGGTGTCTCGCGGGGACCTCGAAGAGGGGTCGGGTGCCCGAGGACTTTTGCACGCAGCCATGGGCGGCGTCGGGGAGCCCGGCGGGGGTCCGGGGCCGCGCGAGGGCCCCGCGCAGCTTGGGGCGACGCTGCCCACCTTCTGCTGGGAGCAGATCCGCTCGCACGACCTGCCAGGCGACAAGTGGCTGGTCATCGAGCGCCGCGTCTACGACATCAGCCGCTGGGCACAGCGGCACCCGGGGGGCAGCCGCCTCATCGGCCACCACGGCGGCGAGGACGCCACGGTAAGGAAGCCCACCGCGGGCGCTCGCTGGGGCCTGATCGCGAGCAGTGTGCTCAGCCTTGCCTGCGCGGCCTTAGCATCCTTCCTGCTCTCGCTGACCTTTGACCTCCGTCCGGGGACGCCGGGTTGGGATGGAGTAGCCAGGGCCTGATGTGAGGCAGGGAGGCCACGTCCCTGCGTGGAGGACCGCACATCGCGCTGGGCTGGAGCAGGTCTGTGCTTCAGGAAGGGGCTTTCGGAGGTGGGTGTGTCATAGCAGAAAGAGTCTCCCTGCTGTTCTGCGGGGTTCTCCTCCCAGTTCTGGGTCCCCCAGACCAGGTCCTTCACACTTGCTGGGTGCTAGGGGTAAGGGCGAGGTCCCTGGGGGCTGGGTAAGGCTGTTCCATCAGGGGCTGGGGGCTGGGCAGTAAAAGTTGGGCAGGACTCAGAGGTATGTGGCTCGTCTAAGAGCTTCTGTAAAGGGCAGTGAGAATTGGTGACTCACCTCTCCTGGGCTGGCAGCTGCATGTGGGAGAGCTTTGCCAGCCAGGCTGGGTGGGCCTCCTGGGGAAGCACAGTGACTCCAGGAACAGGCCGGCCCCTGGGGACCCCGACTTCGCCTTCCCGGCCCAGGTCGAGACATGTCTTGGCCGAGGAAGGACGTGGCCTGGTCCAGCGGGAATGTCTAGTGGTGAAAAAGCCTATTGGGACTCCTCACCAGCCTTTTCTCGCGGTCCCCCACGGGGAGGGTAGGAGTTGGGGCCGCAATGCTCTGTCCTTGACTATCCAAAAACCTGGGTTGGCTGCCCTGGGTACTAGGAGGTCTTAAAGATGCCAGGGGATGAATCGCTAAGTAGCCGAACTTTAGACAGCAAAAAAGATCGTGTCTCTATGGCCGGGCCACCTGCTCTCTGCCCACTGCCTTCTCCCGTGTGTTGGGCAGTCTTCGCAAGACTCTTTTTGAAGAAAAAGGTCTTTATCCCCCACTTCTGCTTTAGGAAGCCGAGAGATTAGGGTCAGAAGCCTCCTAAAATTCTAGACACCGACAGGAAGCCTTGTCCTTAGGTGCCGAGGGGCTGGGTGATGGCCACGGAGTTGAAGCTGACCACGGGCCATTGAGGTGGAGCCATGGATAGGCCTGTGTGTGTGCGAATGCTGTGTGCATCTGTGTGTGTGGTTGTGTATGTGTGCATTTCTGCCAGGGTGTGGGGAGTAAAGGGAGTACGAGGTGCCACAGCCCTCCTCCCTGGTCCTGGCCGAGCCCTAGCCACCCTTCCAGGATCCTAGGGGTGCCTCCTCTGGCCTCTTCCCACCTCTGACCTGTGGAAGAGGGTGGAGGCAGGCTTGAGGAGGACGACAGAGAGCATTCATTGACCGTTTTTTCTTCTTTGGTGCCCAGACCCGTGCTGGGGACCCTCCCACGTGCGAACCCCATCATACAGTTAGCTTTCGACCCTGAGACCTCCCTCTGACAGTTTTCTCGTTTGATTCATATTGATTCATCACCAATAAAGTCTGTTTCTCATTTCCAAAAAACGATCTGTCTGATCCCTGGGGCTGGGTCCTGTCTTAGCCGTTGGAGGCTCTGAGTGACCTTGAACCTGGCATGTCATTCCTCTGAGTCTCAGTCTCCTTATCTGTAAAGTGGGGAGAGCTGGGCCAAACAGCGAGCTGGCTGAGGGCAGGATGGGGACTTCTCAACTCTGTGGTCCCAGGCCTGCCATGGTCAATATATGTTGCTGGCTAATAAGTGTGGGTGTGCCCTGTCAACTGTATAGTATATTGGGACAGCCATGGCATAGCCACCCCTTTGCTGGGTGACTATCTGGTTCTACCCATGTCTATAACAAGACAGAATTGCATTAGGCCATCTATTAGCTTCCTCAAGGCCCCAAACACTGGGCTGGAGTTGTCAGAAATACCTGGTTTGCTCAGGCCAAAGGGGTAATGAAATGGCTGGGGGTGGGGGACCCCAATTTTTCCACGATTAGCCCATAGATCAGACCAGGTATTAGATCAGCCCTGGGTCCTGCGTGGTCAAGGCCAGACCCTAGATGTCCCTTCCCAGACCCTAGAATGTAGGTGGGGTGGGGCAGCTGTCTTGCAGCCACCTCCACCAGCCCTGGCTGCCCATCAGCTGTTCTCATGTCCAGGCAACAGAAGCCTTCCTGCCAGGAAATTCCCAGAGTTCCTGTGCCATTAAGTCAGCTTATGGCCATCCTGGGATACAAAGCCCGTACCCTGGGGAATATGCTCTGGGCCCTGGGCCAGATTTGTCTAAGAGTCATAGGCGGCTTGGGACATGTGGAGCCAGCCAGGAAGGGGCGAGGCCTGGCCGCTGCTGGTCAGAGACATACCAGGGCCGGGCACCGAGCACTCGCTGTGTGCCAGGCTCCAAAGGCAGATTTGCAGGTACTCTCTTTTAATCCTCAGGATACCCCTATGAGGCAGGTACTGTTCTCGCTCCCACTTTAGAGATGAGGACTCTGAGGCTCAGAGAGGCAAGGGGACTTGAAATTAAAAGAAAGGTCTGGGATTTTGACCCACAGCTCATGCTCTTAATCACATGCTTTACTGAGACTTAGCTTTTTTTTACTCCATTCATTCACTCTTTGATTTTTGAATCGTTAAACCCATCGGCAGTTGTTCAGTGAGAGTATCCCATGTGCCAAACTCTGTTCTTACCTCTGAAGACTTCACTGTGAACAAACCCTCCGCAAGGAGGGGGTTCCTTGGCAGAGGGACCAGCTAGAGCGAAGGCTCGGAGGTGGGACCCTGCTCCGTGCAGTCAAGGAACAGCACGGCTGTCCATGTGGCTGGAGTCGGGCGGTGGGGGGAGGGGCCAGTGGTGAGGCCCAGAGGTAGCAGGGGCTGCTCTCGCTGGGCTTCCGTGTCCCTGGAAGCTGGACTCTGGTTTTATTCTAAGGGGGCCTTGCAGGGCAGAGCAGAGAAGCTGGAGGAATCTGATATAGATTTAATCTGATAGAAAAAAATGGTGTTTGCTTGGGCCCTGAAGGGCAGGCACAGCCGGGGCAGAGGGCACGAGATGCTCTGAGGGCAGGCACGCCACCTGGAGCCGCTGGGATTTTGCTCAGAGTGGCCTTCAGACAACACCCTTATGAGGCAGGTACTAGTGTTAGCCCATTTTGCAGATGAGGAGACTGAGGTTGAATATGGGTGATGTAAAGGGACCCTCTTAGGGCCCTTGAACAGCAGGGCCTTTCTGCTTGGGCTTGGAGGGTCAGGTATGTGTATGTGGGTGGGAGCTGGGGAGAGGCAAGGTGGGCCCCAAGGCTCTGGAGGGAGAGGGGGCCACAGAGGGAGTCACAGAAGGGGCTGGCTGTGAACGCAGGGGACCTGGTGCCAGAGCTCACCCTTCGCCACCTCCAGCCACGCTGGCTTCCTTGAAAGCCCTGCTGCCTATGGCCACTCCCCGTGTCTGTGACCTCTCTGGGCTCTGCAATGTCCCCGCCCTCCAGGCCCCTTCGCAGGGGGAGCTGCAGTGGCCTGTTCCCTGGGGGAGGAGTCGGGATTGCCTGGCACTGGGCAGGGACACGGTGTACAGGGGCAGGGGTGCTAGCAGTCCCAGTGCGCTGGCAGCCCTCCCCTTCCTTCTCCAGCTTCCCGAGCCACCATGGTTTCTCACGAAACGGCTCCGAAGAGCCAGAGCCTAATGGTAGAGAGAGGACCAAGCGCCAGAGGGCCTGGCTGCCTCGGGGCCACCGCTGGATCAGTGACACTTGTGAGGCCAAGGGTGTTGGGAGGACGAGGGCCTGACATGTGTGCCAGCCTGTCACCAGGGACACCAGCAGAGCTGGGAGGCGAGGGTGGCTTCCTGGGGGCATCTGTCCTTGAGCTGGGCACTGCAGCACGGGGCAGGGGTTGGATGTGCCATATGCTGAGCTGTGTGTCCTTTGGCCTCATCATGCCTCAGTTTCCTCATCTATAAAATGGGCATAGGGACAGTGCTTCCCTGCTGGCCTGCTGTGAGCAGTGCCCAGGCGAGGACAGGAAGGACATTCCGAGTGCTGGGCCTGAGCCCCTAACCTGTCTTCCTACCTGGGGGAGGGAGGGAGAGAGAAAGGGAGGAATTCCTGGGGAGTCCTCGGAGGCGTGTCCCCCAATGCCTCATCTCCACACCCCACTGCCGCCACCTCAGCAAAGCCCGAAGGAGCAGACCCAGACTACCCCAGCAGCCTTGCTCCACCTCTTTTCTGATCTGGAACATTCCTGATTGTTTGGAGGGTGACCAGAAACGCTCCCCTGCCGCCACCGCGTCTCTGGGTAGAAGGAAGCCAGCAGCCCTCCTGTCCCCTCAGCTTCAGGCTGGCCAGGGCTTGACCCTCTGCTACAGCTTGTCACGCACACCGTGTCACGCCCGGAGGTCTACTCTTCGCAGGCACGTAATCCGAGTGGACTTGGGAGGAGGCGCCTCAGGCCGGGGGTGCTCGGATCAGAGCTCAGCTCTGGGATGCTCGCCAGACGCCAGGCCCCTTCCACAGGCTCCCCCTGGGAGCCTCCCCACCCCCCCAGGGTCCTCCCCACCCCCCCAGGCCCACAAGACGGACACTCGTGGTTCCTGATTTACTGACAGAAAGATACGGAATGGAGAGAGGGCGTAGTCTGTGGCTCCACAGCCAGCTCCTCGGTGGTGACTCAGGGTCCGGCCCCAGCAGCACCCCCACAGCCCCCACATCTTGACCAGCTGCTGCACAGAGCTCAGGGCTGGGGAGCAGGGCCGGGCAGGGCTGGGTGGTGGCTGTATCCTGGGAGGGCATGGACATCACAGACGATGGACCTGGGTTCCAGTCCCAGCTCTACCTCTGGGAACTGTGACCTGGGCAGGTGTGTCCCCACCATGTGGGGCCTCTGTTCCCTCAGCAGTAAATGGTTCACACCCCTGCCCTGTGGGCTGTGGAGGGTTGGCTCCTGTCCACATGCTCACTCATACCTCCTCCCCAGTCCCTGCTCTGAGGCACCACCGTGAACAGAGCCTGTTGCTGCCACCAGCAGCTTCTGTTTAGGGGCATAATTTTTTATTCCAGCACTTAGACCCAACTGTTCCAAGACCCAGTGAGTCACCTTGAGTGCCACCTTTGCCTTGTTAGGTGGAAGGGTCACGGGGTTCGCACACACCACTAAGAGGACGCTTCCGAGTGGACCCAGGGTGGATGGAGGCAAGGCCTCCTTCCGGGCCCTGAAACTTGGCCAATGCCACCTCAGGAGCACCAGGACCTCTCTCCTGTCCCCCAGAGCCCAGTTTCCGAGCAGCTGGGTCCTTAGCTGCTTGGGACGATGTCCAGCCTCATGATGAGGACACCACCTGGGAGGTCCACAGCTTCCCCTGTGGCCCAGGAGTGGCCACCCCAGAGCCATTGCCCAGTGGCCCACACCCCCAGTCGTACACTCAGACTGGTCCAGCTGCCATCAAATGGAGCTGGGTAAGTGGCTTAACTGTTCTGAGTCTTCTGCTCAGCCCTGGGGTCCTTAACAGAGGTCCAGAGAGGACTCAACCTCAGAACCTCAGCTGGTATTTCAGAAAAAACTATTTGTCCGTGCGTCAGGTTTTGGTCTGAGGCCAGGGACCCACCTCTCTGGGGCCCAGAGCAGAGGAGGTGCAGGCTCAGTGGTCCCCAACCAGCCTCAGGAGCCACCCTGCTCTCCAGACCAGCCCCTCCCAGCAGCTGCAGCCAGGGGCCCTGAGGGGGTCACACCTCCCCTTGTCACTCCCTTTAAGGGATAGACCTAGCAGGAGGTCCCTGGGAGATGGGGGAGGTGCTGGCTTGATTTTGTACCCCGCTCAGTGCATCCCTAGGCCTGGGAGGGAAAGGAAGTCAGAAAGCACCTGCTCCGGCAGCTCCTCAGCTCAAGGGCGGGGCCAGAGAGCACCTGGGGGCAGCTGGGCCCACACAGAGGCTGGGAAAGAGGAAGGGGCTGGGAGGCAGGAAATCCTGGGGTCCTAGCCACAGCCCATGCTTTCTGTGCTGAGTTTGTGTGCACAGGTGTGTGCGAGGCTGAGTCTGCTTGAGTGTGCGTGGGCTCTGACACATGTGTGTGTTTGTGTGTGTGTGAGTATGAGTGTCTGAGTCTCAGTGCCGAGGTGGGTAGTGGGTACATCTGCCTGTGTGCAGGCACACGCATCAGACACTGGCTGCATTTCCGTGACACGTGGGCACCTCGGGGCATGTCCTCGTGAGTGTGTGTGTGTGCCTCTGGGCAGGCGTGGGTTCCGCGTGCTGCCAGCGGAGTTTCAGAGGAAATGAGGGGATCAGAGTCGATGCTGGTTTGGCTTCAAAAAGAGGGTGAATTCCGACGCGGGCTATATGCGTCAATGCTAAATCAATCAAAAAAGGACCAATATTGTATGATTCCTCTTCTGTGAGGTCCCTAGAGCAGTCACATTTATAGACAGAGTGCGGAACTGTGGGTACCGGTGGCTGGGGGAGGGGGATGGTGAGTTCGTGTTTCATGGGGACAGCGTTTAGATGGGGAAGATGAAAGGTGGTGGCAATGGCTGCCCAACAATGTGAATATACTTAATGCCACTGAACTTACACTTAAACATCTCTAAAATGGTAAGTTTCATATCTGTTCTACTCTAGTGAAGAAATTAAGGAAAAGAAAAGTTTGCTGTCCAGAGCCAGGACAGCCCTGGAGTCTTGCCCACTAGATCTGTCCCCTGGGTTTACCTAGTCCCAGACAGGAACACGGACTCACTCAAGGTCACAGCGAGTGGGGACAGCTGAGCCCCAGGAGCAGTCTTCCCTCCTAGCTCCCCTGCCAAAGCAGGGCCAGCTTCCCATGGGGCCAGTCTCCCCTCCAGCCCCCTCCCTCCTTCCCAGGTATGTTGCCGCTCTGTCAAGGTTCTTCCAGGAGAGGAAGAAGACTGTACTTACACAGTCCCCCCCACCCCCTGTTAGGGACGCCCCGGAGGAGCCCCAAGGCTGCCATCCTGGGGGCCTCGGTTATTCCAGAAGCCTCACCCTCTCAGCCCCTCTAATCCCCAGGCTGCCCTAGGCCAGTAAAAGAACAGGTACCAAGACAGGGGACCCCTAGGGTGCATCCTGCAGGTGTGGCCTCTAAGTGGGGGGTAGGGGGTGACTAAGCTGCTTCCTTCCCTTGGGACTGTGGGGGATATCTGGCCACAGGTACAGGGACCTGACTGTCACTTCTGTTTTAACACCCACCAGAAGCTGATAGGCTCATTCATGAGGGGGTGGTTATTACCCCTACTGGATGCCCCTGTTCTTAGTAGGCCTTCTGTAAAGCTATTTCCTTTAGCAGGCATCAGTCACCTCCCCCTGGCCCACAAGGACACCATTCTAGACACTGCTGCTTCGGTTCAGGCTGCTGGGCGGCTGTGGCTAGCTGCTTCAGAGCGAGCCTCTGAAAGCGCAAGGATAGAAACCAGTTGAAGAGCTGCGAACAGTAATGAGCCAGTTATAACAAGATTAGATCATGAAAACTAAATGAGCCCCCCCCCACCCCCATGTGAAGTTCAAGTTTCCCGACAGTTCAGAACTGCCCGGGCTACTTCCTCACTGGTGTCTTTCCCCAGCCCTTTATCTTTGTTCTCGTCTTTTTCTTCCTCTAACCCCTTCTTCCTGCATTGTACCGCACCCCACCTGTGCTATTACAGAGAACATGATTTGTTTTTCTTTGTTTAAACAACTTATTTTTCCACTCCTGCTTTTTAAAATCAGATGAGTTTGACTGTTCGACTATCTTCCTTGCAACCCCATAGGACTCAGTCTGTGTGGCCCTTAACTGATTTTTTTTTCCCCTCCCATTGGCCCACTGGTCCTTAATTACAAGTTTCCCCACCCACACTGTACCCACTGCTTGTGTTTGTGAAAGCCGGGTAAATGGGATGTTTGTGACCCAAACCTCATTATATATGTAGTAGAAAAGCATAGGATTTCAAGAAAGCTATATATAGAGATATATAGATTTTAAAAAAATTTTTTGGTAAAAGTTGAATACTGTCATGGTGGAAAGCAGAGTCTTCCAGGGAGGACTTAATGCAAATCAAGACTTTTATATGCCCAGGAAGATTTGAAGATGGGCCCTTGGTGCTGGGTGAAGAAGTTGGAGCCTAGCTGGCGAGGGGTGTCTGGCAGGGCACCCAGGGCCTGGGGAGGACCGGTGCAGGCTCATGGGCAAGGCTGTCCCTTGTAGTCCTAGTAATATGTCCGCTGAATAACCAACTGACTCTCCGTCCATCTGTCTGTGTCTGCTCTGCCCTTCCATCAACAGCCCTTCCACCTTGTCTCTGCCTGCTGCCTCTGGGTGCTGCTCCAGCTGTCTGTCTGTCTGCCCACCTGACTGTCTGCTCTCCCTCAGGATGCCTTCCACGCCTTCCACCAGGACCTCAATTTTGTCCGCAAGTTCCTGCAGCCCCTGCTGATTGGAGAGCTGGCCCCGGAGGAGCCCAGCCGGGATGGACCCCAGAATGTGAGCGGGGCCCCTGAAAGGGATGAGAGGCATTGCCATTAGCAGCTCCGTCTGCATTACCCCCAGGGGACCCGGGGCCAAGGCTAGTTAGCCATCCCTTCCTTGGCAGGCAGTTGTAGGCAGAGCTGTAGGGATGCCTGCCAGGAGCCCGTGGCCCTAATTCTGGCTGGGCCAGCACTAGACCCCAGGTGAACCCTTCCCTGCTCTGGGCCATCATCCCCATCTACGATGAGGATTTTGATGAGTTGAGCTCTCAGGGTTTTGCTCACTCCGGCATTCTCTGCTTCTCACGTACCCGCCACCTTTGGCAGGAGAGTCTTCGGCACCAGGCAGCAGCCCAGTTCACACCCCAAGCCGGGTGATCTTGCCCTGTGTCCCCTTTGGCCACACCCCTTGGGCCTGTCATGGGAGGAGTGGCCGTGGGGGGTGGGGGGCTTCTGTTGATAGCCAGGGTCTTGCTTCCTCATCTGACTGGCCACTCACCGCACCAGGCCCAGCTGATCCAAGACTTCCGAGCCCTGCGCCAGGCTGCCCAGGACATGAAGCTGTTCGAGGCCAGTCCCACCTTCTTCGCTCTCCTGCTGGGCCACATCCTAGCCATGGAGGTGCTCGCCTGGCTCATCATCTACCTCCTCGGCCCTGGCTGGGTGCCCAGCACCCTCACTGCCCTCATCCTGGCCATCTCCCAGGTGACTCTAGCACTGTCTTGCAGCCCCCTAAACTGTCCAACGGATGCAGGGCCTGGCACATGTAGATAGTCTGGACATGCCTACTGAATTAATGAATGAACAAATGAAAGAATGGGCGATAAGCTAGCAGCCCTATACATGGACCTGAGGGTCACACTGCGTTTTAAATGCACTGTCCTTACTTAACCCCGAGCCGTGGGCGGGGAGCCAGAGGGCTGCTGCCCCACGCTCCATGACAGACACGTGGGCCCCTAGGCCCCCGAAACCCAGTGCTCTGTAAAATGAGGAAGCTGGTACCTAGGGTCTTAAAATGGAGCATCAGCTGTGGGTGTGCCTGGTGGGCTGAGAGGGCTCACTGGGGCTCTGCGGCTGCGCCCCCAGGCAGCCAGTGCCCCCCGCCCCACCCGTGGCTGGAGCCAAGGTGCCAGGGCTCCTGAACCCACCTCTCTCCCCAGTCTCAGAGCTGGTGTCTGCAGCATGACCTGGGCCACACCTCCGTCTTCAGGAAGTCCCGGTGGAACCACGTGGCCCAGCAGTTCGTGATGGGACAGCTGAAGGTGAGGGTGGGTTGGGTGGTGCGCGGCCAGGGGCTGAGGTGGGGCGCACACTGGCGCATGCGCACGCGCACACTGGCACATGCGCGCATGCTCGCGTGGCCCAGCCCCACACTGAGCGCCCCCTCCCCCCCTGCAGGGCTTCTCTGCCCACTGGTGGAACTTCCGCCACTTCCAGCACCACGCCAAGCCCAACATCTTCCACAAAGACCCTGACGTGACCGTGGCGCCCGTCTTCCTCCTGGGGGAGTCGTCCGTTGAGGTGCGTGGGGAGGACATGGACACACTCGGGCTAGGCTTGCAGCTGAGGGGGGACTGGTAGCGACTGCGGCCCCCCAGCTGTGGCCCAGTCCCAGCCCCCAAGCTAGCCCTGCACTCCAGTTCCAGGCCGAGCCCCTGCCCTAGAGGTGCCCCCCTCCCCACCTCTCAGCCTGCTGGTGACCGTGGTCCCAGTCGCTAGAATCTAGAGTTGCTGTGGCCCCTTGGCCCTGGCCAGCCCCCTGCCCGGGAGGTCGGGGGTGGGGAGGCGGGTCAGAGAGCCGCCCTTTCAGCCGCCATCCGTCTCTACAGTATGGCAGGAAGAAACGCAGATACCTGCCCTACAATCACCAGCACCTGTACTTCTTCCTGAGTGAGTATGCCTGTGTCCCGCTAGGGGTGGGGACATGGCTGGGGTGCGGACCACACCTGAGCCTGCACTATCTGCTCCCATGTCTGCCAACACAGGGTGGCTTCTGGCCACCTCCCGGGGTAGGGGCACTTATTAACCTTCAAGCCTCTCCCAGCCTCTGCTCTGCCGCCCCAGCCTGCAGCCTGTTCTGACCGTCCCCTTGCCAGGCCTTTGCCCAGGCTGATCCCTCTGCCTGCGGTGCCTTCCAGCCAGAGGTAGTCACAGCCCTGCCTGGAGCCTTCAGAAATCCTTCCTGTTCCCACATCCGGCGGTCCAGTGCCCTAGAGCATTTGGACAATTGCTAAGGTGGACAGGATGAGGATTCAAGGGTAGGGACATAGAAAGCTGGCCCCAGCCTGCAGAACGGACATGGAAGGTGATGAGGTGAGGGCCAGCCTGGGAGAGCTCAGGTGCCGAGGGAAGAATGTGGACTAGGTCTCGTGGGTGACATGGGGTCATCCCAGCTGGCCGGACCCGGCGCCGAGTCCCATTGGTGTTCCTGGAGTAGCAGCCCCCCCAGGTCTGCGCAGCCTGCTCGGCGCCTCCCCTGAGTCCCTCACGCCTGCCTTTCAGTCGGCCCCCCGCTGCTCACCCTGGTGAACTTCGAGGTGGAAAATCTGGCGTACATGCTGGTGTGCATGCAGTGGACGGTGAGTGGGCCCCGCTCAGGGCCCCCCGGCACACCGCTGTGGCAGGAGGGGGACCGTTAGGGGGCAGCCCTGTCCACAAATGCAAACAGGTGTGCGATAGTGTGGCACACATGTGCGAGGAGAGAGCGAGTGTGTCCTCGGGGCATGGCATGGGTCTTAGGGTGGTGGCATCCTCCCTTGGGGTGGGAGCTGCTGGGCTGACTCTGCCAGGCTTTTGTCTCCCAGGCGGGGGCTCCCCCTTCTCAGCCCCTTCATGGCGCCTTTGCCTCCATGTTCACCCGGCAAGGCAAAGAACCCATCCCTTTACCTGGCCTAGAAAACCAGGGCCCAGAGAGGTGGCTGTGACCTGTCCAGGGCTCCAGGGCGCCTCAAGCAGAAGGGGCGGGTCATCTGGGTTTCCCCTCCCTCCCGGCCGCTCTGAGACTGCTGTTCTCCTCCACCCTCTGCAGGACCTGCTCTGGGCCGCCAGCTTCTACTCCCGCTTCTTCTTGTCCTACATCCCTTTTTATGGCGTTCCTGGGGCACTGCTCCTTTTTGTGGCTGTCAGGTATGGCCAGGTTCGGAATGGCGGGGACTAGGGAGGTCACCCACGGGCAGCGGGGGACCCTGGCTGCAGCCCTTCACCCTCGGAGCCTCCATTTCCCCGTCTGCAGAATGGGAACAGCAGGACTGCCTCTCCGGGTCGTGGGAGAATCGACACCAGGGTGGTGGGCTCCCAGGGGCGGCAGGGCTGGGGGACGCGGCCCTGTGGACGTTCACCCTCACAAGCAGGGCTGCTCTGGGCTCAGGCTGGATGGAGCCTGCCCCGCTCGGCTGCTGCAAACACCTGTGGGGGAGGGTCACTGCGTCCCACTGTACAGATGAGGAAGCAGAGGCCCAGGTCTGCTCCAAGGGGTGAGCTGGATGTAGGGCAGTGCCTAAACCTCCCCCCGCAGGGTCCTAGAGAGCCACTGGTTCGTGTGGATCACGCAGATGAACCACATCCCCAAGGAGATCGGCCACGAGAAGCACCGGGACTGGGCCAGCTCACAGGTGGACAGCAGGGGCGGGCAAAGTGTGGTAGCTCCTGGGGGTGGGGGTGGGGTCCCAGCTGGGAGGGAAGGGGGCATCGATGGGGCTGCCAGGTTCAGGGGGTGCCAGCCTCCCTCGTCTGTGCCCCACTTGCTCCTGGCAGCTGGCGGCCACCTGCAACGTGGAGCCCTCGCTCTTTATCGACTGGTTCAGCGGGCACCTCAACTTCCAGATCGAGCACCAGTGAGTGTGGGCCCTGGGATGCAACAGGGGTGGCAGCGATTCTCCCCGGGGAGGTCAAGACATGAGCCCTGGACTCCATGGGGGCCTGAGAGGGGTGGCGAGCAGGGCCTGGGTGGTGATGGCGGGGGGGGGCTCCCTCTGGCAACCCCACCACCTCAGGTGCCAGCCCATGCTCTCTCTCTCCACTCTAGCCTCTTCCCCACGATGCCCAGGCACAACTATCACAGGGTGGCACCCCTCGTCAAGGCACTATGCGCCAAGCATGGCCTCAGCTATGACGTGAAGCCTTTCCTCACCGCCCTGGCGGACATAGTTTGGTGAGGGCCCTCTGCTCGTGGCGGCTCCCCCAGTATCCCTGTCCCCAGTGGTCCCCTCTCTGAGCCCACACGGTGCCTCCCTAAGACATGGCATTCAAGGCCCTTCCCGTCAGCCTCGCTGTCATCAGCCCGTGCCCTCAGCATTCGTCCACATACTCCCAGCCCTGGGCCCAGGCCCCGTCCTAGGTGCTGCGAATACACCAGTGAGGAAAGCAGGCTTGCGATCCCTGCCTTCTTGGCACTGGCATCTTAGCAGAGGAAACAGAAAATAAGCCGTTAGAATCACAAGTAAATTGCAGAAAATGTGAGAAAGGGAGAAGCGCTTGGACAGAAACAAGACAAAACCACAAAACTAAGGGTCGGGGCAGGAGAGGGGCTGGAGTGGCAGTTTTTATGGAGGGGGCAGGGTGGGTGGTATTGAGAAGGTGACAAGTGAGCAGAAACAGGGAGGAGGGGAGAGGTCTGGCCGTGGAGACGTCTGAGGGAATATTCTGGGCAAGGGAACTGCAGTGCAAAGGCCCTGAGGCAGGTGCTGGTGTGTGGGAGAGCTGCTGAGCAGAGGAGGGACACACAGGACTTAGGTTTTGGACAGGTGCCCTGACCACGGGAAAGAACCAAAGCAGAAAGAGCAGAGCCGAGGTCCCACTGAGGGATGGTGGGCTCCGCCAGTGGTAGCTATGGCAACGGGGACCGGAGGTCAGAGTCCTCGGCCAGAGCTCTCCCACCTCTGTGCCTTGGCGCACGCCATTCTCGTTGCTCAGATGCCTTTCCTCCCGTACGGGTGTTGGCGCTCCTGCTTCTCCTTCACGACCCTTCCTGCCTGACCCTCTGAGCCCCTGCCGCTCAGCCCAGCCCCCTTAGAACGCCTACCACAGGGTTTCCTAGCGGGTTGTTGATATTTCTGGCTCCTCTGCCTGACCGCAGGCTCCTGGTGGGTCGCAGGGCCCAGCAGAAGGAGGCAATAGACAGAGCTGGAGGAAGGAGGGACAGGCCTACCCCGGCCCCTGCCTGGACTTGGCTCTGCCCCTCCCCTACCCGCTTCCCCAAGTCTAGAGTCCACTGCAGTTCATGATAGGGGAGGCTCATCCCCGCATCCACCCTTCCAGCCCTACCCAGCTGCCTGCCCCAGGAGAAGGGGACACACGGGAATGGGGGTACCTCCACTCACACTCATCGTCTTGCAGCGAGGGGGTTGGTATCTTGCAGTTGGGTCCCTAACACCCACCTGTACCTCCCAGGTCCCTGAAGAAGTCTGGCAACGTCTGGCTGGAAGCCTACCTCCACCAGTGAAGGCAGCCCCTCGGGGCCCCGGCACCCACCACGCCGGCTCACCCCCGCCTGGGCCTGGCGGGCCCTGCCCGGCCTCCTGGTCCCACCGCCTTCCCCGTGGCCCCCTTGCCTGTCTACCCAGCAGCACTAAGGCTGCAGCTCTCTGCCCAGGAGGATGGGGGACTGTGGGGAGAGGTATGTAAAGCCACACACTGAGCATGGCATGTTTCCCTGGAGCAAAAAATTTAGGGAAAACTTGTTATTTTTATATAAAAATAAACCTGGATATATTATGAAGCAGAGTGTTGAATTTTCATGAATTTTGGAGCCGGAATCTACCAGGATCCCCAAGAGGAGTTCAGGCCCTTGGGTCATCAGGGTGTTGGGGATAGGGGTTGGATGGTGGCTGTTGGAATTCCTTGCCACTCTGAGTGGCAGCTGCCTCGGGCTCGGGTCTGCCCGAGGGCCCGGTCTCTTCCTCTTCTTCACCCGCTCACCGGCAACTTTGGGCAGATGCCACTGGACTCACCTCACTTTACGCCTGCGCACAGCGGGACAGGCCGGTCCAGTGAATGAGGACCTAGGGCTGAGGGCCATGTCTGCAGGCACCCCTAGAGCACAGGGCAGGAAGTCAGCATGTCCTGGATCTGTGCTGGCCTCCTCCCGTAGCCCTTGTGATGAGGGGCCTCAGAGGGCTGTCACAGGCGGTGGGCAAGCTGCCGTCCTTGGCATCACAGCAGTAGGGGTACAGCATACCTGCTCAGTGGCCCACAGGACGTGACACTTTCCCCCATGCCTGCCTGGGACCAGGCACTTGCCTGCAGTGTTTGTAATGACTGAGCCGAACCCCTGAGAAGTGGCCGTTTCTGTCCCTGGATTCTGAGAGCAGCATCCAGGGGCTTGCCCGGGCTTGGCTGGTATCCTTGGGTGGGCACTGTCCTTCTCCAAGCCTCAGGCTCCTTATCTGAAAAATAAGGATTTGCTTGGGCCCGTGGTTTTCAACAGTTCTGGGAAGACTTTGAATTGCCCCTTCCTGGAGTTGGGAAGAGCGGGGAGCTGGGCTGCTAGACCCCTCCAATCCCAGTACCCACACCCCTCAGTAGCCCCAGGCTGAGCTGCAGATTCCATCTGAAGAAGTGTCAGCAGCTTAAAGAAAATACTGAAATGCTGAGCTAGGGTTTCTCTGAGAGTTTTTCTGGGGTGGGAGCCAGGGTTGCAGAATTGCCCCCCACCCTTCGTCAGGGCCCCCATTGCCATGAACTGGCTTCCCTTCAGGAAGCAGAAGGGGTGAAAATACTGCCATTCCTTTTCAGTCCCTCCCTGGAGCACCCAGCCCCACCCTGGTCCACTCCACATGGCTTCCCTTCTCCAGAGATGGGCAGACGGGAGGCAAGTCCCATCTTGGTTAGGACTCAAGGCTGTATGACCTTTGGGAAGTTGCTCAACCTCTCTGAGGGGTGGTATGACCTCCTGAGCTGACGGAAGATGAAAGGGATGCTTCTTGCATCGGCCACAGCAACAGAGCTCATGAATTTATTGAGAAATTTTACTTGCACAGTCCAATGTCCTGGGGCCACCACCTACTCTGACCTGAGACAAGCCCTTGGCTGTGCCTGAGCCTGTTTCTTCCTTGAAAGATACTTCTTGCCTTGAAAGCAAACTCGTTACGTCCAAAGCTGGTCCCACATTCAGGGGCCTTGACAGACTGTTCCCACTGCTAGGAGTCTCCCTTCCTGTGGCCGGCCATCTGTGGAAGCCCCTGCAGGCTCCTGGTGCCATGTGGGCCCTGGGGTGACATTTCCTCTATCCCCTGCCTGAGCAGATGGTCAGTGCATTGTCTGCAGTGGCTCTTATGCATTTATCAGAGAGACATTAACATCCTGGACCGTAGGACAGAAGGTCCCCACCCAGCACGAACGAACACTGAGCTAGCAGCACCACGTAGGGGCACCCTGAGTATCTGCACCATCGTGGGGCCACGCTCTGCACTGCCCCTGGCGGTGGCCGTGGGGAGGGTCCCCTCCTGTCTGCAAATGAGTAACTTGCAGAAAGGATCCTTGGGGAGGGCCCCTGGCCTCAAGTAGCCACGCCCAGATCTCTCCTTATGGCCTGGAATCCTACACTGGCGGCGGCTCATCTTAACCTTTGTCTTGCTGTCCCCCGTGCTAGAGCCCCTGGAGACAGGTCATCACCCTTCTTTATCTGTAGGCCTCTCAGGCAGTCACCAAGCAAGAACTTAGTACGGGCCAGGTGTGCAGAAGGAAGGCAGGAAGGGCCTAGGTGGAGTGTCTAAGAAACCCCGCCCCTGCTTTATGGTCTACACGGTCTTGGGCCCCAAGGTAACACAAAACTACCAAGGGAAGCCACGATTTGTTCATTTGCTCTTTTGGGCAGCCGGCATTTATTTCCACGGGCTGGCCCAGGTTAGTGTGTGGGGAAAGAGAATCACGAGAACCAGGCCCTGCCTGTGACACTGGCAGGGGCTGGAGTGGGGAACGAACCAACTCCTTTGTGACGACGGGATAGGTTTGGCTCATCTCACAGGCCCCTCCATTCCCCTCAGGCCCTGGAGCACCTGGCCGCCTGGGTCTCCTTGTTGTCCCTTCCTAAGCTTTCGCTGATTCTCCAGACACTTGCCCCTGAACCAAACGATTTGGAAGAAAGACCTAAATGCCCTCTAAATTCAAAGATACATCTTCATAACGGTGGGGATGCTAGATCCGTGATGTTTACATCTTCGTGTGCTCGGCGGCCGCTTGTTTTGCTTTGGCGTGGGCTGTCTGGTTAGAGACACGAACTTTAGCTGGAAGAGCACTGGAGTTTGGGGCCCGGGGCCCGCCTTCCCCCTCCTGGCCCCAGTTTCTTCATAGATGGCTGTAGACGCCGCCCTGGGATCCACAGCTTATTTCCGTCTCAGGTGTCAGACCAGGGGCTCTCTGAGAAGCTACATCCTGTCCAGAGGGGCAGACCACTATGGCTCCAGAGAAGATGCAGCTGGGACAGCTGAGAAGTCCTGATGGGCCCAGGGCACTGTGTCATGTGAGCAGCGGCTGGTCCCTCCTGAGGGCATTTGGAGCCCAGCCAGGGTGGCTGCCACCTCCACCCTGCCCCTTCTCACCAAAGGCCTCCTCTGTCCTCCCAATAGGTCAAGAAGGTTTTTGAGAGTCTCGCTGACGCCTGAGGAACCTGCCAGGCCACTGGCCGCCTCTGGGGCTCCAAGTCCACACACAGCCCAGGCTGCTCTGCCAGCCCCTCCTCAGTGCCCGGCACCCTGCATGTGACAGACGCTGATATGTGTTTACCAGGGCAGCCACCTCACTGTGAGCGAGCTCGTCGCCTCTGGTCTCAGCCTCCTTACCTGTGAATGGAAGCTTCAGGCCTTGTAATCACTCAGGGCCTTGCTCATTAGTGTCACTTTGGCAGGGGCTGGGGTCAGAAACCCACCCTTCTGTGTTGAGCAAGAGTCTAGAGGGGCGGTTAGGCAGAGAGCAGGTATGGACATCCCTAGCCTCTTATCCCAAGGCTAATACTTCAGGACAAGGTGGGGGCAGGGGTGGGAAGGAAGTCGCAGAAAAAATCCACGTGCCCATCGATGTAAGCCAACATTTCCCTGGTACCCTCACAGCCCAGTGTCCACCCAGCCACTCTTTCCCTCTCTGGGGTCCTGGGGGTCAATGGGGATGCACCCTGGACCTACAGCTGGCAGGAGTAGGGAGCCTGAACTGTATCATCCTGCAAGTTGGGGTGCCAGGCCCAGTCTAGGTAGGAGGTAGAACATAGACACAGGTGAGAGGGATGTTCCCCAAGCTCTTCCAGCCTCAAAGCCTTCCAAAGGGTCTACCAGAGGGAAAGGCCAAGGACTCCCAGGTGTTGAGATGACATCACCCTTGGAGGCCTTAGCCCAGTCCCTTCACTGTACCAGTGGGGAAACTGGTGGGCTGAAGAGCTGAGGACTTGCCCAGGGCCACCCAGCGAGCCATGGCTGCTTCTGCTCCACGGTGCTACTGAGTGTCCCTACTGAGGGGAATCACGCATGCCCTACCTGGGTCAGCTGGCCGTCCCTGCTGACTACACTGAGGTCAAGCAAGAGGGGGATGAGGATCTACTCTGGGACTGGGGGCGGGGAGATGCAAGGCCAGCCGGAAGCGCCTGAAGGGCCCTCCTGGCCCTTCCCTGGCACACCAGCTTCACCTGCTTGCCAAGCCAGCCCAGCGGTGGGCCTTCTGGGAGCAGCATGCGGGCCAGGGCAGGGCAAACCGTATGAGTGCCCCTGCACTCTTCCTACTAACTAGGTAGGTCAAGGGTTGGACAGACCTAGGATCTAGTCTCTGCAACATTGACTATGAACTTGTGATGCTGGGCTGGAATGGCACAGGCCTCCTCCCAGAGTGCGGGCACCAAACGAGCCACCACATGAGCACAGGTGCCACAGATGGAGGCCTCAGCCTCCATGCCTTTCCTCAGAGCTTCTAAGACCCTTTGTCCCCACAGCTTTGTGCACTGGACCAGGAAGCTGGCAGAGCAGAGCAGAGGCTGGCAGAAGCCAGTTGACCTGAGGCTGTGGGCACACAGCTGGTCCCGGATGAAGATGTCAGGGCCTGTGCCAGCCCCTCCGTCCAGGAGACCTCATGTGACTCCAGTGGCTATTTGGAGTTGGGTTTGTGTGAGCAGCTAAAAGTCCCCAGGAGGAAGGCAGGACAATTTAATAGTGTCATTTGTCCGAAGTTCCTGGTCTGGAGTGCACTTCAGGGACAGGAAGACGAAGTTCATGAGCAGAGGCAGCAGGGGGATGGGGAGCGGGGTGGGGGACAGAGGAGAAGGGCTGCCTGTGCCTGCGAGCCTCCACCCTGTGCCCAGGCCCTTCGTCCACCCTGCATTCCCTAGCATTAGCATGCAGGAGCCCAAGGCAATCACCAATCAAAGACATGAGAATAAAATCACTTCTTTTATTTCCCAAAAATTGTAGGGCCAGGGAAGCAACACAATAAAAATTATGACCAGTTCTCTATGGATCAGGAGGGACAGCAACACCTCTCTGGACCTGTGTGTTCTCAGCAGCAGGCCTTCAGGCAGGCCTACATTGCCATGGCAACTCAAAGGTCTGTCATACTTGATGCTGGTCCCTCCACGCTGGCCAGAGCTGGGGATGAGAAGCCTTCACCTGAAGGTCCCCACTCTGAGCTCATCCCTGCCCCACCTTCCCTTGAAGCTAAATATTGGTTAGTGGGTTAGGACTCCAAATGCAGTAAGCACTGGATCCCTCCCTGGCCAGCGGGCTCCCCTCCCACCCTGCTCTTTCCTGTCCCCGCAGCTCCTGGCCTCAAGCCCCAAACTCCTAGTTGAACTTCCCACTCAGCCCTTGTTAGGTCCCCCACAATCCCCCGGATTTTCAAAGGTTATCTCCTTTGGGACTCCCTACCTCTGTGCCTCCACTGACAGTGACCACCACGGCCTCAGAGAGTGAGCCTAGCTCAACCCACCGTGGGGTCTGGGGAAGGCCACAAGGGGCAGGTGGTTAAAGGCAGATTGTCACAAGGCCCAGCCCTGCTACCACCCCACCAGAATGTATCCTGCAGCAAAAGGTTAAAAAAACAGGAAAAGACGCAAGAACAGACGTGAGCCAGCCTGTCCACACTGGCAGCCTCAACACAGCTGCCTGGCGGGCGACAGAGCTCTTTGGAGAAGGGTCTGATTGCTCAAGAATGTTAGGCCTCCTCACTAGGATGGACATCTGAATGGAAGTGGGGGACGCAGCAGGACCCCTAAACCGGCCATGGCTTCTGCGGCACCCACCTGCAGCTCTGCGCCCTGGGACCAAAGGTCACAGGCCCTGGAGGCAGGAACAGGGTGGAAGGAGGCAAGAAGGACCTGCATGAGCCGTGGGTCAGAGGGCGCCAGTGGGGTGAGGAGGTCGTTTCCCTGGGCCCCCAGGTCTGAGCTAGGAAAAAGGGACCCTGGGAGTCAGGGCTGGGGCCCGGACAATTTTAGAAAAAGTGGCACCTACAGGGAGGCCCCAAGTACCAATTCCAGTGGTGGGGAGGGGACCCAGAGCAGAAGACACTCCTTACAGAAGGGCAGGCTGTGGGCGCCACCAGAGAGGGTGGAGCCAGGCCTGTGGGGCCGGGGCTAGGACCCACCATCTGAGCGAGAAAAGGGGAGTGGCAGGTGGCAAGGGGAAGCTAGGCACACCTGTGGACTTCTGGTCTGACAGGTGTTTAAGGACAGAGGACAGAGGCAGGTAGGAGCCAGCCCCCTCTCTGGTCCTGGGGGAAGTGGCTGACAGAAGGCAGGCCCCCCGGGGGAAGGTGTTGGAGGGTGAAGTGAAGGGAAAATAGAGAAAAACAGGAGAAAGACTAAAAATGAGGTCTGTGAGAGCCAGCATGTACTCTAACTTCACGGACACCCCTCAGAACAAAAGCCCATCCTTCCCACTGGCCATCATCCCCACTGGCTCCCCATTCCCCGTGGGTGCCCGAGGGCTGCAGCTTCATTTGTGGAGGTAGGCGTCCAGCCACAGGTCCCCAGACTTCTTCAGGGATCTGGAAAGAAAGAGGAATGGGGACAGTTAGGGACCAGGAGGGGAGGGGCCAGGGCGGCCACGCTACGGGCACAGGTGCTTCCTCTCGGCCCTCCACCAGGCGCTGCCAGCTCAGGGCCCCCCAGGATGTGAAAGGACAAAGGGGAGATCCTCATCCTGCCCAGAGCGAGAAGTCCAGCGACCCCTAGTAAGGGAGGCGGTCCCAGCTATGTGCCTCTCGACCCCTCCCGGACCCCCAGGGGCCTCGAGGGGCCCCAGCCGTCGTGGGCCGCCCCCTTACCTGATGACGTCCATCAAGGCTCTCAGCAGAGGCTTCTCCTGGTACTGGATGCCGTGCTTGGCACACATTGACTTCACCAGTGGGGCGATCTTGTGTAAGTTATGCCGCGGCATGGAGGGGAAGAGGCTGGGAGAGCGTGGGGGGCACAGTGTGAGGACGCCTCCTCTCTCAGCCCACAGAGGCTGCCTGCGGCCCAGGGAGACCCTGGCCACAGCTGTCCCTGTGTGCCCACGGGGGTAGCTGGCACGTAGTGGGGGGCACTCTGGGTCGGGGTGGGGGCGTTATTTGTGGATAGATGTGTTTGAGCTCTGGGGACAGGAAAGAAATGTAATGGGTAGAGACAGAATGTCCTGTTTTTCTAAAAAGGAAAGGAAGGAAATAGAAGGGGCGAGAGGAAAAGAAGCAGTGATGGGAGGCGAGGACGAGGGACGGCAGGTCTGAGGGGCAGCCCCTCCGCTTCCTCAGTTCCAGGCAAATCATCTAACCTAGCTGGGCCTCAGTTTCCCTGTCGATAAAAGGGAATGAATCGCCCCACCCTGCCAGGCTCATGGGATCATGGGAGATGCAGGTATGAGCTCTCTGTAACGAGAAAGCTTCGGCCACATGTGTGAGGGAGTGGTGGTTGTCACCGTGACCGTGTGGCACAGGGCATAGGGACCCTCTCCCCTGGCCTGCTCCAGCCAGGGCTGGGGCTGGGGGGATCTCAACAGCGGGGAGAGGGAGGGAGTCCCCAAATGCTGCCCTCTGCTCAAACAGGGCTGAGGGGCCAGTCCCCTTCCACCGTAGGTGGCCCGCCTGTCCCCCGCCCTCCCGTGCCCGCACTCACTGGTGCTCGATCTGGAAGTTGAGGTGCCCGCTGAACCAGTCATTGAAGAGGGACTGCTCCACGTTGCACGTGGTTGACAGCTGCTCAGGGGAGGGGGGGAGGGGATGTGTGCCCGGAAGCAAAAGAACAAAAGGGCCTTGTCACCTTGGAAGGCCTGGCCTCACCCAAGGCCTCAGGGCCTCCCCTCCCTCTCACACCATTCTTCCCAGAGTCCTCAGCCCACTCAGGTTCCCTGTGGGTCCCGCCACCCTTTCTTGCTTGGCTTTGTACCTATCCGTGGAAGGACACAGGCAGCCCCAGGGAAGCCCAGTTTCTGGGGGCCAAGGACATGGACACAGGGCCCTGGTGACCACCAGCTCTGGCCGCCCTCACCTGGCTGCTGAACCAGTCACGGTAGTGCTCTTGGTTAACATCCATGACGATGTGGCTCATCTGCGTGACCCACACAAACCAGTGGCTCTCCAGGAACCTGGGAGAGGGCACAGCTCAGCGCCGGAGCCCGTCGACCTGCCGTCCACAGGACCAACCAGCCGCAGTGGGAACAGCTCCTCCCTCCCAGCTCCAAGCGGCCCAGGGCAGGTACGGGAGGGTGGGGGGCAGAGGGGCGCGGATAAGCTGCAGTGCCAGGACGTGACGCCCAGAGCAGCCAGTGGGAACCTCTGAGCCTTTCCTCATGGGGCCCTTGGATCAAAGCCCCCATCAACACCAGCGCTTGTGGGCCCAGGGATTAACCGGTAAATCTCAGGCACCTGATAAAGTTGAGGAAAAGGATGCATCCCAGGAAGCCGTAGAAAGGGATGTAGGAGATAAAGAAACGGACATAGTAGCTTATGGCCCAGGCCAAATCCTGCAGAGAGAAACAAAGTCAGACGTGGGATGGCCCCGCCCTCTCTCGCACCGTGTCCTGACCACAGGTGTGTTCACAGCATCGCACATGCCCCGCGAGGCAGAGATGTCCAAGAAACCGCAAAAGGCCTTCGGAAGTTGAGCACCAGGGTCACTAAGCAGCAGATGGCTGCTGGCACAGAGGGATGTCTGTTTCTAGGCAAATGCTTAATGTTTCTGGCAGCAGGGAGGGAGCTGTGTGCTGTGCTCTCAGGGAAAGAAACAGGGATAGGGACCAGGGAACATCAGCTGAGAAGTAGCCACAGGGGCCAGAGGTCAGCAGGCTCTCTCGGGCTCGGGGATTCGGGCAGTGCACACACCGCCTGGCATCTGGCGGGCTCACAGACTATCCAAGGCTCTGTTTGCACTCAGCATTCCCTGGGAACTCCTTCCCTGATGCTCACTCCAGCATGACAGTGTGGGGCGGCGGTGGCCAAGGCTAGGGACACCGTCTGTCTCCTACCTCAGGGCGCCCCAGTGACCTCTGACCCTGCTGGGCCCCTCCCCACGCCTGGTTCTCTTCCTGTCCCCTCTCCACTTCACTCACGCCCCTTGCTGGGGCGGTGACAGGATCCTGAGCTAGTGCATTTTCTCTCACTTCCTTGGTAGGCACCTCCCGTGGCTGCCCCGGCTGCTCTGCCCTCCATGGCAGCCTTACCTGCAGGCACTCTGTGTCCCCTCCGCCACCCGAGTCCCCATGCCTCAGCTGGACCCCAGCAGGAGCCTCCCACTGGTTTCCTGCTCTACCATTTGTACCCATAGCAACCAGAGCGACCTATCCCAAGTAGCCCACAGAGCTCTGAGGGATCAAGACCCCTCTCTTCAGCCACCCCAGGGCCTTTGCACTGACTGTTCCCTCTGCAAGGAATGCTCATGCAGTAGCCAGCCCCACCTTACTTCTCCCGGGAGCCCAGGCAGGGTGGTGACCAGAGCACAGGCTCCGGGTCAGGTTGCCTGCATGAATTCCAACGCCACCCCTGGCTCTGGGGAGCTGTAGGTTATTTACTTAGCTGTGCCTCAGTTCCCCCATGTGCAGGACAGAGAAAGAGAACCTCCCACCGAGGTCTACATGCTCTCAAACGTGTGTTGCAACGATAAGAGAGCCCACGGCGTGAGCTGGGACAACTCCAGTCACGCCCCGGCTCCACTTTGCCACCACAGAGATCTTCCTAACATGCCAACTAGAAAATGCCACCACCATCCTCAAAGCCGTCACTGACCTCCTTCCCTGCAGGGGGATAAAGGATAAAAGATAATCCAGCCTCTGGGTAGGATGCAGGGGCCCTTCGCACACCTGCCCTCCGAGCTGACCTGTCTGCAGCCAGTCTCCGGCCAGGTCGTGCTCCAACTTGCTGCAGCGTCTGCGTCCAGCCTGTACCTGCCCGGAGGCTCCTTCTCCCCTTATCTGCTCAGCAAACTCATCCTTAGCCCAGCTCTGTTCAGCACCACAAACATTCAGAGAATGCCTTCTCTGCGCTAGGGGCAGAGTCAGGTGATGGGAGCAAAAGTGGATCATTCAGAAGCCCTGTGTCTGGAAGGAAAGGCTTATAAAAAGCTTCATTCACTATCACAGGGAATGGGACAGGTAGTTATAAGGGCGATGAAAGTGTGGGGTGTCAATTGACCCTGGGATGTAGGGAAGGCCACTAGAGGTCAGCCAAGCCAAGAACAGCAGGAAGGACAGTTGTGGAAAGGCACAGTGTGTGCGCTAGGGAGGCGATGTTTACATACAGATTACGTGTCCCACATTTTCCAGCCCAGGTGTTCGAGGTGGGGGCAGGAGACAGTGACCGAGTCACGTCCACCAGGGGAGACTGACCACTACCTCGTGGGCAGTGCAGAACCACCGAGAGCTTTAAATGACAGAAGACCAGGGTCACATTTGGATCTTCAAACAAACAGATCTCCACCAGCTGGAGATGCAGAGATCTGGTTATTTTCAGCAGCACAAGCATGAAATGATGGAGGCCCTACCCAGGACCCCTGAGCGCGGAGCTAAGATTCCAGAACGATGTGGGAGGCAGAGGCAGGCAGTTGCATCTGGGGACTACTTGGTCCTGAGGAATCTAAGCTGCTCCCCAGTGGCATCAGCTGAACAGAAAAGGGGGATGGGAGCAGCTGGGGAGAGGAGGGTCTGACAAGCCAGCAGTGGGCTCAGGGCAGAACCTTGGGGATGGGGGAGCAAATAACACAAGTTTTGCTTCTATTTTTCATCACATTCATTTAAACTTTGTGTGTGTGTATGTAGTAGCGCAGTTGTTGAGTATATGTGTTATTAACGGGGGTGTATGCACACTGACTTTTTTGTGCAGAGTGACACGTGGTCACGGGGCCGCTGGTTTTGGTGTGTGTGTGTGTGTGTTTGGGGGGGGTGACAGAGATGTAGGGAAACAGAGAGGTGAAGGAGACCCAGCAGAGGGGACTTGAAAGCTGCCAGGGAGAATTTTAGGAGAGAGAGGGTAATGGTGTCAGACAGGGCAGACTTCCTGGAAGGTGAGGCTGGGGAAGTGTCCCCAGGATGTGGTCATTGGCAACGCTGCCAGAGCAGTAAAAACCTCCCTCCTCTATGTTCTTAGAATGTGTCAACTCCTCTCCTCCAGGCTAGGGTTTCTTAAGCTCCACGTGGGTGGCGTTTGAGGCTGGATAATTCTTAGTTGTGGGAGACTGTCTTGTGCACACTAAGACGCTGAGCTGCCCGTCTGCCTCGATGCCCACTCGATGCCAGTGGCACTCCATTTCCTCCTGCCCCCCAGCGAGTTGTGACAATCAGAAACGTCTGCAGATATTGCCAAAAGGCCCACCAGAACTGTCCCTGTTGAGGACCGCTGCCCTGGGTTCACAGCGGCACGTGGCACCTAAGCCTGCTGTTGCTGTGAGTTAGAAGACCACATGCCTCTAACTACTTGGCCACAGCCCCTGAGAGGGAGGGCTGTGTCCCATCTGCCTGAATCCCCACGCCCAAGTCTGGGACAGTCAGGAGGCCCGGCCCGCCCTCCCAGCCTGAATTCTGATTGTTTCCTGGCAGAGGCGAGGGCACGGCCACGTGGGCTCCCCACTGCCTCGAGCCGCCCTATCAAATTTCTCTGGCTCTGCCATCAGATCCCCCTCAGGTACAGTCTGCTTCCCTTTCCTGCTGTCCCTACTTAATTGCTTTGTTCCTTAGGGAACGCACACAGTAAAAAGGATTAAATATTCATGTCGGGAGTCATCTGCCAGAAGGAAAGCAGGTTAAAGGATCCCCAGCAGCATCACGGTCCCAGCCACGACTTGTCAGCCACGATCCCGCTCCAGGGCCCAGTGTAAAGAGCAGTCACCTTAGGAGCAGGAGATCTGGGTTTAAGTCCCTGCCACCTAACTGATCCAGACATCCCTCCAGGGCACACCTGCCTGTTGGTGAAGCAGGCTTACATGATATACATTCCAGGAGCAGGATTTCAGTGCTGACGAAATGCTCAGGGGCGGGAGGGGGGAGGGAGCCCTTCCTAGAAGTGGGCCATAGGGACAGGTTCTGCAGCACAGGGCTGGCAGAGGCTTCCAGGGTCACGCCTCCTCCCCCACCCCTACCCGCCCCTGCGTCTGGTCTGGTCCCCGCCAGCCCGGCTGCTTCGCCCGGGGTATAAGACGAAGCGCTTCAAGGACTTTAAAATGCTATAGGGATACAAGGGGTTGTTATCGGGGAGAGGTGGGTGGCCAAAGTATGGGAGAGAGCTCTAGAGCCCAAACCGCCCCTTGGTGTCACCTTGGGGAACTCTCAAATTCTCAGAGTCTCAATATCTTCATTTATGAAATTGGATTTAAAAAAAAAAAAAAGGACCGGCAATGACTGCCACGTTCACTGTCCCAAGTGAATCCCGTTCTGCCACAGCAGGCTCTGCCTACGGTGACAAGAATCCCCTAAAATGCATGTGTGGAACCCTTAACCCCCAGGACCTCACGACATGACCTCACGTGGAGCCGGGATTGCTACAGCTGTCATTAGTTAGGCTGGGGTCATTAGGGTGGGCCCTAAGCCACTACGACTGGTGTCCTTACTAAAAGGGGAAATCTGGATGGAGCTACAGACAACAGACACACACACACACACACACACACACACACAAACACACACACACACACACACACACACACACACACACACACACACACACACACGGCCAGACCCCTCTCCACAGCCACGGCCCTGCCTCCCCTGGACTACGCGACAACACAGTTCTGATGTTAAAAAAGAAATCACCGTTCACTCAGCCACACGTTATCATCACGCAGTCTTGGCGAATTAATACGCCGCTGCCTCGGCCACCACCAGACTGCTCTCCGTTTACCAACCAGAGCGCTGTGTGACCTGGCTCCTGGGCCTCGGGGGCCACACGGGGACATGAGAGGGTGACAGCTGGGGAGCAGAGCCGAGGAGGACGGGCCGGCTGAGTTTGGCTCTCGGCACTTTGCCTTTAGGAACTTTCCGAGGGGGTTCTGCAAAGGCGGTGGCTCCCAGTGGACCGCCCCCCCCCATGTGTGCAGGGGTCTTTCGATGAGGAGTGCAATTGCCCCCTGGCTCCCGAGCAAGTCCCTTCCTGAGTGACAAGGCAACCACACCCAGAGGAGATGCCTGGGGCCCTACAGAAGCATGTGGCCAGACAGCGCAGGCTCCTCGCCCAGACACCCTCCTCCCCGCACCCCAGGCCAGTGGTGCCCCTCGACTCACCGCCCACTGTTTGTAAACAATCATGGTCCTGATGATATGGTACTGGAAGTAAAGGGGGATGAGCAGCGGGGGCCCAACTGCAGGGGAGAGAATGCAGGCGCTGAGAATGTACCCTGTCCCCACCCAGTCCCAGTGGGAAGCTGGGGACGAGTTGGGGCAGGGATACAGTGAGGTGCCTGGCTCTGCAGCTCACAGGCTGGAAGCAGACAGCAGCCATGGTCCCGCCTCCCCTCACCCCCTCACCCCCTCCCACCCTCCCCCACTCCCGGCCCAGGGATCGTGGAGCAAATGTTTGACTCTCCCGGCCTCTGTGTCCTGTTAGTACGCTGGGCCAGGAGGGGTCTGCATGGGGTGGCTGCTGCTGTGGCCCCTCCTTTTCTAACAGGCTCAGTGTCACTCTCTGATCTGAAAAGGGCATCCCGTGGGCTAGCCGGCTGTTCTAGGGTGAGGTCGTGGGGGCCCCCAGCACTCACTCAGGAAGAAGTACTGGTGCTGGTGGTTGTAGGGCAGGTATTTCAGCTTCTTCTTGCCATACTGAGGAGAGAGCAGAGACCGTGAGCACAGGCCACCCTCGGGGCCCAGCACCCTGGGCCCACCCCGACCTGCTCTGCGGCCACTATCCCTCCCTCGTACTCGAGTGGCCTCTGAAAGCTGCACCCTGGGCCCCTGAAGGCTGGGCCCCTCTGGCCCCCTGGGCCCCCAGCCACTCCGGCTAGCAGTGGCCTACATTTCCTCAGCCCTGGCTGAGCGTGCCAGCCCCGTGCGACGTGCAGGCCTCATCGCGCACACTTGTCCTTGAGCCCAGGAGCTGGCACTTCTGAAGCCGAGGCAGGGACAAGTCACTGCCCAGGGCCACACGAGAAGTGGGCCCAACTGGGACTTGGACCTCAGAAAGCTGACTCAGAGCCCATGTGACAGGCGCTAAATACATATTCTGTGAGTGAATGCACAAATGAACAATTCACAAGGGGCACAGACAGATACCCAGAGGGAGCACCTGGGCTAGTCTCCACCCCTTGGGGAGTGACAAAAGCTGCCGGGTCTCCCTGGGGAGCTCCCCGAAGACCACAGCAGCTGAAGGAACCCAGGTAAGGGCCTGGGGATTTGTTAACAGTCGCCGGGCTGGGAGCATCTAGCTCTTTGGAGCCTCCTGCGATTACCAAAAGCTAACGGGAACAGGGCGCCAGTTCCCCTCCCATCCGAGCCTACACCATCCGAGCTTCCCATCAGGGCAGCCTGACGCCTGGACACTCCGCGTGAGGAGGGCCAGGCTGGGGCCTGGGTATCCTCACTGTATGAAGCTACTCAGGCCACTCCGAGCATGAGCCAGTGTGGGAACCAAGGCCCCACAGGGTTCCTGCAGCCCTTTCAGTCTAAAGCCCAGCCCAGTAGGGACCAAGCCACCCTGTTCCTTAAAGACCGAGACCAAAAGATGCTGCTTGCAGAGTGGCACCCACTCTTCCTTGCCATGCAGGGGGTGGGGCTGTGCGGGGAGCCCAGGCTGAGGCTGAGGCCTTGTACAGCTCACGAAGCTTGCCTGAGCCCCATCTGGCATCTGCAGCCGTGGTTGTGAAGAGCCGACAAGAACATGGGAGTAAATACCAGGTGCCGATCCCAGGACATGACCCCTCAGCCACCCCTCCCTGCACCGAAGGCCAGAGCCACCTTCCTCCAATCAAAGCAAGGCTGATGGGGAGACCTGCATGGTGTCCAGGCCAGGGCCCCGATGCTCCAGGTGGGAACAGAGGAAAGTCATTGTCAAGATCATAGGGAAAGTCTGCAGACTCCTGAAAGGAGGGGCCCCAGTATCCTGGTGTCACGGCACACCCGGATGAAACACCACCAGAATCCATCCCTTAGTTCTGTGTGGCCTCTTGTGCCTCAGCAGGCATCTCACTCAGCCTCAGAGTCATTAAAGCCAGAGTTGAGGGTGGCCTTGTAGAGGTCCCAGCCAGGGAGGCCTCAGAGGCAGCCTGGGACGATTTCCCAGTAGAGGTGTACCCAAGTGGCCAGGCTGGGGGAAGGGCAGCTGCCCAGCGTTTCAGGGACCATGTGGCCCACAGCCCCGGCCTTTGTGTGCAGGCATCTCCAGCCGTGGACAGGAAATCTCCCCACCACATCTTTGTCACCCCTGAGGATGGCCGCAGGCTCAGAGGACCCTCGCGGTGGTCAAACTCTACACAGTAAGGCTTCATGAGGGATGGGGGTGGTCTTTTAGAATGTACCAAGCTAGGAGGAGGATGCTGGGGCTTTTTAATTCATCAGAAAGGGGGAGAGATCCAACAAACACATTTCTCTAGCATGCACCAGGTGGTGGCCCTGGGCAGGGCCCCACAGGACCCAGAAATCCTGGCTTCCAGCCAGACAGCCTATGTTTGGATGGTGGCACTGCCTTTTCTGGCTATAACCTCGAGCAAGTTATTTCGTCTCTCTCAGCTTTAGTTGTTCCATCTATTAAGTGGGTCTGTTGATAGCTCCTGCCTCACAGGGAAGTATGGATTGCACAGGCAGCGCTCAGCCCAGGCCCCTGGACCCACCCAGGAGTCTGCCTTCCTCCCCACTGGGACCCCCACACCGCCTCTCCTCCAGGAGAGTCCTCACCACATACAGGGAGAAAGCTTGGGCGGCGGGGCCGTCAGAAGGGAGACGCAGGGAGGACAGAGGGTGCTTTCACCCAGGCGAGGTATGGGTGGCTCGTTGTGTCCAGACCCCAAGAAGAGGATGGTGGCACACAGGGCTCGCTTTGACGAGTTCCCAAGCTGAGGCTGACAGGAGACACAGGTCAGGGGCAGAGGGAGGGGCAGCATGGCCGGCCCGGGTGGCCTAGCTTCCCGGAGGTCCACTACCCTCTGCCCCGGCCAGGCTGGCCCTCCTGTGCTCAGCCTCTCCACAGACCGCAAGGCCAGGCTTGGATTACAGGTTTGGATGCCAGGGACATGTGCAGGGGACTTTCTAGCTTTGGAACAAAATGTCTGAGGAAGGACAAGGAACTTCCTTGTCTCTTCAGGGCTGGGGGAGGGGAGCTGTTGCGAGCCCAGCCCCAGCCTCTGGGAACCCCCCCCCCCGCCCACATACACACACAGAATGAGCAACATGATTATGCCAGGCATGTGCGCATCGGGAAGATCCCAGCCTCCGGTCCAGGGACCAAGGGCAGGGTCATGGTCACCTCCAGGGAGGATTAGTTGCTTGGCCTGTTCACGAAAGGACTACCGGAAACAGGAAGCCTGGAGGGCCAGACAGGTGGAGGGCAGGGAGAGTGTCCCAGAGGGGCAGGAAAGCAGGATCTCAGGCGGGAAGGTAGAAACACTTAGAGCTTCCGACAGCCCATATACAGTGCTGCAGGACTCATGGCCTCACCATTCCCCTCTATCACGTGGCAAAACAAACAAACAAACAAACAAACAAACAAACAAATAAAAGGATGAGCAAATTCAGACCCCTACTGGCATCACCGCTATTTAATTCTGTTCTGGACACTCCACTCCCATAAGGTCAGAAACCCTAAACCGGAACTAAGAGTGTGACGCTGTTAGAGAGAAAGAGACTAAATTTTCATTATTTTCAAGGATATGATTGCCTACCTAGGAAACGCAAAAGAATCAACTGAAAAACAACTAGAATCACAAAGAGACAGAAGCGGACACCAGCTGGACATCAGATAACTAGCCAAATATCGAGAGCTTTCCTGAATCCTGGAGAAACCACAATCCATATGACAACAATAGAAAGTATCTAGGATTAAATTTAAAAAGAAACACCCAGGAGACATACAGAGAAAAAATATAAAACCCTTCCGAGACATAGAAAAAGAGATTTGAGTAAATGAAGAAATATGCCTAATTCTTGGGTAGAAAGGTGAAGATAGAAAATATAGATTCTTTTAAAAAGAGGAAAGTCAGCACTTGACAAGCTTATGGTGAGTTATTAAGTGCCAAGGATGAACTGGTGTAATGCCCAAGTCACCCAGACAGTGCCCCACGCGAGGACAGATAGCCCAGACCAGGACCTGGGGTTCAAGAGGGGATATGTGAAGGCAGAATCATTTTAGCCAAATCTCATTTGGCAAAAGTTAAACGTTCAAAAGCGGAACTATCAAACCCTGAAAAGAATAGGTATGAACTGTCTAAGCATAAAAGAAATAAAAGGACCACCCCGCCCCCCGTAGGGTGGGGAAAATGAATACATCTTGCTACATAAAACAAACAAAAAAAACTCTCCCGGAAGTCAGAAAAACAGGCAGGAGAGGAGCTTCACTGCTGAGACCCCCTGCTGTATCTCTGAGCGCGGGGCAGCCCTTTGGAGCAGCCTGGCTGGGCTGGTTCGTTTAGTTGTCCTTGGAGACCAGAAGAACTGGCCTCCTTGCTCTGGAGGCCAGAGGCTGGGGCTCAAGACCCAAGGCCTGGCGGCCCAGGGCTTGGGGTGGGGGGCCTGATATGTGGGCCTGGCATGGGACAAGTACCATGAGACCCACTGTCACCAAAGTCTCTTCCAGGGAAGTATAGTTTTGTGGACATCAGGGCACAGCTTCAGAAATCCAGAAGCAGGTGGTCCCCCCTCAATCTCGTGAGTTAGGGGACTTCAGATAGCACCGAAACCCAGGCCGTGCTCTTTCCAACGCCATCGACAACCAGATTACCAGATCCCCAAAACCTCCCACCTACTCCCTGCCCAAAGGCAAGTGTTCCAGAAGTTTCTACAGAGAGATGCTAGGAGAGGTTTCACTGGCCACCACACAGAGAGGAGAGATGCCTTCTTGCCTGCGTTGCTAGGGACACTAGATCTTGTTGTTAGGGACACAGAGACTGTCAGGACAGCTAACAGCTCTACGACACGAAGCCTCCCTCAGAAAGGGAAGCCTTTCTCTTCACTCCTCAGAAGACTCCAAGTTAATCAGGTCCACCATTTAGATACTTCTAGTCAAAGCTGGCAGACTTTCATAGAAAAACACACACACGTAACTTTGGAAGAGAAAAGATCCCTGCCAGGCGACAGAGATATGCTTCTGAGTTTTGGCCAGTTTTCTCTGCATCGATAACGTCACAGAAAAACCACAGATATTCTCTTGGGTAGACATGAAACGGGAGAGAAGGGGAACGGGCTCTCTAGTTCCAAGCCTTGGGTGCCAACACTGCTGGGAATATGATGAAATTCGGGACACTGCCCCCTGCTAAGGTCTATGTGCCATACTAGGCGAAGGTCCGCTGAGCCCCTACTCTGCGCCCAGCTCTGTGAGGCTAAGATCTGCACGAAAGCCACGAGGACCTTCTCAACTTGGGTTGACAACATCAACAATTTCCAAAAAGCAAAATATATGTAGATTTTTTTTTGGTAAATTAAACCATAATAGAAGCTGTCACAATGAGGCTCCACTTACAAAAAAAGTGTTAAATGCAGACGATCTTCAAATAAATTGGGGTGCTCTGATTAAAAGGAAATTAAGAATTAGCAACACCAAAATCTTCCCGTCTTATAAAATAGCGTAGGTTACGTATAGAAATACAGCAAAGCACAGGACAGTCCCAGGCAGATCCCAATGGACTTGAACTCAGGGAAAGAGGTCCACGTTTGGTGAGGTGGCAAGTTGCAGAATAGAATATCTATGTTTTCAGAAAACAGATATATGCACACATAGAAAACATGCAGCTTGTTGTCAACAGCTGTCACCCTCAAGGACATGACATTTGGGGCAAAGCGGGGATGGTGGAGATACTAGGAGACTCATTTTAAAGTTTTGACTGACTCTGTGCCATTTAAATGTTTATGGATGAAGTGGCTGAGTGGCTAAGGTGATAGACTGCTCAATGCTTATAATAGGCATGTTGTATATTTATAATAAAAAATGTGTACTAAGATTAAAATAAGGCGGTAAGGCAGAGTAGAAAGAAATGGCTACCTGTCAGATCCGGGGCCTCCCCATCCTAGAATGGCCACCAACTATGTGACTCTGAACACATCCCCTCCTCCTGCTGACTCCCCCTTCGTCATCTATTGGTGAAGCAGGTTAGACTAGACCATGTCAAGGTCCCTTCCAGCATCAAGGACGGTGACTTTCCAAATAAGCTTTCCAAAAAAGCCTTGGCCTTTGGGGACCAAGCTTGAGTCTCCTGGAATTTGTGCCTTCCTGCCAACTGAAACCAGATCCGCTTCTCCCCTGGGAAGAAACAAGCCAGGAAATGCTTTTCCCTGGCCGGTGGAACCAGAAGAAGGGAGGGAGACATCTCAACTCTATAAGGAGCTGCATCTATTATTCACATGTCAGGCTGTCCCACAGAAATTCCAGCTTCAACAATCCAGGGCATCCAGGGGAGGTTCTCGCGTAAGCGTCCGACGCAAATGTGTCTGAGTGACTAGTCACCTTACAGGATTCTTCCCCTACTCTCCACGCAGGCCAAACACCGCCCATGCTAATGCCTCCCCTTTCACTGTACCTCAACGGGCTGCCATTCGCCCAGGACTAACAGGTGCAGCATGTTCACATCCGGGTCCTTGTCGAAAACGTTGGGCTTGGCGTGATGCTGGAAATGGCGATGGTTCCACCAGTTTGAGGAAGCACCCTGTGGGAAAGAATTGGGGGTGAGCAGTGCACTTTGGAGGGGACTGGAGCTCACTTGCGACAGGCCCTGCTCCAGACCAGTTCCCAGCACCTCCGGCACACAAGGTCTCGAAAAGAATGCAGCTCCACCTTCTGAGCTGGAGGCAAGTCCTCCATCCCTCCAGGCCTGCTTCCCTCGTCATCGTAAGATGGTGATGGAGGGGGAGGGGTGCCGGTGGTGGAGGGGGAGGGGTGTCAGTGATGGAGAGTACTTCATCAGCTGTGAGCCTCCCGACCCTCACCTTCTGCGTATTTCCTGTGTACCCAAAGGGAATGAAAAAATGGCCACACAACAAGTTGTACACACATGTTCTCGGCAGTGTTATTCAAAACAATTGAAAAGTGGAAACAACCAAAATATCCATCAGCTGAGAAATGAATGAGTGAAATGAATGAGTGAAACGTGGTGGATCCATACCACGGAACACTGTTTGGCCAGGCCTTAAAGAGGAATGAAGGACGGACCTCGAAAATCTCATGCTAAATGAAAGAAGCCAGCCCTCAAAGGATCACATATTATATGGATCCATTTATATGGAATGTGCCTACTAGGAAAACCTAGATACATTAGCGGTTGCCTGGGAGGGATGAGACAGTTGAGAGGTGATGGCTAAGAGGTATATGTTTTCTTTTGGGGTGATGAACATGCCCCTGAATTGATTGTGATTATTACGGTAGAATAAATCTGAACATAAGTTATTGGTTTATACATTTTAAATGGGCAAATTGTATAGTATGTGAATAATATCTCGATAAAGCCTTTTTAAACAAACTAAGGCCCACAGGGTAGTTTGCCGAGAGAGAGCCAGTAGCCAGATATGCCAGGCACTAATGTGTAAGAACCGAGTCACGTGACACCTGGAAGGCTACAGGGAGGACTGAGTCAACAACCACTAACACGAACAGGTGAGAGCTTCCTGGTTTGAACATGTGTTATTCTAGGAGACAAGAGGTGTTACACGAGTATTTCCAGGCCACAGATTTCTGTTTCGCCAGCTCAAGCTCTTGACACTGTCTGAGGGCGTGGCCCTCCACAAAGGTGCCCTGTGACACCTAGAAAGCAACAGGACGCTCTGGTCCTTCAGAATCAAGACTTTACCGTGAACTGTTGCTGGATCGACCGATGCTTTGGCCCAGGCTCTGGCCGTCTACAAAAAGGCCTAACTACTAAAACATATTTCACTTGGAAGATGCTTTTGGCACAAACACGTTCTCTGGACACTAAAAGTCACAGGCGGAACAGCTATGAGCAGCTGTGGCCTGCTGGTGGTGGCCTCAGGCCCAGGAAGCAAGTGAGCCTCAAAACCCAGCAGAGCAAATCAAACCGTCAACGAGTGAGAGTTTAGAGGACCGAGGAATCAGATGACACGTAAGCGTTTCTAGCCGAAAGGAAACAAAATTCCTGGGAAGAACGAAATAGAAAAGCCTCTGGCACAAAGAAATTAAGGAGCGAGACGAGACGTGTTACCGGTAAGCGTGATGTTCGGAGATGTCTGTCGAATCAAGAACAGGAGGAAAGAAAGACGAGCTGTGAACAGCACCGAGATGGGAGTCAGCGAGGTGGGGCCGTCCCTGCGCTTGGATGGGATTTAACGACAGTGCGTTGCCCGATCGTGTCATTCCTTTGCCGAGGTTCTCCTCCGCTCTTCTTCACTAGGCAATGCCCTCCTTATCCTTCACGAGCCCTCCCTCCTGGGTACTGTGAAGCCCTGCCAGCCCTGGAATGATGACCCAACCCGTGTCCTCAGAATGAGCTGCCAATGCTGCCTGCCCCCGGGATGAAGTGGGGGAAGGAGGTGGCCGTCCAGCAAGCGAGACAGGCATCACGCCACACCAGGTTGGGCTGACGGAGCTGGAGAAGCTCTGGGAGGCCACTTGGTCTGGGCAAGAGGGGGCGGGGCCCAGGGAGGGGCTGTTTCCTGACAGAGAGCAAGAGCCTCGGTGAGGACCTGGTGGGTGGAAGGAGGGAGAGTGTAGACTCTTCCAGGAAAGAAAAGGAAGGCCCATTGGCCAGAGACCTAGGACCCAGAGGTCCAGGACTGCGGCCAGTAAGGCCAGGTTGAGCCATATCAGAGCCTGAGGGAGAAGAAAAAAGTGCCCACCTCGGTTTTAATGGCCAAACACTCATCAACAGTATTTTTAAAATCTGCTTTTCGGTTCATCTCATTTCCAATGGGGAGGATTGCTAAGGGTGACAATTTCTCTCAGCCAAGTGACAATCTTAAGCGATTTTCAATTAAACCGAAGTAAAAGAATACATTCTGTTTTGTTATAAATAATAGATTTAGACTTAATGTTGGGATTGTTAATACACGCTCTAATTTTTAAGTATTTTTCAACTATTTTAATGCTCTGGGGGAAAGCAATCAGCTATAAAAATACACACACACACACACACACACACACACACACACACACACACAAGTGTGTGTATAGGGGCACAAGTTCTTCCTTTTGCTTCATGTTCCAACGTGGCTACCACAGTCCTGACCTTTATTTAAAATGTTGAAATTTTGTTCATTGTGGATTTTTTCTGCATTGATTTTGCTTTTCCCAAAAAGACATCTCATTAAAATTTAACTTATCTCGTTGCTGAGTCTTGGTGGTGTTGCCTCACCCTCTCACTGGCCACAGTGGCTCGAGATGAGGTCAAGGAAAGGCTGGCAGGTGGCTGGCTTTCCACCTCCAGGGGCAGTGTCGAGATGGCGCCAGGCCTCTCGGCTTGCACTTTATCCTACGTGCAACGCCGGGCAATGAAAGGGGTTTCAAGCAGACGCCTGACGGCTCAGAACGGCCTTCATACAAGATCACCCTCTGGGAGAACTGTCCACCGGAAGTGACGTGGGCTGAAGGAAAAGGCTAAGTCGGGACAGGGAGGGGGCACATGTGGAATCCTACGGCAATGCCAGCTGATGGTTAGACGCCGCTGCCGGCACCCTGTTTGTTCACTGTCCTCAGCAGCTCATGCTAGAACATCCGAGTTGAAAGGGATCTTGGGGACCTCCCCATAGCCAGCTCCATTTTTGATCCCAGCAAAAGGACCAGAGGAACAGATGGATCTATAAGACCAGTTTGCAGCTGTTGGCCACAGAGGACCAGAATGATTTCAGGCAACCTGTGATCACTCTTGCTCTGGGGCACCCCTGGGTGAGCTGCATGGCTGTGTCACCAACCTACATATGGCATGAAGGACACAGCTAGCAGGAAAGCTGGCAAGCCACGAGTGGAAACCACATCCCTGACGTCCTCTCGTCTCCGAGCCCAAGTACCCTGTCTTCCCATCATTCCAGAATTCCAATTTCATAAGCCAGAGTTCTATACGGAGGCCACACCTGTGTCCTGGCCTTGTCTTCCAGTTGACACAAGAGCTGTGCTCCAGCACCCTTTAAGGACCGAGGGACCTCAGGCAGGAGAGCTGCGCCCCCCCGCCAGCTCTCGCCCAGAGTCTGGAAACAGGACACAGCCCATCTTTGTCAAATGCGTGGGGATAACATGGGTAGGGAATGAAATGTTACTTTCCAGTACTGAGAATTTTATCCAGAGGAAAAACATGTACAATGAAACAAAGCACACCCTCTCCCTTCACCCCTGAAATTCTGGAAGGAAACCAGGTTCTCAGACTGCCTCAGGCTCAGGGCCAGGCCAACTGCCTGCTGTGGAGCTGGCGACTAGTTAGTTCCACGGTTGTTCACCCCCAACCAGCTATGGATGGAGCCTCGAAGCTAAGGGCACGATGCGTCTGGGTCATGGGAAGATAAGTTAGCCCAGACAGGTAGCTCTTCGGAAGCCAGAGTGGGGAGGAGGGTGGAAGTCCTTAGGGTGCAACCTTTCTTAGGAAGCAGCTGGGTGCTGGTGGGAAAGGACTCGGGCAGAGGGTCATCTGTTTCAGAGAGAGAGAGTTGGCAAGGACTTATTTCCAAACCCAAGAAGATAATGCCTGTCAGATCAATACAAGTTCGCTGGACAGTCCAGCTTGTGCTTTACGAACGTGCCGAGCTGGAACGCCTCTGGGGGCTGGCCTCACCGTCTGTAGGACGGTGAGAAGCCCTGCCTTACCTTCTGAGTTTTAAACAACTCTTGTCCTTTGGCATAGCTGATCATTATTACACGGCGTGATGTCCCTTATTTAAAGACTTCTGTGATGCCCATATCTCCTTTTCGTCCCCTAAAGAGTATCTGATATGGCTTACGATAAGTGACTCGTATAACAGAATGGTAAAAATAAAGATAAAAGTGTAAATGACATGTAATAGAAGAGGTAGACTAAGGGGTAGCCGTTGTTTGAAAATCTTGTTTTGTGCTCCCTGGCAGCCGAGGAGTAAAAAGAGGAACTCGAAGTATTAAAAGCTCACATTACCCAGCACTGGAAACATTCCAAATCATCAAGATAAACTGCTTCTTTACTGGCCCCAAATTAAAAGGAACGTATTAAGTAAGCCTTTAGATTGGCAGCAAACAATCTAATCAACTGAGTTAATAGACAAAAGAAGCATGTGCCTGTTTTTGTAACTAGGACACTGGTTTTGTGGGTCTAATGAGATAGGGAGACATGGCTTGGAAGGTCCAGGTCGGAGACGCAGAAGATTTGAAAGGCTCACAGATCCACCCAGACACTGACCTGAGAGGGGACCTGGTCTCAGAGTCAAGCGAGATGGCACCAACCATCTCGTAGGGGCCTGGCACCAACCGCTAACTGATGGGACGGACGCCCGGGGCCGCTGACACTTACCTTCAAGTGGCCAATGACGAACTTGTGAGCGAGGTGGTTCCACTTGGACTTCTTGTAGACAGAGAGGTGGCCGAAATCGTGTTGCAGCCACCCGATTTGGATCTGGGGAGAGAGGGCCACGGATGCTTTTATAGCGGTCAACATACAGCGCCCCAGACCTCTGCGAGCTGGGGGAGTCGGGGGCTTCGCATGACACAGGTGAGGGTGTCACGCCTCACCTGACTGGTGGCAAGGATACAGGACGTGATGATGGTTGTCACCCAGCCGTTGCCAAAGTAGAAGAGGATGAGCCACGCGACGCATTCCATGACGATGATGTGGGCCAGGAGGAAGAAGAAGAACAGGTGGTTGCTTTTGAACAGGTTCATGTCCTCGGCGGTCTTCCTCAGGGCCCGGAAGTCTTCGATGATCTGGGACTGCGGAGCAAGCGCGCAGGGGAGGCGTCAGCCACCCAGCCACGGTGCGCTGCAGCCTCTGCCATGACCACGTGCCTGGCTGGGGGCCTGGCACAGCCCTGAGGACTGTGCTGGTCCACAGCCGGTTAAGTGGTAAGAAAGCTCTCGACTCAAAAGCTTGCACTTGGCACACCCATGTCCATAGCAGCCTTATTCACAATAGACAAAACGTGCAAACAAACCAACTACCCATCAGTGGATGAACACCTAAACAAAATGTGGTACATCTGTTATGATGGAAGGTTATTCGGCCTTCAAAAGGAAAGAAATGTTGACATGAGCTACAATATGGAGAAACCTTGAAGACGCTATGCTCAGCACACTTATGCCAGGCACACACGGACCAGTACTCTAGGATTCCATTCACCTGCGGTGCCTAGAACGGACAAATTCACAGACGGAAAGTGGAATAGTGTTCACCACGGGCTGGGCGGAGGGAGGAGGGGGAGTCAGTGTTCAACGACAGTCTCAGTTTGGGGTGCTCAAAGAAAGGGTTATGGAGGTGGCTGGTGGTGACAGCTGCATGACAGTGTGAGTGTGCTCTGTGCCACTGACTGTCCACCTAGAAATGGTTACACGGCAAACATTAAGTCACGTCCATTTATCACATACACACACAGAGGAGCTTGCATTTTCTTCTGCCCAATGCTGCAGCACATTGGGTGTCCTGGGCACCCAATTGGGACTTGAGGGGGTTGAGGTGGGGTGGGGGGGACAAGAGGACATTCCTGCCCCTGAGAACTTGGGAAGGCAGACAGGAGGACTGGGAGGGCCAGGGCGACCGAGGCGGAGTGAAGGATGACTCTGGGGAGATGAGGGCATCACTGGCAGGGGCAGGGCAGGAATGGGAAAGAAGTAGAGACACCCAGGATACTTTGGAAGGGCAGACAGGGTGGTGTGTGGGTGGAGGAAGCCAGATTTGGGAGCTTGGGTGATAAGCGAAGAATCTGAAGAGCACCTACCAGCCACCCAAGTGGCAGTGAAAAGGGGGAAATAGGGTGGGAGCTAGAGAAGCAGGATCTGGAAGGGGGGTGTGGCTGCAGGATGCCACAGGGGGGAAGAGAAGCCGCCTGCCTGGAAGCGGGTGGAGGGTGGAGCCACTTGTGAAGGAGGAAAGCCCGGCTCAGCTCCACGGAGGATGAAGCAACCTCTTCATCAGTTCTGGGAATGTTAAGGGGTGAGAATGTAAGGATCCAGTGGGACAGGAGGCTGACCTCCGGAGGAAACACGGGATGGCCTGGATCTCCCCAGGAAGGACATCACAACGTAGGGGAGCTGGATGAGAGGGGGACGACCCTCTGCCCAGCCTGGCTCAGCGGAGGCCCCAATGGTAGAGAGGCTGAGAATGAATTACTCCAAGTGGGGGCCGAGCCTAGGCTGGCAGCAAGAGGGGGGCCTCACTGCAGGGGTTCTGAGTCCTCCCTGAGCCCAGGTGATAGGCAGTGGCTCTCCGGGCGCTCTCCGCCTCAGGGCGGGGACCCTCTCTCCCCGCAAACCCTCCCCTCCTTTCCCTGGTCCCGTCTGACTCACGTTCTTGCCTTGGTCCTGGCTGGGCTCCTCTGGGGCCAGCTCGCCAATCAGCAGGGGCTTCATAAACTTGCCCACGAAATTAAGATCGAGGTGGAAAGCGCGGAAGGCATCCTGGGGAACAAGAAGAAGGTGGTGGCTGAGATACCCCTGACCTTGGCCTGCTCCTCCGCCCAGGGAGAGCAGGGCTCACTAGCAGAACCTCCGTGTGCCTCCTACTCGGACACCGGACAGGGCCTCCCACGAGCGAGCCCCAAATGCTCTCACAGGCCTCATCCCCAGCAGCTCCCTCCGCGCCTGGCTGCCAAGGCGGTGCCACCTGGGCCACTGCCCTGACAAGCAGCCACTGAGCTCATCCAGCACATGTGTGGATGTTTGGCCTGCTCTCGGGGTGAGTCAGAAAAATGCATCACGCAGGCAGCGGGCTGGACGGGGCCCTGGAAGTTCGCGAGCCTCTACATGCTCCTGTACTCGGTGCCTGGGACCTCACCAAGTGCCACGCTGACACCTGACTGCCAACGAGTGACAAGACTGGAGACTGCCACGAAAAGTGCGCTTAGGAGAGCATGTTAAATCAAAAACAAATTCAGAATTAGGGAAAAGGCATTTCTGAAAGAAGTTTTCATGATTTGAAAAAGTCTGAAATTATGAAAAAGAATTTTATGGGTGGCTCTAAACTATTAATGTTAAGGTGGTGGTGGCATTATGGCTTGCTTCATTTTCATTACTTTCCAAATTTTCTCTAACACTGCTATATCACTTTTAAATATTTTTTTGTAAAGGTATTCGTTTCAATCTTTTGCTGATGATAAAGGAGTAATGTACGTAGCTTTGACACATATAGGAAAAGTACAGAAGAATAAAGAGGAAAATAAATACCATCCAGAGAGTGACCACCATTGCTAATATTTTAGCATATTTCCTTCTCATTTCTTTCTATACGTATTATGTGTGTTATGTAAATGATCGCATAACAAATACAGCATCTCTATTGGAGATGAGCTAATGCCAGCGCCCCTCGATGGGCGACAGTATGATGTCCCAGTAGTAAACACTGCTCAAACCAACTCTGAGACATCGCTGGGATAGGGGAGTAAGTCAAATTAAACAGTCAGGGCAAAAAGCGAGGGTATGTGTGTGTTGGTAGTGTGGGGGCAAAATGTGTAGGTTAAGAGAGACTGAAAAAGAGATAAGCAAAAAAAAAAAACAACTGTAGTGCTTGATTTGAAAGGCTCCCATGTGGAGGGAAAAACACCCCAGCAGTTATAGAAGATGTTTTTGGGGGTTGAATGAGAACATTTGAATATGGACTGGTCACCCAATCCTCTTAATGTATTACTATTAATTTTCTTCAATGTGACAAAGGTATTGTGATTATATTAGAGAATGTCCCAGTTCTTAGGAGACGATGGTGCAGGATTTAGGGATGAGGTGGCATAATGACATAACTTTTCATATGACTTAGCAAAAGAAAATTGCGCATGCGTAAACAGGAAGAATGCAAATGTGGCAAAACGTGAGATCAGTGAATCTTGGTTGAGGATATACGGTGAACACAAGAAGTATTCACTTATTCATTCAACGTTTCTGTATGTTTGGAAATTGTCAAAATTAAAAAAAAATAAAGGGGAAAATGCTGACAACAAATAAAAATGTTTTCACTCCCCCTCCCCACTTTCCACCACAGTATCTCCAAGTGGTAATTGCCAGTCTTCTCCCATTTCCTACTGGCACCAAATTCTTCGGCCTTTGTTCTATTTGTGTCTAGAACAGCCTTACAAAGCAACACTCTGTGCAGAGGAAAATTGGGCCTTAATTTTTTTAGAAAAAGGTCTGTGCCCCACTAACTCAACAGAAAAAGCATGGCAACAAAGGATCAGATTGAGTATATTTTTCAGAGATGTGTTGCTTTACCAGGGGCCCTGGGCAGGCTGTGAGGTGGTCTGCGGTGGTCCAGTGCTGACCAGCTCTGCCCATCCCAGGCCAGCCACCCCCACCCTGCCTCAGCCTCCTCTGTAAAGTGAGGACCCTCCCAACTCCGATGTCCCACGGCCCTGAGAAAGGCTCACGCTGCAACTTCTGAAGGCCGGGGGCCCAGAGTGCTGGGGGCTTAATGGTGAGCAGAGCTGCCTTCCAAAGTCAGAGCCTAAAAGAGTCCTCCCCTCAGTCCTCCTCACATCAGACCACAGCTTTTGAAGAATGAACAGGAAGTCCTTGATGAGGCAGCGTCCTGAGGAACAGCTACCTTGTCTGACAATGAAATGATGACTCTCTACTTTCCGAGGAGAGGTAGAATGCAATACAGGAGTCAGCTCCCACCACCCCCAGGCTGGAAATCTGGTGGCCCTCTCAAGTGGCCTCACTTCCCCAAGGCCAGCAGAAGGGAAAGAGAAGGCTGCATTCCAGGTAGAAAGCCCGATGCCTACAGCCCTATTGAACAGGTAAGCTTAGTGCTGTTGGATTGCATTGTTGCTCCTGGCAGGTCCGGTAGCTTTCTGAGAAGCCCTGGTGGGAACTGCCATGCAGTCCACTAAATTCGTTCCCACAGCAGGGCCTTCGCCTGGCTCTTCCTTCCCCCTGCCTGGAGTCCTGCTTCAGCAGCATCCTGTGGCTGGCTCAATTTGGGATGCACCTCAACCACCCCATCTGACACAGCCACCTCCTAGCCCCACACTTCCTCTGGGACTTTGCCCTGTTGTATCTTCTTCTGAGCCGTGAACAATATCACAAGCTATATTATGTACAGATGTTCCTTGACTTGCGATGGAGTTATATCCAGATAAACCCATCGTAGGTTGAAAAATACCGTAAGTCAAAAATGCATTTAGTACAGCTAACCTACCAGATGTCACAGCTTGGTCTAGCCTACCTTAAATGTGCTCAAACGTGCTCAGAACACTGGGCAAAATCACCTAACACAACGCCTGTTCTGTAATAAAGTGCTGGCTGTCTCATGCAATTTATCACGCACATCACTTTCACACCATCACGAAGTTCAAAACTCGTTAAGTCAAACCGTCTCATGAGTCAGGGACTGAGCGTGCTCAGTTTTTCGTGATCTGTCTCCACTGGAATATAATAAGCTCTGAGGGAAAGACCACACCTGTCTCATCTGCTGCAAAAAACCCCAGTGCCTACGACAGTGCCTAAGAGGAGGGTTCACGAACTAACGCGGGGAACCGGGACCCCATGGCCATGTACGCTCTGATCCCAGGAGACATTTCCACTCTGCCATCACGTTTCGCCTCTCCTTTTGTTCTGTACCACTCGGCCTCTGCTTCTAGAACCCTAGAACTCCTTACCTTCTCCAGCACCTACACACTGGTGATTGGTAGAGGGGCCGTGTGCCGAGATTATGTGGGTTAGCTACAGAGTCACAAGCTCTATGTACATAAACTGCTCATCTTTACCAAACTCTGAGGCAGGTTCTATTTTAGAGATGAAAAGAGATCGAGGGGACCAAGTTACTTGCCCCTGGTCACAGTCCAGGTGTGTCCAACTCTAGAGGTTAAATGAGCTTCCTCCTCTGATTGCTGATCACTGTGTCTCCCGCTTCAAAGTGTCACACAGATGGGTCACACGCACTTGCAAAAAGTTCTGAATAGTTGTTTCATTATGGAAGTGCCTGCTGGTATAAGGCAAGCCATGGGGCAGGTGAGACAGGGTCAACCCAAACACTGAATTTTGAACAATACTTGGAACCAGGCTCTACCCTCATCTGACAGGGAGAGAAGAGACACTTTTGAGAACACAGGTGAAGAGAAAGGATAGGAAACCTGTTGAGAGAGCAGAGCGGAGCCAGCCCGCATAGGGTAGGTGTGTGTGCTGGTAGGGGAGTCGGCGGGGAGAGGGAGGTCAGGTTGCAGGAGGGAGGGCCAGAACACCCAGATTCCTAAATGTATGCCATGCTTCCTGGTCTTCAGAGTTCCTGCTTCTGCCATTGGCCAGCTCCAACGCCAGTCATCTTTCACAAGAAGACATCTCACCTGCCCTGGCCGCATGCCAGGTAGAGCTCACAGTTTCTCCCCCTGCACTGAACTTCATTCAGGTGCCATTTGTTTCTCACTGTGCCCACCTTCTCTGCAGAGCAAGGCTAGTCTCTAGTCCAGCTGTGCACATCTGGGCACTCAGCGTGGGACCCAAGAAGTGAGGGAAGGGCCAATTCCAGGCAGTCAATATTGCAGGCAGCATTCCTGGCATCTGTGACTCTGTGAGCACGTGGTTAGGGAGGGAGAAGCCGAGGAGGGACCCAGGGTTCTCAGAGACAGGGACAGTGACTTCCTTTCTACAGTAGAGATGCAGGCAGGATGTGCCACTTCCCCTCCAAGGAAAGAACGAACAGAGGCTTGCGGGGCAGTGCTCTGTGTCCAAAGAGTGTCCCTGCTGATGCCGGGCACATACAGTGCCCGGGAGTGGGCAGGGCAGGGCTGCAGGGGTAGTAAGGCCTGCACAGACAACCTCGGCATGATGTCACTACAGTGGGAAACAGGACTCTGCATCTCCAGCATCTCAGTAAGACACGTGAGGATTCTGGGGCTGGGTATGGTTCCTCCAGCCACCAGGAATGAAACCTCTCCTATCTAGATCTAGCTGAGAGGGTGGAGCCGCCCTCCAGGCACAACCAGTAGAGGAATTTCATGTGCTGCAGTAAATGGCTTCTCTGAGCTCTAAGAGGTTACTGATGCAGACAGGGAAGGACACAGACAAAGAGCGAGTGTGGGCAGGGGTAAGGGGAGCTGGTGTCTGGAGGCCGAGGGTCCGGGTTCAAGGCTCAGCTTAAGAGGAAGGAAGGAAGCAAACCCAGCAGGTGTGGTCACTGTCTCTGGACTCTTCGTCTTTGTGCGTAGGTCCAGCTCAGAGCCACGGAGAGGCTGAATAGGTATGTGATGAAATCATAGATGAAGATTGAAAGTCTCCTGTGGGCAAGGTTCTACTGCCATGAAAAGAATAGAAACGCTCTGGGACATGGGTGAGAGTTCATTCTGTGTAGAGAAGACCAGAGAAGCTCCAGAAAACCAGAGGTAGACTAGGAGGGGAGCGGGGCATGCTGGGAGGACTCCATGATGGTAGGTCCTGAGTTTAGGCCCAGGGGTTTCAGCTTGAGCAGGTTTCTAAACCAAAGAGCAATGAGAGATGCCTGTGGAGCTGATTCGGCTAAATGAGGTGACAGGTATGAATGCGCCTCGTGAGCTGTAAAAATTAACTTTTATTCTGACAGGCAAGGCCAAATTCCATCTTCTGCAGAAGGCCCAAGTGGCCCATGCATACTGTCACTCCCCAAACTCGGAGGAAGTTGGGCAAGGCCACCTGCTCAACAGCCTACAATAGCCTCTCTTGATTCCTAGCCTGTTCCTGTCTCTCTCAAGTTCCCTTCCCATATACCCCATACTTTCCATGGCCTTTTCTCAACCTGGTTTCAGAGAGAGAGACAGAGACAGAGACGGAGCCTCCAGTTGCTCACTCCACCATTATTTAACTATGTCCCCAGTTACTACATTTCATGCCCTACAGTCTGACCTTAGAAGGCAGTCAGCTTCTGATACAGGGGCTGTGTAAGATGAGGAAGACCTTTCCTGGCCGGAGTAAAAACAGAGAGCCATTGAGGTGAATGTCCTAGAGTAACCTCGGGTACAGCTGTACCTGTTGCCAAGTCAGCCTACTGTAGCTAAATCCACGCGGCTGACGGTACCCCTCCACCCGAGCTTTGCAAACTCCAGCCCTTTCTGCTTCCACCGATTCCTCACCCGGGTTCCTAAGAAGGCTGACCCTTGGGGTAGGTAGGTCCTGGGAGTCTTTGAGAGCCTGAGAACAGGAGCTCCCGGGCGGTGTCACCGAGGCGGCCATTGTGGACCTCCTTAGACCAGACTCCCGACAGGGGCGCGAGCCGGGCCGGAGACGCGCTTTCATTCCCCGCCCCCTAGTCTGGCTGGAGAGTGAGGGACGCGCTCCGAGTCCCACACTTGGCTCCTCGCCTGCTCCTTTCCTGAGCGACCAGGAACGGCCATCTCCCACGCTGGGGGCGCCAAAGCCCTAGGGTCCGGACTCCCCCTTTGGGGCGACCCTGGCTTAGGCTGAACCCGGTGGAAGAGACGGGAGCGTGGTCCTTTGCGCGCGCAGCAGACCCTGAACGGTTCTGCCCCGCTCGGATCTCCACGCGGCGCGGCTTTCCACGGTCCAAAGTCCGAACCTCAGGGCAGGTGGGGATTCGGGGCCGGGGATGAGCACAGCAGATACACTTTCCTTCTCTCCCGAGCTTGTTCCCCACACCCCATTCAGCGCTGGAGGTTTGTTTGGCGCCCGGAGACCCATGGCTCCCGACTCCCGCCTGCAGCAGGGAAAGGTGGCGGGAGAGTCCCCAGACCCTTACCGTAGCATCTTCCCCTGCGTAGTGCCCGAGGACCCGGTGGCCCCCCGGGTGCCGGCTGGCCCATTTGGTGACGTTGTAGACCTTGCGGTCGACGACGAGCCACTGGTCGGTGCGCACGTTGTGCTTCTGAATCTCCTCCCAGCGGAAGGTGGGAATCGGCGCCTCGCGCTCGGTGGCCCCTTCGCCCTGGTTCCCCCCTTTTCCCATGCTGCCTGCCGACCGGGATCCCCCGTGTACTGCGACCTCACGGGTCCGGCTCGGAGTGCCCGAGTGTGCGGCTGGGCCCTCCACGCCTTCGGCTTTTGTCTTCTTGCTACTCCGCCTCCCACCGCGACCCCTCCCCCATCCTCCTCGCCCCCGCTCGGGAGTAGCCCTGCCAAACAGCCCTCGGAATGTCCCTGGCGTTTCAGTGCCCCTAACTGGTCTCCCGCCCCGCCCTCCGCCCGCCAGTCCGCGATGGACTTTTGCCACCAGTAAAAACTCGCGGGTGCTCAGGGCCCCGACGCTTCCTCCTCCTCCTCCTCCTCCCGCCCCACCGGCTCCCCCCGCCCCTGGCTCCGCATCCTCCCGCGTTCCCCGCCGCCTGGGTTTCCACAGTGATCAGCAGAGCGTCTGCACCAATCCGGGCGCGTCGTCCCGCCTGCCATTGGCCCAGGAGGATCTTTCGAAGGCCAGCGGCCTGGAGCGGCGGTCCCAGCTCCCCCCCACCCCCACCCAGCCCGCCCCGCCAAGTCGAGCCCTGCGGCCAGGCTGGCTACGTGTAGGACCTCCTCCTTAGCCCCTCCCCCACCCAGGGCGCGGGAGATCTCGGAGGACTTGCAACAGTGAGCCAGGGCGGCAGCCGCGCTCCCGCAGATCCCGGACGGGGGAGGGGGGCGGGCGCCCCAGGTGTTTGCACCTGATGCTGGCACAAAGGGCTCCGCCGCGCGCGGCTGGGGCGGGCGATGCTGAGCGTCCGGGCTGTCCGTCCACCTGCACTCCCGGGCTGGCTTGGCTAGCTGACTCCCTTCCATACCGTGCAGAAGTCGAGACTCCAGGATCTCCACATTGTCCGCGCTCTCCACACGGGGGCCTTCTAGCGGCCTCGGGCTCATCCAGAGCTCTGAACCCTGTAATCAGAAGATCTTGAGAAGGAACCCCTGTTCCGCTTCCTTGTGCTAAGGGCATGTGGGATTGGGGGCGACGATGGATAGGACGTGGTCCTAGTCCTGGACTGAGGAAGCTCACAGCCCAGTTGGGAGACAGAACGTGGGAGCATTACAGGACCACACGCGATTAACCGAGCGCTGGTGTACAGACTCCAGGAAACAAAGATGGGGGTACCAGAAGGATAGGTGGAGGGGCAGGTCCCCAGATCCCAGCTGGATGGAGCTGCTTAGGATTAGTGCCTTGAGGAACAGCCAGGCCAAGAGCCCTGGGTGCCCAAGGCTGGCTGGGGACAAGTGGGAAGTAAGGATGAGGAAGGCCTTGGGAATCAGGGGTTAATGAGGGGCCCTCAAATTTCAGTGGGGTGAGTTCCAGGTCCCTAAGTGGTGACACACTTCTCATCAGCTTCTCACCTGAACCCTGAGAGGTGAACAGGACCCATACGGTTATATGTACACATGGAGAAACAGGTTTAAAACATGAAATGGCAAATGCACGTGCTCAGTAAGCGGCACAGCTTGGCCGGTCCAGACATCACCCTGCCTCTCTCCTAATGCCGTCAGTGGAAAGAAACCATTGCTGACACTTTGCTGGGGAGCATCCTGATGGGAGGGGGCAGGGATAGGGAGCTCACTCTAGCCAACCCTTGGGAATGGGACAGTGGGGTGACAGGAGCACCTGGGATCCCTTTCATGCTGTTTCCTCAGTGGTCGGCCTCCTCTATAGCATTGTCATAAAGCCCCATTCTTCATTCATGCTGAGGTCTTTATTTTGGAGGAGCTGGGAAAATTCATAAAGCAGGAATGTGCTACGACCAGATCTGTGGTGTAGAATGAGAACTCAAGGCAGGCTGGATCTGGGATGGGATGCGGGGAAGACACCCTGGAAGAGACCACTGCTGTGCTCGGGGAGAGAGATGAGGAGGAGGCCGGAACCAAGAGACAACTGGGCAAGCACTGCCTTGCCCCATCGCATTATTCCTACTCTATTATTTATCTCACTTAGAGAAAACCCCTTAGTATCCAGCTGACCCCAGAGTCACTTAGAAAAAGGGTAATCTCAGAAAGGGACAAAAAAATCCCATGGGTTCTTCCTGCCCCACAGACTCCTTCTCCACTCCCTCCAGCAGCACCAAGAATTGCCAGCTTCTTGGAGACCTTGCTAGGAACTAGCTGCCATCACTGCACTTTATCAGAGGGAAAAGAGAGCAGCCTGGATGGCTTAGAGCCCACATCTTCTCAACCAGCCAAATGGGTGGAAGGCTAGGCAAGGTGGAAAGACAGGGCCTGGAGGGGTGGAGCCTGCGTCACCAGTTCCAACGCCGAGGGGGCTTTCCATCCATCTTACCCTCTCAAGGAATGTCTGAGGTCAGCTGACGGACTGGTGACTTGCAGGGTCACGGATGTGAAGAGACTGGTTAATCGGGGATAGGCAGAGTGAAAGTGAAGGACACCTAAAGAGAGAATATGACACTGACACAGAGCACCTCACAGTCAGACGATCTTTCATAGTCCATTCATTGTTGAATTTTGTGAATGAGTCGTCCACCCTGTCTGGGTCTACTTCTGGCTCCCATTTATTTCTCTGACCATTAGAATCTTCTCCAATTCTGATAGGTTACAGTGTGCACAGGGCTCTCAAAGAGTAGACAACGCCTGGTACAGAGTAAGGATTCAGTAGATGGTTGTTCTTATCCTTATCCTCCATCTGATCTCACCCCCTCACATAAAGGCCAAACATAGGTATTATTACTCCATTTTTTGCAGATGAGAAAGCAAAAGGTTGGAGAGATAACAAGTTTAGCCCTGAACCAGGACAAAATCGACCGAGTTCTAGAATGCAAGTTCCAGATCCTGCTCTCATCGAGCCTTCTAGAACCCTCTCTGAAAGGTCACTAGCAAGTCCAATCGCCCCTTCTCAGGCCTCTTAGAGGCGTCTTGCAAGCCAGCATCCCTTTCCTCTTGCAATGCCCCGTCCCCTTGGTTCGTTGATAGTACACAATACGATTCTAATGCTGGGCCACAGCTTTTGTGTCTCCTCCATCTGTTCCTCTTCTTCCTCCTTCCCCTAATTATTCTTGGCCCTTGGATCACTCATCCCTTTCTCCTTTAGGGACCACATTGGAGATGACTCTGCATCTCGAATCTACATCCACTCAACTCCTACTCATACAAAGCTGAATGTCCCACTAGCATCTCAAACGCAAGGCCACCTCCCTGAGTCAAGGGACAGGTCTCAACAAATGTGTTCTTTGGGTCTATCCAGGTGTAACCTTCCCTGTTTTGGGTGCAAAACCAAATTTGTCATCATCCCCTTTCAAAATCCAGCACTTCCTGTGAGCTTCTTTATTTCCATTAATGGTACCACCCTTCTTCCTGTCACTCAGCCTCAGAATTGCAGAATGTCTTTTACTTCTCTCCCGTTGTCTTCCTCCCTCTGAAAACAGTTGTTGTGTTTTCCATCTGCTCTTTTTACTCCATGGCGTCACTACTGCCCCGAGGGTCCTAACACTCAGCCATCACAGATACTGCTGCGAGGTCATTTTGCTGAGCCCAGCTCTTACCGGGACTTATCCTGCCCACGGTTTGTCATAACCTAGTGAATTAAACAGGAATGGGGTGAGGAAAAAAAGCACGTAAGTATTAATAATGTTCCCCGAAGGCATTGGTCTTGCCCAAACCAAATGGTTAAAAATACATAGACTATCATCTGAGAGAATGCTGGGTGCGGGGGTTACTTTATTTTTGTACAAAATTATGGTAGGAGCATTCCACGAGGTTCTGACCATGAAGTCAGCTAATAACTAAGGAGATGGATGCCTAACTGCGAAAGGGTGCTTTTATGAGTCTGCAGAATGAAAGAGGAGGAAGGAATAAGGAAGGATGAGCTAAGGGGAAATCAGACTTGCTCACTACATCCTAGGAGCCTCCTTGAGATCTGAAGAAGAGACCTGACACAACAATCCATATGAAAAGAAGGCTGACTATCCAGCGGGAACCCCAGGTAAGGAAGAACAGCTGGCTGATGCCTGCTCTGGAATACTTGGGGAGCCCAGGCTGGAGGGATGTGTCTAATCTTTGATTCTCACATCAGATAAGATCGTTGTGCACTTTTACAAAGTGTCTCTCTGTGTCCCTGTGAGGGAAGGACAGTGGCACGATGGGCCATGAGCTAGATCCCAGAGAACATGGGTATTAGAAAGCCTGGCTTCTAGTCCCCAGTTGGCTGTGTGAACTTCTTTGACCAGGTCATTTTATTTCTCTGGACCTCAGCCTCCTCATCTATGGATAAAGTCAGACAAATACGACAAAAACCAAAAACTCTTGACAGTTGATGAATATACCCAATATAAGGAATTTATTATTATAAGGAATGTACCCAATATAAGAAATTTATTAGTGTCAGGTTTTTGGTGCCACTGCTAATGTTTTTCTTTGTCTTTTTTGGCAATCAGTATTGATAATTAACATTTCTTGAGCATTTCCTATGCACTAAGCACTGTGTGAAATCTTTTAAATCCATTTTGACAGTGACCAAGACGAACACGTGTGACAGGATGTGATCCAACACTATACGACATACGAAAGCATCATGTGATACTTATGGAATCTAAGGGCTAAGCAGAGTCTCCGAACTTGGACTGAAGTTTGCTCCTGCCCTCACCCTTGCTTGTGTCCGGGGCCTCTCCCCTTACGCTGGAGACATCCAGGGTTAGGAGGCTCCGATGCACTTGGGGTAGGGGCTTGTGAGGCCTCAGCAGGCTAATCTCCAGCCTGCCACCCTGCCAACCTTTGGTTCACCATGTAGCTGGCTCTCACTGTCTGTACTCAAATATAGGGTGACATAAAGGAGGGAGCATATTTGCAAGTAAACATGAACTTATTGTATAATCGTGCAGTTGGGAAATCAACGCTTAATGAAGTAATGTGATTGGCATGATGGGGATTTGACTTTCAGGTCTAATTCCGAATTACAAGCTCTGTCTAAATTGATATCACTACAGTCAACTCATTTGACCCTTTCTGATGCTCAGTTTTCCCATTCGTAAAAAAGAGAAACATACACATCCTGCTTACCTCAAAGGGCTGTTGTGACAAGCACCTGATTTAATAGGTAGAAAAACACTTTCAAACTCTTACAGATGCAGGTTAAACAATGAAGATGCCCATCTGTAGTTAGAGATGACATTTACACATATCTATCTATACGTTGGCAATTTAGCATCTCATCTAATCATCTGATTGAGCCATGGGTGGCGATAGAGCCAGGACTAGAGTGGAAGTCTTTTGCTTTCTATTCCAGGGCTTTGTTCCTGTGTGTGTGTGTGTGTGGGGGGGGGCATGGTCAGGGCTCAGGAGTCAGCAGAGCTGTTGTGCATCGGTACCTCTCCCTCCCACGCTCACTGTCGGGTCCTCGGAGTCTAGTTTGTGCATTGACCAACTTTGAGAGGCTCTAGGGAGGCAGAGGCAGCACTGCCAGGGAAAGGAGCTGAACTGAACACAGGAGGAGGGCTGCCATGGGCCCTTGGGCGGGAGTCCCCCCTGGAGTACACAGCCCAAGGCGTGGCCAAGATTGGACAAGGCATAGGAATACTATAACTAAGAGTGGAGTAGAGCTTGCTAACTGTCTGGTTTTACTTTTAAGACAGGGAAACTGAGGCTCAGAGATTGACTTTTCCAAAATCACCTAGCAGTTAGCCACCCGAGGGGGTCCTGTTTCTAACAGTGTGGTCCAGGCGTCTAGATCTGTCCTCTCACTGACATTTACCAAAAATCCTGGATAAACTATATCACATATCACTAAAATGCAGCAGCCACCAACTGTCCCAGCTGCACAAAGGCTACTCAGACTTTGGATGGCCTATTTTTGTGTCAATGGAACATCATCATCTTTCACCTCCTGCCCCCAGGAGTGATGACACCCTGCCCAGGCATTTAATGTCTTTAGCCATCTTTATCTGGAAGCCAAGCAAAGCAGAGAACAACCAGATGATTAGTATGCTGTAGTGAAAACACCAAAAGGGGCCAAAGAGGCCCAAGTTCATCGTCCTCATTTTGCGTCTCTTGACTGCTTGCTTATAAAGTAGATCATCTCGAAATTACATGCTGATAGGTGATTCTGCTTTCTCTAAGAGCAACACATTGCTTCAAGTTAAAGGCACCACGTCAAGGTGGCTGAGCTGAGGGGACAACGGGGCAATATGAGCAGAGGCCAGCTCATCCCTGGCACTGGCTGTGGGAAGACTCATCTGGAATCATGTGGGAGTGAGTCTTTCATGGACTACTCTTGGCAGGCTGGCAAACACCAAGGGCCTGCAAGTGTGGCTTGCCTTAACACCTAGCGTGGCTCAAGAAGAAGCTTTCTCATCCTTATTTGCCATGGCTATAAGCCCCCAAATTCAAACCTACACCCTCTCACGCCCTCCCAGAGATCCCATGGGTCTTCTAGCTCCACTCCACCTCGAATTATCTCCTAAGTTTATGACTTGCTCCTTCCCCAAGACACCGCCCAAGTCCAGGCACCTTCGTCTTTCTGCCTGGGTTCTAGCAGGTGGATCCTTTGTGATCTGGTGCCTATCCCACTTCACTGCCGCATTTCTTCCCTCCAGTCATCTAAACCACAGCCACGTTCCCCAAGCGTGGCCCTCGTGACATCCCAATCTTACTGGCTTTCGATGCATGCTCGTCTCCCGGCCAGCATGCCCTTCCCCACCTCGTCTGCCTGCAACTTCTGCTTGACGTTAAGATTCAGTGTTTGAGTCACTTCCACTGTGGCAAAGTCAGACGTTCCCTGCTCTGTGCTCCCAAAGCACTTCGAATATATGTACGGCAACACAATTATTTATACACCTACCTCTGCCACCGGGCCTGCAGGCTCCCGTGGGACGAGCCTGACTCAGAGCTGCACGCCTTGGTGTAAGGCGTGCATTCCGTGTGCTTGTTAAACATTTGTGAAAACTCCAGGGAGAGCTTTGAGGAAAAGATTCGTCTGCGCAGTGGGAGTCACACGAGAGCAGGAGGGTGTCCTGCCTGTGGCCCCATCGCTGGGCAGAACAGCTGGGGCCCCTCCAGAAGTAAATGTGAAGTAGCGGGAAGCCACATCCTGGGGCTGGGAGGGAGACTCCCCAGGAGCCAGGCTTGGTGACCTTGAGACTCTGTCTTCCCCAGGCCGAAAGAGAGAACTTTGAGCTCCATCCACCTGTTAGTCTGGTAAAACAATCACATGTTAGTTTTCTTTCTTTAATCCTGCGGTCAAAGACCTTCCATGTGTGTATATTATTTAACATGGCCTCCACACCAGGCTTCTCAAACTATTGTGGTGAAGGACCAGCTTTTCAAAATAATAATTAATAATAATAATAATAATAATTTTATTATTTTTATTATTTTTATTAATTTTATTATTTTCCAACCCATCAAAGATCGACATTTTTGTAAATATAATAATAATCAATCAATAGAAAACCTAAAGTAAAAACCAAATCTAAAACCCCATGCCCTTCCCACTCTCCACCCCCCCCAAAAAAAAACCAGTATTTTAAGCCAGAAGTTTTTATTAATAGAGTTAGTGGGCATAGAATTTCTCCATCAAATTGCTAGAAACACTTCTAAACCCTTCTTGTCAATCAATTCCTGTACTTACTGGAATTGTAAGCAGACGGGTAACAAACAATTTGAAGCCAGGTGCTGATGGGAGGCCTGCACTACGGGGCTCAGTCCCAGCTCCCCGAGGTGTAGGCACCATTGCAGGTGCTCTGAAGGCATAGGCCTTGCAACCACTCACTCTGTACCTTCTTCAGCTCCAAACCCCAGGTATTTCACCCGTGAAACAGACTGCTGTCCGATGATAAGGTGACTCATGCAAGTGAGGGTGGATGGAAATCTCCACTGGAAGGTAAAAGGCAGCTGAGCCTGGGCTGGGATTTGGCTATAATCTGTAGTTGCCACAAGGGCTCTTCGAGAAGCACTCTTCGGGAGTCCTGGTGGCAGGCACGCAGCTGGAGGGACAGCAGTGTGTTGCTCAGCCAGCCTCAAGGCCAGCCCCAGCTGAAGGAGCCTTGTCATGAGGTCTCTGAGACTAAAGGCACACATGTTGCCCCTGGATCGGAGACAGAGGACATACGGGGCATAAGGGCATGCACCTCCTTTCTGTGTGTGGGACATCAGTGGGGCTTGGGGCCATGAGGTCTGCAGGGAACCTGGTGTGCTTAGCCCCTCGAGGTTTCTGCTACTTTGGGAGTGTGGGAAGGTAACCTTGGGATCACAGGGCCCTCTGCAGAACGCACAAAGCGTGGGCAGCAAGGCAAGTTCTTTAAGGAAGCAAAAGTGGACGTGCTGGTGAGGCGTACGAGATGCTCTCTGCGGGCTCCATCACAGCCAGGAGAGACTTTGATTTACGGCACGCATTCCCAGTGGAGCAGCGTCGCCCCCAGAGTGGGGAAAATCACAAAGCTGAAAAATAAAAATAAAATCTCGCTCTTTCTATTTATGAACACAGAGACACATACAATACATAAACAGCTCTCTGGGATGACCCAGTTCTAAGAGGGGTTACGATTTGGGGGACATGTCTAAAATGGCTTCTTAGGGGTATGACAATGAAGAAAGGTTTGGACGCACACGAACCCAGAAGGCCTGAAGTCCTGCCGTTACACGGATAGATGCAATAAGCCAGTGCTCGCATCCTCCCACACCCAGGTTGCGTTATTAGCAACAACTCCCCAGCTCTTGGGCACCCTGCACACAGAGCATCATCACAGGAGCCTTCAGCCTCAGGTTGGTCTCTTCTAAAACCCTCATGGGTCCACTTGCCATTACTTGGCTCACGGCAATAGAGCTGTGAGCTGCTGGCTCACCCCCAAGCACTGCAGGAGAGAACCTACCTGTGAGTCTGGTGCAGAGCTTGGTTAGCATTAGCGAGCTCGTAAACAGCCCCCAGAATGGTGCTGGAAGCCTGTGGCTGTCCTGGACAGTTAGCTGAATGGGGGACTCTCCTCCTCTCCCCTGTATCCAGGCCCCAGCGAACCTGTCTGCAGTAGCAGAAGCATCTCCAAACTTCCTCTCCCTCCCCACTGAGCCTCCTGCTGGCTCCCAGCTCCTGCTTCTCTCAGTGAACACGATCTTCACATATACACCGGCTCCTGTCGCTCCGCTGCTGAAAACCTTTCCCCCTGTTCTTAGCATAGTCCGAACGCTTCACTTCGAGATGGCTTTCTGGTTTTGAAAAGTCAAATTCTCCCTTATTTAATGGCCTTGCCTAAAATGTTTCTCCCCTCTGTCTGCCCAGGTCTAGTTCAAAAGCCCTGCCTCAAAGGAGTTGTCCCTACCCCCCCCCCCCCCCACCCATTTTGTTTTCTTCACAGTGGCTGTCACACTTTGTTTACTGGCGTAATCTTCCTTCCCACTAGACTAGAAACTTCTCGAGGGCTGGGGGCCAGGTCTCTTTGCCCACTACTGTAAGCGCAACACACAGTAAGCGTCGGCCGTCACGGGTGTTGCACCAGTGAGTGGATGCTGCCCCGTAAGAGGCAGCAGCAGGCTGGGAAGAACATTCTCCAGGGTAGAGGCTCCGAGTGATCCCAGGAGACTTCACTTCCTTGATCACCCACAAGACTTATTGATAATTATTAACCCAGGAAGTAAGTGTCAGACTCTTACCTCGTCCCCAGGAGGCCTGCTCCATGAGCCGGTAGGAAAGCGGATTCTTCCTCTGCCTGCTCCTGTGGCTATGTCCCCGAGGTGGACAGCAGCAAGGGGAGGCTTGGTCAGCACCCCCCTACAGTACCTGCAAAGGTAGCAACGCCATGTGCTGCAAGTGTCCTCTTTGCTCTTCGAGGGACTGTCATGACTTCTACTTAATTTCCACGAAAAATATCCCCCGACCTGATTCAGTCACGCTCTAGCGTTGTGCTGTTAGCAACACCAGTGGTATTCTGTCTCCAAGGAATGTTCGTGTCTTTGATCTCCCTGCTTCAGCCAACCTGGTGCTATGATTAGCCAACCTAATGGGCTCTGCTCTGCTCTGCTCTGGAGGAGGCAATAGAAAGCGCTTCGAACAGCTAGCAGTCACCTGAACTATGCTGGGTGTTTTCCACTTACATCTCATTGATGAGCTACGACCTGTGCAGTAGGCTCTATCATTTCCACTGTGCATTTCCGTCTCACACAGAGGAAATGCAGAGACAGAAGGGGTACAGAACATGCCCCAAACCACGAAGGCATGAACTGAGTCCTCAGAGTATGAGATGAACAAATGGTTTGTATTTGGATTACATGTGGACATCCGTTATATAATCCATGATCTAGTGAGATCTCTTCACTAGAGAGGGTTCAAATCAAATAGTATCTGTTTATCAGCAGCACATGCGTGCCGGGACGTCTTGGCCGGAGTGGAATGGGGTCAGAGGGGTCTCGGTGGCATGGAAGGAACGCCTCACTGCACGAAAGGCCAGGTGTCCAGTCTCGTGTTTCACACGTGGAGTGGCTTTCAGCCAGCCCCTTCACCTTTCCGGCCACCGTTTCCCCAATGACAAAGCAAAGAGGTAGAATCAGAGATCACTTAGAGACTCTCCTCTAGCTCGATTGTTCTGTTATGGACAAGTCTGATCATACGTCCTGGCTCCAAGTCACAAAAACTCAAGGTCTTTAAAGCTCTCTCTGTCACCCACTCACGCCAATATTCTTTTTCTTTTTTCTTTTTTTTTTTATGCTGTTCAGAGTTCATTGATTCCCATCCACCCTTGTCACCTCTATCTTGCTTCAGGTTACAGGTGTTCCCTCGCTGATTTCTCCCTCATCTGTTTGTTCTGGTCCAGCCTGTGGATGCTACCAGACTGTTCTTATTAAGAGACCGTGAAACTGATCTCTCTGTTGTAAACCCTGTGACTCCCCCAAAGCCACAGCCCTGCCCCCGGCAAGCCCTCTGAGTACTGGTCGCAACCCAGCCTCTTTGCCTCTTAAGCACGTATAACAACTTCTCGTAGCCGCTTTCCAATACTGGAAAATATGGAGAATGAATAAGGTCTTGCTCGAAGTCCTTTCCAGATGGAAAATGCCCTCTCTGACAGCCAGACTGCTTTGTCCGCTGCCTCTGGTGTTTTCCAGCCCCCCACCTCCGGGGCTGCCCCCTCACAATTCTGTCCGGACATTTCAGGAGCCCCTGAAGATCTGGCTGGTGGAAAGAGGTGGGGGAGGGGGCCCAGGGCTGCGATCTGTACCAGCTCTATGTATGACACCGGGTATGATATTTCACTCCCTCAGCCTGGTCTTCATCTGCAAAAAAAAAAAGGGAAAGTCATTTTGTTTTTTTTTTCCTGCCTCCCTGAGAGATTTGTTGAGAAGATGGAATGAGGGAATCAGCCCCTCTCTCCCTCCCTCCCTTCCTTCCTTAAAAAAAAAAAAAAAAAAAAAAAAAAAAAAAACCATTCCCATGCGCAGGCATTTTCTCAGGCACTGGGTGTATGTGGTAAACCAGACAGATTTGGCGTCCGCTCTCAGGGAGGGTCTTACAGTGTAGACCAGTGCTGTCCAATAGCATTTTCTGGCATGATGGACACACAGTAGCTGCTAATTGCATGTGGCTACTGAGTACTTGAAATGTAACTAGTATGACTGAGGATTTGAATCTTTTGTTACATTTTAACTAACTTAAATTTAAATAACTGCATGGGGCTGGTGGCTACTATATTGGATGATACAGGTCTAGCTATCTAAGGGTTAGGAGGACATCAACAATAATGATTCCTCAAAAAGTAAGACATAAAATTACCATCTGATCCAGCAATTCTCTCTAGATGTATGCCCAGAATATAAAAATTAGGTATTCCAACAAATATTTGTATGTGAACATTAACGGAAATAAAAGGTGGAAACAACCCAAAGGTCCATGGACGGATAACAGAGTGCAGTATGCCCGTACAATGGGATATTATTCAGCCACAAAATGAAATGAAGTACAGATGCATGCTCCCCCGTGGATGGCCCCTGAAAACATGCAAAGTAAAAGGAGCCAGCTGCGAAAGGCTGCCTATGTATGATTCTGTTTCTATGAAGTGGCCAGAAAAAAAAAATTCGTACAGACAGGAAGTAGACCCGTGGTTGCTGGGGGCGGAGGGGAGCAGGACTGCTGAGTATGGGGTTTCCTTTGGGATGATGAAAGGGTTTGGAACTAGATAGGGGTGACTGTGGCACAACGTCGTAAATGTAGTAAGTGACACTAAGTTGTACACTTTAAAGGGGTTCATTGATGGTTATATGAATTTCACCTCAATATAAACAAACAAACACACAAATAGCTACATATATACATACTGTGATCAGCACTATAAAGGGCAGCAGGGAGGGGGCCTTGTTTCTTGGTTGATTAGGAAGGGCTGTTCCAGGTCCTGCTTGAGCAAGAGGTGTTCAAGAGTAAGCCTGGAAGGTGAGGAAGGGCCCACGTGGGAGGAATGGAGAGCAGAGTGTTCCAGAGAGAGAGAGGTGCAGGGAGGGCCTGATGGGCACAGTGCTTGGCACTCAGGAGCTGGAAGGAAGCCAGGCCTGGGGGCCCACAGTGCACACTGGATGGGGCAGGGACCATGTCAGGGTGTATCAGGTGAGGATTAAGGTCCAGGCTCCTACACTCCCTGGCTCCGAGATTTTTCTCACTGTACTCTCAGATGCGTCCTGGACACGCCCCAAAGGGAAAAGATCTTCTCTCTCAGACCGTTTTCCACGAATGCTGTCGTAGTGGTGGAGGGGCAGGAGGCACAACCATCTTCAATCTGGGTGTTTCCTAGATGAGCAAGGCGGTCCATGGCTGTGGAAAGATAAGATATCAAAGTCATCTGAACTGTCCTTTCTGAGCCACCAGCAAGGGCATGGCCAGGCCTACCTCTGGCCCTCAGCTGATGTGCTCCCAGTACCAAGGCACCCACCAGGGGTCTCCATTAGGCCAGTGGCACTTGATCCTGTCAAGAGGCCCCGCCCGGGGCTGCTGCAGAGATCTGTACCATTTCCTGCAACGCCGCAGACAGAGCAAGCAAATGGGTCTCCTGAGGTCACTGGGGTCCGGGAGGGTGACGCAGAGGGCAGCAAAATGATGCCAGTGAAACACACACACAGTCTCTGACCTGAGATGTCCCGGGCTGAGCTTGAATCTTTCAAAGCAGACACAACAGCTGGGACTTCATCCCTGACCTTACCTGGCATGGACAGTGCCAACGCAGAAAGAGTATTGCCTGCCCCCCCCCCGACCCCTGATGTTTGCCTGTCTAAATGTTTCCTAAATTTACCTGTGCTAACGGGATCAGACATGAGTCGTCCTGGGGTCACTTGGTGAGAGGCCACAGCTCCCCAGGTTTGGGGGCGTGTCTCCCCTGCCGTGGGGCATGTAGCCTCCAGGAAAGAACATCCACCCTCTTCCCAATCCTAACTGTGGTGACCCTCAGCCAGATTTGAGTCTAGTCAGGAGCTGTCTGACAACCACAGGCTCTCACATTCATTCGCCATGTGACCCAAAGGAGCCCTTCCCTCTGCCAAGGAATGGACAAGTCCTTATCAGAGCAATGAGGTTCCCAAGACCCTCTTTGCTTCTGGAATCCTCCAGCTCAGCGTTTCGGGGGCGGGGGGCGCCACCTGCCATGCTCGGAAGCCTGGTAAGTATGTGGACATCCTGCAGCCTGCAGGGGCATTGTGCCCAAACCCAGGTCTTCATTCCTCTGTCTTTTTGTGGGCGGGACTTCCAAGGTAGAAAAGCAGACACATCATCAATGGCCTGGGGGACCCCAAACCAGGAGGACTTTGTCCGTGTCATCCGAGGGAGTGTGGGCATCTGGGCCACCACCTGTCTCTTAAGAATCACAAAACACCCATCTCTTCCTGAGGTTTAATGATTAGTATAGGCAAGGAGGGGCTTGATAGCCCCTGGGGTCCTCGTGTCAGGGGATGCCAGCAAAAAAAAAAAAAAAAAAACCCTCCACATACGTTATCACTTCTGTTTCCTCCATCACAGCACCGTGGGAGGTGTTATTATTTCTATTTTGATTACATGAAGAAAGAGGGATGAAGAGAAGTAAGATCTAGTGTGGGCGCCAGGCCTGGCTGGTCCAAGGTCTGTCTGATCCCGGGTCTGGCTGTGATCCAGGCCCGTGGCTAGGATTTAGAATGTTACATTTGTGTAGCAGGGCGCCTACGCCTAAAATATGTAAACATCCTTCAGCTTATTGTATCACGCATGTGTAGCTGAAGGCCACTATTGTACTCGGCTGTGTGTGGAGCCATGTGGTTTCTTGCAGAGCGGAAGGGGAGCTCAGGAAGGGGAGCGGAAGAAGTGTGTGCAATACCACGCTCCCCCCAATAGAACCGCACACCCCTCAACAGAAGTGCGCTCCACACAGTAAAGTCGGTGCCTGCCGTTTCATCCTCATGTCTGCCTCCTGTGCGTTCTTCCATCTGGGCGTCTCACCACCGAAGCTTCCCTTCTCGATCGGCGATCAGCTCGGTGCTGACACTTGGTGAGATGAGGTGCATACACCCTCCCCCGCCCCCCCCAGCGCTCCGGACGGTTCCTGGGTGGAGGACATGTGTTCCCCCCGCCCCCCAGTGGTATCCCATGACCCCATATCTGGCCACGTGGATGGATGCCCGCAGAGGGCTGGGGATGGATGGAGTGAAGCCGCGTCTGGAAAGCCCTGAAGATGTTGGAGCCGAATATCCTGACCACTTACCGGGGGAGGCAGTGGGTCCGGTGGCCAGGATGTTCCTGGCGGTGCTGCGGTAGGCCAGCCTGGAGGTTCAGGATCAGGCTCAGTGGGTGCAGCTGCTACAACGCTTCTAGGAAGAAGCATTGGGAAGGTGGCCGGTGGCAGAGTGGAACAGATACTGCAGGGCCCTGACGGGTCACCGCTTCGTCCTGGTCTGGCAGCCCGCAGGTGATACCGCGGGAGGCATGGCCGGTGATCCGGCAGCTGGTTGAAGTGGAATAGCCATTGGCCTTGAGGTGGGGGGAGGCACAAGCTTGTGGCACCTCTCCGGTTAAAAAGCAAACCACCTTGATCCAGTACACCCCTCCCCCCACGAACTCTGGGGCCTGATAACAGGCATGGCAGAGAGCGGGCAGCCAGTTCCCGTGTGGCTGCTCTGGCTGGGGCCGAAGGGACTGAATTATCTCCAGCAGAGATGGCTCAGCTGGCCTCTATAACGATGATGCCGTCCGCCTGGCAGCGCCTCCAGAACGTGGCGCTTATGGCGTGGGGTGCAGGTAACCCATCCCTGATTAACTGGCTCGTGTCTGCTGCGCAGACTGTGTGGGTCGACCCTGGGGCGCTGCCAGAGACAGCGAGCAGAGGGACCACGTACTGAGATCTGGTCCAGGTAATTCGGGAAATGGGCATGCGACAGATGACGTTTCGCACCCAGTCTGCATGCCCCGATGAAGAGGTGTTTGCAACCCCTACGAAGGACTTGACTGTGACTTCTGGCCTGGTTGGTACTTTTGGCATCATGGCGGCACTGCTGGCCCCTTACGTGGACAGGCGGATCCACACCGTGACGCCCGCCACGGCCAGGGGGAGGTGGAAGCGAATGCAAGGAGCGCCCCACCCGAGTGTGCGCCCTGCTGCCCACCGCACTCCTAGACGGGCCGGCACAGGGACAGAGGCATGGCCAAAAAGCAGAATGGCGCAGGGCCCAGCCCTGTTGGCCGTGGGAGTGAGCTGCTGGAAGACGTGGTCTGATCTCCTTGCGGCCAGGGTTGCTACAGAAAAGATTGCCTAACGAAGTGCTGCTGGCACTGTGGAATCAGGTGCGTCCTGACCAGCAATTAACTCAAATTCCGAGAAAGTCAGCAGCTTTCTCGGAATAAAACATGTGAGGTGCGGCTGGCCGATTATCTCCCTGATTAGGGATTTGGCTAATGGCACCTGGTTGGCAGGGGAACCCGTTGACCTGAAGCCACAGAAGCTGTATAAGGTTACACCACCCCTGCATGCCGCCGGGCTGAATGTCACGTACATCGTGGGCCAGTATCATCCCATGAACTTGGATGATATCATTATGTGGTGGACTGGACAGATGCCTTTTTCTCTAGCCCCACCCTGTGCCATGGTCTCATGGCTCAAGACATAGCCACGTGGAAACGACTGCCCACAATGTCCTTGTATCTTTACACAGATGATATCATGCTAACCTCTGGTTCTTTTCCAGAACTAGAAGCAGTGGCGACCAGCCTGCGAGAAGCTCTCGCCGACTGGGGTTGGGCAGTCAAGGTCCAGGGACCTGGGTTCTCTATCAGATTCTTGAGAATTGTCTGGTCAGATTAGACAAAAGTAATGCCAGAGGCAGATATTGATAAGATATAGGCATATCTCTGACCTGAGACTGTGAAGCAGCTCCAACCCTATTTGGGACTGCTGGGGTTTTGACCTCTGCACCATCTAGTGTGATGGGGTGATCAATGGGATTGGACCCCTGAGATAGAAGAGGCCTTTAAGGCTACAAAGCAAGCTGTGGCATAAGCCCAAACTCTATGTGTAGTAGATCCAGCCCTCCCATTCCTGCTTACAGTGCAGGTGGATGACACAGGGTGTGGATGGGGTCTGTGACAGAAGCACGGGTCCCGGAGGGTACCGATAGGCTTCTTCTGGTCCCAATTGTGGAAAAGTGTAGAAGCACAATATTCTCTGATAGAGAAGCAACTGGCTGCCACGATGAGCCCTGTTGACCAGTGAGGCCATCACTGACCATAATCCTGTAATGGTGCAGTCTATGTACCCCGCAGAGAGGTGGCTGTGATCTTAAGGAAGACTCCTTGTATGGGAATTACACAGATCCCCCGCACTGACGAAATGCGGGGGGGGGGGGGCTTACCTGGAGCAGCAGGTGCAGCCCTCTGCGAGACCCCTGTCTGGTCAACTGCACCCCCTATTGGGATGAGTGCAGTTCCAGGCAGAGCTCCTGGCAGAGGCTGCTGAGATGGGAGACGTACCGAGTCCCTATGTAGAGGGTTGGACTCCCATCCCTGAGGATGCCTGGTATACAGATGGCTCGTACCATGGAATGCACAGTGAAATGATGGGGGCTATCGTTGATGCGGGCACAAGCACAGGTTGCTGTGTCACAATGCCCCTGGTGCACCCAGAGAGACAGCGGGAGAAGAGTACCCCGGGGGTGATGCCCCATGGGGCTAAGCCATTCCAGGAATGGCAAAAATGCCCCAAGGTAGCACCCTACGGGCCAGATCCTGCACCATGACCCTGTAGGTGTGGAATGTGGGTGTCAGGCCCAGCTAGTCCAAGGTCTGACTGGTCCCGGGTCTGGCTGTGATCCAGGCTCGTGGTTAGGACTAGGACTCGGATTTAGAATGTTACATGAGTATACCAGGGCGCCTGTGCCTAAAATATGTAAACATCCTTCAGCTTACTGCATCACGCATGTGTAGCTGAAGACCACTATTGTACTCTGCTGTGTGTGGAGCCCTGCGGTCCCCTGGAGAGCAGAAGGGGAGCACAGAAAGGGGAGCAGAAGAAGTGTGTACAATACCGCGCTCCCCGCAGTAGAACTGCACTCCCTCCAAACAGAAGTGCTCTCCACACAATAAAGTTGATGCCTGCCATTTCATCCTCATGTCTGCCTCTTGTGCATTCTTCCAACTGGGTGTCTCACCATCGGACCTTCCCTTCTGGATCAGCTCCGTGCTGACAAGGAGGCAGTGGATGATCACACAGCTAATACTTGGTAGACCTGGGTCTATGACTTAGCTCTTTATTGCCCATCAGTGCACCTGTCTGTCCCCAAGGCTGACCCCACCTGTCTTTGGACACATGCCACACTGGCTGCATTGGGAATCAAAGGCCCTGATTCTGCAGATGTGGACTGCACATCCATGGGCTCTCAAATCACCCAGGTGAGGCCCTCCTCCCTGTACACACTTTCAGTCATCGCTCCTGGCCTTTGCCCAGACTGCCTGAACCCAACGCACTCTGAGCTCACCTGGACCTCAGGCAGATTGATGAACCCTATCAATCAGCTTGGGTTTTCTTAGGTGTTAACATCCAACTCTATTTTATGTATGGCTCTAGAGAAAGAAAATACACTAGCTCATAATAAAACGATACAAAGTAAAAGCCCCCAGGTGATGCTGATGGTTAAGCCGGTTTGAGAAACTGCTCCACTCTGTCATCCTCCCCTCTCTGCGTCCCCCGTTCCTGAAGCCTGGACCCCTTCTGGGGCAGGCGGCATCCTTTTGCCTGTTTTCCCATATGCCTGGTTGCAAAGCACGGTCATTCAGGTTGAGGGAGGAAGTCGTGCTGGGGCACCAGGGTTTTTGAAGGGGGCATCGATCCCATTAGCGCAGGCTCATTCCGCGGAGCCCTGCTGGCAGGCCGGCTCCTCCTCAGGTCCCGGATCTTGTTAGCTGCCCCGGGAAAGGGCCAATGACCAGCAGGAGCAGCTGGATGCAGCAGCCACGCTTGTGGGGTGTAGCTGAGCAGGGGCTGCTGCAGGGCGATGGCCTCACCCAGGAGAAGAAAGAGAGGGGACGTGGGGAGGGAGAAGGGAGTTAATGTCACCCACTGCTACAGGCGTGGGGCCGGGGCTCTGTGAGGCTGTATCGTGGGACCCTGCACAGCTGGAATGGAGGCAGGATGTCTGAACGTTCCGTGGACTCGATGCTGCCCTGTGCTCGGTCCCACCAACTCCATCTCCTGTCTGCAAACAGTGGGCAGTGCACCGCAGTGTCAGTGATGATGGTGAGGGAGAGAGGACTGTACCCCTCAGGGGTGCACAGTCTAGTGAAGAAGGTAACACACTGTCATTTCCGGTACAATCGGACAGTGCCACACAGCTGCGGGAGCTCAGGGCAAGGTCAGAGGCCTCAGAGGAAGAGGACGTTCTAGACAGAGAACATCTTGTGAGCAAGGCACAGAACACACCGTGAGGCCCCACAGCTGCCCGTCCAGGAATCCTATCCTGAGCACTCACGTCACAGAAAGCTCTACAGTGGGTGCTGGGGATGGTGGTCGAAGGATAAATTACAGGAGCCCCCTCTATCCGTGGTTTCAGTGATCTGTGGTCAACTGTTGTCTGAGAATATTACGTGGAAAACTCTAGAAATAAACAATTCATAAGTTTCAACTGCCCGCCGTTCTGATTTTAAGGTGATGAAATCGTGTGCCGTCCTGCTCTATCCCGCCCGAGACACATCCAGCTTATCCACACCGCAGAGGCTCCCCACCTGTCAGTCATTTCATAGTCTGGGATGCCAGATCGACTGTCATGCTATCACAATACTTGCTTTCAGGGAATCCTTATTTTACTGAATGATGGCCCCGAAGCCATTCTCGTAACTTCTATTACAGTATATTATTATAATCATTCTATTTTATTATTAGTTGCTGTGCCTAATTTATAAATTATAATTATTGAACTTTAGCAAAGGTGTGGGAAAGAAACATGGTGTATATAGGGTTCAGTATCATCCACTGCCGGTCTTTATCCTTGGGTGATGTTTTATATTTATTAATGGGGGTCTTGGAACATATTCCCCACGGGCACCCAGTCTGGCAGGGAAATAAGGGGAACATGAGTAATTGAGGATGTTGGAGCTTTACCTATAAATGGAAATTTCCAGATGACCTGGCCCAACGTCCTTTTTCTAAAATGGAGAAACCAGAGCTGGAGTGACTCATCCTAGACAAAAAGCCAGCTGGTGGGAGAGACTGGATCGGACCTAGATCTTCCTATTTCTATCTGTGTTCTTCCTCCTACACAAGGTATGACACACACCACAGCAGAAGACTTGAATGGGGCATGGAAACCAGGAGAAGAGCGGGCAGCCTTCCGGCTGAAGGAAGGGTGTGTGCATGAGGTGTCCGGAGCTGGGCCTTAGAAGAGGGGCACAGTGTACGTATGTGCAAGAAATGGGGGTGTCCAGCGAGCGGCCTGAGACAGAGGGGAGAGAAGGGGTTCACTGGAGCCATGGCTGGGATGGTAGGGTTGACCAGTCCTCCCACTTGTCTCCTAGGAAGTCTGTATTTTTGAGCAGTGATGAAATGAAGCAGCATTGCCCAGCATTGTGGTATCACAGCCGTATTTCTGGGAGAACTCTGCAGCAGAGGGAGCATAGGATGATGAAGAGCGCAGAGAGCAGAGAGAAGGGGCCCACGGTAGCCATCCCCTGCTAGTGGCCCTGAGGTACTCCCTGCCATGGCCAGCTTCGCTCTTTTGGGGATATGTAGATATTTTTTTTTTTTTTTTTTGCTTCTCCCTATAGAATGTCAGCTCCTGGAAATCAGGGAGCATTCAAGATGACACGTGTGCTGGTCACTGAAGGGGATGCAGAGGTGAGTGTCCATGTCTGCGGGAGCTGATCATCTCACTGGCCTGAGGACACAGTGACGTGAGGGAGTTGGGGGTCAGGTGAGGCAGGTCGTAGGTACAAAACATAGGGTATTAGAATTACTCTGACTTGCTGCCCCTGGTGGTGCCAGGAGCTCCAGGCCTATTGTGACTGGGCTGCTGATTTGTTCCTTGGCTTCCTGCTCTCAGGGCTAATACCTGGGAACTCAAAGTCCTCCTCTAGGTAGGCGTGGGCCCTGGCCTGAGCTAAGTAAGCCTATCTACAGCTCTGAGGATGTGAACTTATCCCCTAAGTCATTCATCTGCAGGGCTGAGCCACAAAGGTCAGATAAACAACCAGAGAGGTCACTGAAACGCAGACCTTGGAAGGAGCAGCTCCACCTCGCTCCAGACTGTGGGGATTGGGACGGTGACACCCCTGAAGTCTGGGGACTCTCTCAGTCAGCCTCTGACCTTTGCCCCTTGCAGAGAGGGATGACCTTGTCAGGCAAATGTGCTCGTCTCACCATTGCACAAATATCCTTACGGCTCCTTCTGTGGCCTCAGCGTTCATGGCCAGGGCAAATCCCTGCCAATCCCTCTGGATGTTTCCTTAAGAAATAAATCACAAGCCAGTAATTCCACGAGAAATGAGGGCGTGTGCCCATCCCAAACCACATGCAAGAAGGATCGGGGCAGCTCTGCTTGTAACAGCCACAAACTGGAAGCGTGCACAGGGCTCAGCCGCAACAGGAAGGAGAAACCAATTGTGAAACGGTCCTACAACCGGATAGCACGCAGCGATTAACAAGGACGCGCTCCTGCCACATGCAACAACGTGGAGGGCTCTCACAGGCACGGTGATGAGCAAACGGCGGCAGACATCAACTACTACACGCTGTGTGATTCCGTTTGGACGAAAGTCAAGGCAGCAGAAACTGACAGGCAGGGATATAAGTCGGAAGAGCAGTTACCTGGGGAAACCCCAGGGTTATGGAAAAGCTCTGGGTCTGGGCGGTAGCTGCATAGGGGTGTGTGTGTGTATGTGTGAGTGTGTGTGTGTGTGTGTGTGTGTGAGAGAGAGAGAGGGAGAAAGAGAGAGAGAGAGAGAGAGAGAGAGAGAGAGAGAGAGAGAGAGAGAGAGAGAGAAGAGAAGAGAAGAGAAGAGAAGTCTTTAGGGTATACATTGCAGCTCTCTTCTCCCACCAATGAGAACACGCTAGCCATCCTTGCTCTTTGTCAGCCGGATGCTGGGAGGGACCGTTCAACAAACGGCTCTTCCTGCTCCGAAGCCTGCGATGCTCTCAACTGCTGCCTCCATGACCTGCCCAGAGAAGCAGCTCCTTCTCTTTTGCCTTCAGTCTCCTTAACCTCTGTCTTCCCATATAAAGTGCCAAGGGAAAAAAAGTAGAAGGGAAGGATGGGCCCTGGGACATGGCAAAGCTTCGTGACGGGGTGGAAATCTGGGCAGGGTGATGGCCGGAAAGACCTGTGAGGATGTTTGCTAGACTGGGAACTGGTTAACTCTGCGGAGAGAATGCCCGGGGGAGCATTCACATTTCACTCCATGTATTTCTGCAGTGGTTGACATTTTTAAATGGAGATGAATTGCCTCTATATTTAAACATGATAGCACATATTCACAAAACTGGTACAGTCCCTCCTTCTCAGTTGACTGGTAGCGAAGTGGGGAGGGACGGACAGAGGTGGGAGTGCTTTGGCTGAGATGTGACAGCCCCACGGAGGCTGGGGCTGCTCATCGGGCCCTCTGGTTACCTGAGTCTTGCTCTCTGGAACTTGTCCGTACCTGGCCTGGACTTACAGTCGAATGCTCTTGGTGGTTGATAATTTTGTTTGTTTTTCCTACTGAGATTTTTCTATGATACATAATATATTAGTCGACTTGGGTTGCCATAACAAAATACAACAGATGGGGCGGCTTAAACAGCCAAACTTGGTTTTCTCATGGTTCTGGAGACTGCAAGTCCAAGATCAGGTCCAGCATGGTGAAATTCTGGTACGGGCCCCCTTCCTGGCTTGTGGATGGGGTCACCTTCTTGCTGTGTGCTCACGTGGTATTCCCTCAGTGTCCCTACTTAGAAAGCGCTAGTCTCACCAGACCAGTGCCTTACCCTCGTGACCTAATTTCCACCCGGAGGCCCCATTTCCAAATACCATAACTGCGGCGGGGGTGGGGGGCGGTTTAGGGCTCCAACAATAGAGGGTACAGGGGGACAAAAACATTCACACAAAATAATTAACACAAAATAATTCCCCCTAGATATGTGACATAATTGGGAATCCCTTTTCCATCTTAGACTTTTTTTCCCCCTCCTGAACTTAACTTAATCAACCAATATTTGTTGAGCCTTTATTGTGTTCTAAGCTTTTGGGAGATATCAGTGAACAAAAAAAGACAACAATCCCTGCCCTCGAAAATTCTCCTTGAAGATGTGGTTCCCCCGGGGCTCAGTCCTTGGTTCTCATTCTCCTGTTTTAATTTACTTGCATGGCTTTAGATAACTTTCTTATGACGAAGACCCCCACCTTTCTCTTTCTAGCCCTAGGTACCTCTTCTGACTCCAGACGCACTGAATCGCCTACCCACTCAACATCCCCACGTGGTCCATGAATCTCTGTCGTGGATGCTGTCGAAGACAGCCTTGATTTTTCCCCTCCATGTCTGAGGCCCTCATTCCTGCAGCTGCCAGTAGCGTTGGCTGCTCACAGCTGAGTCCTTCACCAGAAATGGCCCTCAGTCGAAGGGAGCTGTCTCGCCCCAGGTGAGGCCCCTGCCTGGGGCTGCTCACCTCCAGTGACCGGCTGAGGCAGCGAAGCCTTGAATTGAAGGTTGCTTCAATTCAGATCCACTTTGAAGAGTCATTCCAGTTCAGATGCGTGGTATGCAGCCTTTGATATAGTGGATAAGATCTTTTCTATTTCTGCCAGGAAGGAAGCACAAGGACTGGAAGCTGTTCACATTCACAAGGAATGGACAACAGTGGACGTTAGGGCCCTACCCCAAGCTATGTTAACTCTCTGTTCTCCATCATAAAATAAAATGAATGGATTCAGGCCATCTGGGCCTTCTGCAGACTATCTCATCAATCCACTATATCCGTGAACAAAAGCAGAACGTACTTTGGAGGCCTGGACAAGACATATCTTGTTTCAAAGGATGGGAAATAAATCCTGTGAAAAGTCAAAGGCCCAGTGGAAAACTTAACTCCACATAAAAACCTGCACATGGATGTTTATAGCAGCTTTATTCATAACTGCCAACACTTGAAAGCAGCCAGGATGTCCTTTAGTAGGTGACTGGATAAACATCCAGATGATGGAATATTTTAAAAAGAGTTATCAAGCCATAAAAAGACCTGGAGGAGCTTAAACTCACATTACTAAGTGAAAGAAGCCAATTTGTAAAGGCAAACTACATATCATTCCAACCATATGACATTCTGGAAAAGACCAAGCTATGTAGGCAATAAAAAGATCAATGGCTGCCAGGGCTTGTGGGGGAGGGAGAGCTGAAAAGGCAGAGCACGGAGGATTATTAGGGCAGCGAAACCACTCCGTAAGATGCTGTAATGGTGGATGCACGTTATTGCACATTTGTTCAAAGCCATAGAATGCACAACAGCAGGAGTGGACCCTAACAGAAACTAGAAATTTGGGTAATAATGAAGTATCCACATAAGTCTATCAATTATAACAAATGTACCGCATTGGTGGGGGATAGTGATAATAGGGGGAGGCTGTGGGGGGGGGCCGCGGGGGTGTATGGGAGATCTCTGTACCTTCTGCTCAGTTTTGCTGTGAATCTAAAACTTCTCTAAAAAAATAAAATCTATTGAAATAAGAGCCAAAGGCCCGCCTCATCAGTGAAATTCTTAGGGGTATTTTAGATATCCTTTTCAAAGTAAAGGACAAATTGCGCCTCTCATCACTAAGAAAGAAGCATGATGCTCGGTAGGACTCTTTAGATTCTGGAAGCTGCATCTTCTGCCCTTGAGAACACTACTCTGGCCTCTTCCTGTGTGGCACAGGAGGATGGCTAGTTTGGCGTGGGGTGCAGGAGAGGGAAACGTTTCTGTGGTAGGCCGAGGCTGAGGTGCAAGAAGGCCCCTGCTTGGGTCGTGGGCACTGGAAGACCTCACTTCTACCACAATATTACACGTATCTGGACTCTGAAAAGATGTGTGGAGTTTACGTCAAATCCCACAGGGGTATAACATCGTAAACTGTCAGAGCCCCGAATCAAGGCTGTGCCACCTGTCGCAAACAATTTGAAAATCAGCTCCTGGCATGCTTTGGTTCCTGGTAGAGATGGAGTGACTGACCATGGGACGTCAAGTAACCATATGGCTCCAACTGCCCATCACGAATCAGCACCTAGCAGTCCACTGGGTCACAGGTCATGCGGGCACAGCAGCGATGGTTTGTAACACAGGACCAGAGGGTCCAAGTAAGCTGAATAAGCCAATCACCCAGATTCCCCTGTCGTCTGGGTCTGTTATACGGGTATCCCTCCTTAGCATACACATCTGGCTTCATGCAGGGTCCTTTATGACGGGCTGATGGAGGAAGAAAATGGCTGACTTGGTTCACATGTAGGTCAACTTGACATGTGGGTGCAAAGTAGAGTAGGCATGGTGGCCAAGGTGGAGGTTACATATGAGTTCAACAGTGTGGGCTCACCTTTCACTCACCAGTGGTGCTGCTGAGTATCCCACCTGCCAGCAGGTGCGGTGCTGGAGCAAGCCTGGAGCAGTTTTGGAAAGTCAACTGTGCGCCTTTCAATAATTGTATGAGTCTGTGGACATTATAGTCGTAGCTCGAAATTGGCCATGCTGGGAATATGTTCAACACAGAGACCAGCAGATGCTAAAATAAATTCCCATGCACTCCTCCCCCTGCTCAGAGAGCAGGTTATTAAACATTTACTAGCATACTACCTAACAGAGACCAAAGCTGAGCCTTTGATATGGCACTATTCCTTGAACGCCAATCAGCTCCTTGGTGATGAGTTGATTACACTGAATTTCCTCCACCTTGAAAGGGTCAGCAATTTACCTTGACTGTAATTAACACCCACAAAGCCTCACCCAGCAATATTATCTGAAGGCTTACAGGTTCAATCCACTGCCACAAGACCATGGGACAAGGAACATATGTCAGAGCAAAGCAGGTGTGGCAGTAGACACCTGACCATGGAATCCACTGACCTAGCACACAGAGCACCACCCAGAAGCCTGACAGTGCAGTAGAATTGCCTTTTGCAGGTACAGCTGAGTTACCAGCTTGTAGACAATACCCTACAAGGATGGGGTGCCATCCTCTGGGATGCAGTATTCACAATAAATCAATGACCTTTGTAAAGAGCTATGTTCTCAATAGATAGAACGCTTGAGTCCAAGAATCAAGGGGTAGGCACAGGAGAAGCTCCGCTTGCCACTTCTCCTAATATGTGCATCTGAATCTAGCACACAGGACACCATCTAGAAGCTGGTGGCCTGACAGCGTAGTAGAACTCTGAGCAGTGCGGGTTTAGAGGTCCTGGTTCTCAGAGGTAGAACACTGCCACCAGAAGACTCAGCAAAAGTCCAATGAAGCTGTAAGCTGTGGTTTGTTCCTGATCACTCCGAGATCCTCATGCCAACAGATAAGCAAGGAAACAAGTCACCTTCTCAACAGGAGTAACGACCCCCATTCATCACGAAGAAGTTAAGACTTCCGTTACACGTGAAGGGCACAGGAAGACACGTGTGGCAGCTAGGTCACCCACAAAGGTCACCCCTTGCTCAATTTTCTATCAGCTTTATGGAGGTAAAATTTACACACACTAAAATTTGCTATTTTTAAGTGAACGATTTTACATTTGACAGAGGTTTAGATAGTAACGTAACTACTACCGCAGTCATATTACATAAGACTTACACATCTTCCCACAAAGTTCCCCTGGGCCTCCTTGGAGTCAAATCTCTCCTCCTCCACCCTGGGTTCTGGCAACTGCCATGAGCTTTCTATTAGCATGGTTTTGCCTTTCCTAGAATATCAAGTTACATGGAATTCACACAGTACCTAGTTTCTGGTGTCTGATTCCTTTCATTTAGCGTAATGCTTTTGAGATGTATCTATATTGTCGCCTGTAGTAGTAGTTTGTTCCTTTTCACCACCGAGTAGTATCCATTGTATGAATATATCTCAGTTAGCGTCTCCATTCACCTGTGGCTGGACCTTTGGATCGTTTCCAGTTTTGGGCTATTATAAATGACACTGTTATATAAACATTATGTATACGTCTTTATATGGATCTACGCTTAACTTTATTAAGCGTACGCTTAATAAATATTAAACCTATGCTTAACTTTATAAGACCCTCTAAACTGCTTCCTGAAGTGCCTGGACCATTTTGCATTCCCACCAGCAGTGCATACGTTCCAGCTGCTTCTTCATATACCTGCCAATATTTAGTATCTTCAGTCTTTTTAATTATATACTTATTTACCACCCATATGTAGAGAGCCAGAGCTGAGCCGGACCTGTGGCCAAAGCATTGGCAAAGCGATGCTTGGCTGTGTGGCAATCTGTCAAGGACAGAGAAGCAAAGACAGTTAAGAGACAGCTGCTTCTAGTTTAGCAGAGATAACCAGGTACGGACAGGCCTTGGGAAATTATTGCCGTCAGCAAGTTTCAAGGCCTGAGAGGACAGCGGCTCCCATTCCCTCCTTGACCATCAAAAAGCCAGTCACTGTCAAAGCACGGTCACTGTCAAAGCTCAGTGTCCCACCTGGCCCCCGCGTCTGTATATTCTGCGTTTTTCTCCAGCCTTCTGTCGCCCCCTCTCAGGTATAGTAACCCTCTAGCTGTACAGGTCTCCCGGCCTGAGAAGGGGGAGAGTGGCGGGGGGGGGGGAGGAAGGAGGGGAGGGCTCTACCTGTTGAGGGGAGGGCTCTCTACCCATTGTAAATTTCATCCATCCATCCAGACGAGAGGACACTCCTGGGGGATGTGTCCAACACTTAATAAGTGTACGGTGAGGAGTGGGTTGGTTTCACTGGGTGTAATACACGGGACATTCTGGTTCCCAAGAGAGAATCCTTTAGGTTCAGATGCTTAAGGCGCTGCTTCGAGCTAGAGGCTGTAAAGTGCAAGGAGAGCAATTAACTGAGTTTTTACATGGGAGGCAAGAAACGTGTCCCTGGTTCTCAGAGGGGGGAACTGTAAATAGTCAGACCTGGGAGAGGATTGGGAAGCAATTATGAGGGCGCTATACCTCTGAAGGGGCTGATAAGATCCCCATTTTTAGTTTTCCTCTATGGTCTCTCATGAGGGATTGTCTCGAGACCACCCGAAAGGATCAGGGACTCCCGAGGGAGGTGGTGAAGAGTTGCTTGCTGCCCTATGAAGGACCTGGAGGGGTATGGGGACCTTCATGCTCCTCTACCGCCCTCTGCTCCTCCACCACCATCACTGCCTGAGTATAAGCAAGAAATAGAGAGAGAGGCTCGCAGAGATCAGCAGGCTCGGGGACGTGAGAACAGTCAGGAATGGACTTTGATGGGCTGAGTCAACACCCCCAGGGAAGTTACAAGTACTGATGATGAGGAAAATATGAGTATATTCGTGACCTCTGATCTTTATTTGTCTGTGTCATATGTAATTTGGTGGTTCAGTTAAGAATTCTAATTACGATAGAAAGGAAAAATGTACGTTTTAGGTAACAGAAGGTGTGAAATATAGAGATTTATTTTGAAGACAACGAAAGGAAGGATGTTCGTCTTAAAGTTGGTTGTTTCTGAACGAGTGAGAAGAGGCAAACTGAAGGAAAGAGAGAAGTGGTAGGAGGTTTGTGAAGAGAAATCCTGAGAGGAAAGTTTATGTGACTGAGCTAAGCGAGATTGGAGATTTAAATGCCAAAAGTAGGCTAAAGCAAAATTGAAGTTGTGTTGTAATGTTTCTTAGACTATTAGTCTTGCTACTGATGTCAGGGAGAAGTTTTCTGAGTAGAAAACAAGAATTCCGTGCTTAATGCAAGTAATTTCTGTGTTTTATGTTGCACCAACCAGGTTTCTGAGGCTTTTAGAGAACATACTAACATTAGCCCAAAGTTTGAGGGTCAAACACTCCTAGCTATACATTCCATAACTCTGTCTGTGCACCATATTCAAAGGAAGCATTCAAAAGTTGAGGCCTCAACCCCAACCCCACAGGCTGCTTTGGGGCCAGAGGTCTTTAAGGTGACCAGTAATTGAGACTGGGCAGAAAAGGAAGCAAAGTACAAAAAGGGAGCAAATTTTAGCTGCCATAATACAGGGACCATCCTGAGGTAATAAAAACCTTGCAGACCTAGAGGGCCTCGATCTCGGTTGGCCATGAGTGGCATCGTCAAGACTGAGGCACAATCGATGAGCAAACCTCAGAAGGGAAGGCACTGGAAGGGTGAACGTCCATTCCCGCTCTGGGAAGTGGGGAGGGGGGGGACCTCATAAGCCCTCGCCCTGCGTAGCAAACCTCTCAAGAAGGGGCTGCTCTCTCCTCCAACAACGGAGACCCGAGCGCTTGCAAGCTTCAGTTTTAGAAAAATCCACCACGATCACAACAGTGGGACCTCAGGTCCCCCCTCGACATGGCAGGAAGGAAACACTGAATTTCTACTAGATCCTAGAGCTGCCTACTCTGTCCTGACCCATGCCACGGGCCTCTCTCCAATGCTAACAGCACAGTGACAGGAAGAAAGAGTCAGTCCTCAAGGCAAACAGAAAAGCCCTGCCAAATTTCACCAAATTTCGCCAAATTTCGGTACGTTCCCAACTGCTGTCAAAGTACAAGGAATCAACAGCTGGGTACATTGTATCCCAAATGAAACCGGTTTCTTATGAGTCCTCACAGGTTCCTCCAGAAAATAAGCCCATTCCTGAGAACTCATGGAAGATCTTAAGCTCTTGTTCCCAAAACTAGGTAAGTTCACGTGTCCCAGAGAACCAGGGAACTTTTGTGTACTTTGAATTCACAAACTGCCGTGAAAAAGTAACTTCATTGTCGATGACCTCTACTATTAACTTTCACTTGTCTTTCCTATCTTTTTGCTAAGTTTATACCTGCTAGGGTATGAGGCTTCCTACCACTACTACACGTTGTCTGCCCCTGGGGCCCTTAGCACAGGCTTTCAGAGATTATTATCCCCAGTATTATTCCCAGAGACTACACAGCCCTATCTCAGCTTTGAAGAAGTTACAGAAGACAGACCTTCCTTCCTCAAACATCTCCTTAAGACTAAGGGAATAAACTCTCTGAAGGAAAATAATGTAGGGAGGCAGGAAAATTGAGGTGTTGTTGGTTGGGCTTCATTCGGAGACTATAATTCCTCTATGTGGGATTGGAATCAAGGTGAATTACATTTACAAGCGATAAGGACTGACAATAATGCCAGCCTTGATGGAGCTGATCTTCATACACAGTCTTGACATCTAAACCAGGAAAGATGCTATTATGGACCCTGCAAAATCGGCTCAGCAGATTTTAGATGATTTGAGAGATTTCAACCCTTTTCATTTTCTCAAACATACTGCCTGGTATCTTTTAAGTATTTGTGCTATTGCTGTTAATTCTTTTTTTTTTTTTGTATATTCCCAGTCGCCTCACGGTCGGGTGCTGAGTTCTCCAGAGACAGGTGTGAGACATTCCAAGTAAGCAACCTTCATCTGCGCTTAGAAAATAAAAAAAGGGGGAGATGTAGAGAGCCGGAGCTGAGCCAGACCTGTGGCCAAAGCATTGGCAAAGCCATGTTTGGCTGTGTGGCAATCTGCCAAGGACAGAGAAGCAAAAGAGTTAACAGACAGCTGCTTCTAGCTTAGGAGAGATAACCGGGTACAGACAGGCCTTGGGAAATTATTGCTGTCAGCAAGTTTCAAGTCCTGATAGGACAGCACCCATCCATCCCCTCCTTGACAGTCAAGAAACCAAAAACAAACAAACAAACAAAAAAACACAGATATTCCTATCTCTTATGTTCTACCCACATTAAAAAAAAAAAAAGAAAAAGAAAAAAGAAACCAGTCTTCTTTCACTATTCCCCTTTTTTTAGGTGTGATAATGATCTTGGGGTTTTCTTGCTGTGAGAGATGCATAATGAAATATGTACAGATGATGAAATTTTATGATGTCTGTGACCGGCCTCAAATGCTACAAACGGGGAAACGCATGGGGCGCTGATGAAATGAAACTGGTCGTAAGGTGCAAAACTGTTGAAGCCGGATGATGGGGCCGGGATGGTTCTTCTGCTGTTTCCTCTAGGCAGGGGAGATGGGGGGGGGCGCCTTTCCCGGGGAGGGGGAGGCTTGAGCACAGGCAGAGACTTACTCTGTGCCGCGGGAACTTTTCTGCAGGCTCACTACTGGGACCTCACCCCATGGCTAAGCGGCATGAGTTTGGGCCAGCCTACCATGCAGACATTGTCCAGCCAGAGTGCAAGGAAAAATGTCTCCCTGCTCACCCCAGGACAATGTCTAAGACCCCCAATGGAAGCAGGACAAAAGGTACATTGGCTCCTTTTTTTTTTGTTGTTCTATCTGCGAAAACTGGGGGCCCCCATGAGACTTTGAAAAGAAGTGTAGGTCAAGAGAAGAGAGTAGAAAGACACAAAATATGGTGAAACGTTTGCCAGTCAGGAGCTGAGGTAAGTAAAGCACCAGGTTCTAAGCTCGTGTGGGGCCGCAGTGTGGACGGGGGCCACAGTGAGTTTGGCGTGGCGTCTCAGACCTTTTTGCTGGTACAGCCCACCAAGGGGCCAGAGGGCAGAACTTATGCTGACTGCGAATCTGGGAATGAATGCATGGAAAGTGTTTGTAAAGTGTACGAGGAACATCCAAAGAGAATGCATCCCAACAGCCCCTCTGCCACGGATGACATCAGTCCGTTGTTTGATTTTACTGATGATCTGGCAGACAGACCTCACTGCCTTGCTTACCGAGCTGACGGCCAGACATACCAGCCTTATAACAAAGACTGGGTTAAAGGGAAGATCTACAGGCTCCTCCGTGGCCAGGCCGAGAAATAGTTGTGTGGGAAGCATGAAGGGGATGGGGATGGGCTTGCAACACAGGTGTGTGCAGAGAGTTTTGTATTATAGTAATCCTGGTTCCATTTTGATACGCTCTAACCAGGATTGAAGGTATTGGATGAAATGTGAGGATCTTGTTCAATCTGAAACCCCTGTCTGTCACCCCCTCTTTTTTCTTTCTTTCCTTTTTTTTTTACTTAAGTAGTTTTATGATTATTTAGACGTAAGTTTTCTTTGTCAGATAAGGTTGATTCCAATGCTTCGAAAACTCTTCCTATCTGCTTTATAACATTCACTGTACTAACCCTTCTTCAAGCTGGGGGCGGGGTGGTGGTGGTGGCATGGGTTAGTTATGGCCTCAAGATACAGCCTAGTGAAAAACAAATGTTCTTTAGTAAAAATAATAAAAACAAAATAAAATAAAGCACCAGGTTCTAAATCAAGAGGAAAAGAAAGTTGAAATTGCCTACAGAATGATTTTCAAGTTTCGTATGGAAAAATACCATAGGCAAAGTTCAGGGATAAACACCACATTTAGAGGTGAAAATATGTGACAATTAATATCTTTAGCTGATGGCTCTTACAAATAAATGAAAAAGACTATCATCCCAGTAGAAGAGTAGACAATGAATGGAATGAATGAGTAATTCAAGAAATAAAAATTGTCGATGGCCTAGGAAAAGATGGCCAACCTCATCAGTGACCAAAGAAATGCAGTATAAAACAGCAAGGCGAATATTTTTGATCATTTAGACGGACAAAGATCTTAAAAGTAGGTGACATGCAACGTTTGTGAGGATGTTGTTACCCATATATAGTTGCATAAATTGGTTCAAAGTTTGTGCTTAGAGATACAGACCACAGAATGGTAGCTATCGAAGGGGTAATGGGGTGAGGAGCAGGTGTGGTGGGGAAGGTGTTACATATATGGTGATGGAATGAATCTAGACTTCAGTAGTGAGCATGCGATGGAGTACACAGATACTGCCGAATCATAACCTTGTACCTCTGAAAATTAGGTAATGTTATTAACCAATGTTATCCCGACAAATTTAATTTTAAAACGCTTGTGGAGGGCAATTGATAATATATCTCTAAATTTAAAATGTATGCAACTTTCAACCCAGTATTTCCCCTTCTAGGAATTTATTCCAAGGAAAGAGTTGGACAAGTGCATAAGGATGTGAGTATAAGACTGTGCCATTGTTATTGGAAGCACTCTGATGTCCTCAGTGGGAACTGGTCAGTCTCCTGCCCTCTATTTGGTCCTTTCCGTAAACATATAAACATGCCGAAGTCTCTCCCCAACTCCGTTCCCCCAAGCGAAGTCCTGTTGCCTTCACTTCACAGCCAAACTTCCTGAAGCGTCCTCTGCGTCTTTCCTCACTTCCTTACCACCCAGTCCACCCCATCTACCCACCACTGTGCTCACGAAAATCATCAGCAATGGCCCCATGTTGCAAAATCCAACGGACTCCAAGCATGGCCTCGTGGGAGCTTTTAATATTGTGGTCCACTTTCTGCTTTCGGAAACACGCTCTTGCCCTGGTTGCCATGACACTGTACTCACCTGGTTTTGCTCCTTCCATCTCACTGCCTAGTCTCAGTCTCCTTTGCTGGCTCCCCGGCCTCGGCCAGCACCTCACTGTGGACCTGCTTTGGGACTTGGCCCCAGGATTGCCTTCTCACTCCCCACAGTCTCCCTGAGACAGCTTCTCCTCAGCCTCATTCACCCCTGAGGTGCCAATGGCCCCCAGACCTAGGTTTCTAACCAAAGCTCCATCTTCGGCTGCTGACTGGACACCTTGCCTGGATGTCACATGTTTCTCAGACTCAGAATATCCAAACCTACACTCACCCTACCCCCTCAGTCAACGGCACCACTGTTTGCCCAAGACAAACGTCAGTATTGGTTTTACTCTGCCTTGCTGGGTTCGGTCAACACTGAGGCCTATCCATCCATTTCATTGTATCCCACTGCCACGACCCCTACCCAGACCACCAGCTGTTCCCACATTGCAGCCAGGGGCATCCTTCATGGCAAGTCTGATCGTGATCTTCTTAACACTATTCCAGATTTCTCATTTCCATGAGGAAAAAAGCCCAAATCCCTGGTTTTTCCCGACCAGGGCTGATCTGTATGACTCTCGCCTCCAGGCCTCTCTCCTGACCGACCCAACCGAGAGTGGGCAGCCTTCCCTTCCGAGCTCTAAGGCCTCCTACCCTTCTCCCCCCCACACAGTATGCTGTGTGCCTTCCTTCGCTGTATCCCTGCTTTTTAGAATATGGGTCTCATTATGCAAACCTGCAGGAGAAACTACCGGAACAGGCGCTGAGGCCGACCCACCCCTGGATGGACAAAAAAGCCCGTGTTTCCCTGGAAGTCCATCGACAGAGAAAGAAGTGGGTGGAGCAGGGGACAGAAGCGGAGGGCAGGGTGGGAGGGACAGGAGAAGAGAGGAAGGGAGGGGAAGGGAGGGAAGGGAGGGAGGGGAGGGAAGAGAAGGAAAGAGAACGAGAGAACTCTTCATTGCAGAAGAAGGTTTAGGGCTATTTTTCCCAAGCAGGTAGAAAAACCGAGGCCCATTGGTCACCAGGGCTCCTGGCTCCTCCTCCCTTCTGGAGGTGAACCCAGAGATCGGCCCAGGGCTTGGGAAGGGGTTCCTCGATCGCTGATGACCTCTAACCTCTGTATTCATTCTGTAATGCTGACAGCCACTGCCTTTTGGAGAGACAAACGAGCCATCCATGGACGGTGGCTTATCTGTCAGAAAATAGTGAGGAGGTTCTTATGGAGTTTTGACGAAATTTGGGGGAACTCTTAATAAAAGGATAACTCCAAAACTCACCCAGGAAATGCTGGATTCAGCCAAACCCACCCCATCCCTAAGAAACCCATGCTCATTCTCCCTGAACCTCCAAGGTCGGCAATCCATGTCTTCTGAATAGGTCACAGCTTTGCTGCCCCTTGAGGCTTCCCCTGGTTCCAGAACTATATTCTTGGGACTTCAACAATATTACAGAAACAGGCTGTATAGCTCATCGCAACTCCTAGAACCTCTCCTCTCGTTAGGTAGGACTTGCTTACGCAGGTGGGGTTGTATCTGATTGTGACTGGAAACAATGATTTGACTGACTGCAGCAGGACAGGTCCAGTTCCTCCCGGGAGTTCAAGAGAACCACAGACCTTGAAGAAAGGCCAGTTCTGCATCTACGCTGGGACTCTGGAGCTCACGAAACTATGAGTAGGTCTTGCCAAGGACCCGTAAACCTTCATCGGTTTGTTCCTCCGGCCGGGCCATGGGGCCCAGGTTACATTGTCCTCAACCTTCGGAACCCACTTATGGAATTCATAGACTGTACCCTCCCCAAAGCATGGAATCTGTGGTGACAGGTAATGCTGACTGCCCACCTGAGTGTTCTGAGAACGTGGAAGGGAATTTTCCTGTGCATCAGGAAAAAAGAGGTAACCCAGTAACTATCCCAAAGCTATACCTCTTAGAGTGGGGGTCCAGTCCCTCTGAGGGCACACCAGGCCACAGGATAAATTTGGCCTGCACCCACAGTTCCCACTCTCTCGCCCTTGCCATCGTCATATTCCAGTGGAAGCATCTAAGAGGCAGAGAACTCCGAAGGGGTGATGTTGCTTGCTAACCCTAAAAGGCTGTTCCCACCTGCCCTTTTAGGGACCCATGGATCCCACAGAACTATAATGACAAACCCTGAGTAACAAACGCCTGCGTCTCCAGAATAGCCTGAGTGATGACTGTCTTGTGTGTATCCATTCATTTCCGAGCATCTAGGAGCCCAGCACGGTATTAAGTAGAGGAAGTAGAGGCTGATGCCCTGAAATAGGCTTGCATATAAGTTCCCAAGGCTTCCCTGCTACTAAAGGCTAATAGAAGAACGTCAAGGCCAAGTTTAAGCTTCCCAGAGCCCTCCATGGAGGCACTGGAGACCAGAGACCGGCCCTTCGACATCTACCCCAGCGCCAGCAGCCACAGCATCTCATTTCAATTCTTACAAAACACTTCCCTCCAGATATTTCAAAACTGGATGTGATGTAGATATTATACCTAATTTGTGCCTTAAAGAAATTATGTAACTAGATACTTGACAAAGCTGGTTTAGAACCTTGCCTTATATGACCCTAAAACCCAATACATGCTCTTTCCTGCATGCATCGAAGCCCTTGAGGAAAAAAAAAAAATCTTAGTGCCAACCCCGGCACTCATAAATCTTATGCAAAAAAAAAAAAAAAAAAAAAAAGGAGCTTCTCTCCAGGGTCTGGGATGGGGTGCAGATGGGAGTGATTATCTACCAGATAAGGTGTTTCCTTTGGGGCTGATGAAAGCGTGTCGGAGCTAGAGGTGATGGTTGCACAACAGTGAGAACACACTAGATGCCACGTTTAAAGAAGTTCGTTTTATGTTACGTGAAGCATTAAAGAAAATAAAAGGGCTTCTTCTTTAATAGGCATTGTCGCTGACACCCTTGCTAAGACAGCAAGGAAGTGAGCTTTCTAGTACGGGTCAAAACTCCTGCTCATTTTCCTCAATCATCTGTCTCTAGAAGTTTCTGACATGTCAACCTGAAACCTTGGGCTCTACGTCTTGACATTTCAGAGTATCTGGTGTGGCCCAGCCTTATATCGCCAGCCCCACCATTGCTACAGAAAACAAACAAACAAACAAACAAACCTCAGATTCCTCTGGAAAGGTTTGTTTTAAACTAGTATGATCATGAATGCTTGCAGGACTGGATTCCATGGATTTAAGTCAGGGCAAGTGAGAAAATCAGGTGCCTGCTGTTATTACAGAGTGTGGGTTCGAGTTCAGGGAATAATCTCAGAACAGAACTCAGGCAGAAATTATGTAAAATGCCCTTTTCTATGGTTTCACTTAAGCAATGTCATTCCAGTTAAAAAAAAAAAAAAACTTTTATAAGCCACAGTATCTCATTCTCACACCTTCTTGCTGGAGTGAGAAAGTGAGGAGAGGACAGTGAACAGCAAGAACCACGTGCCGGGCCAAGGTGTCTGAACAGGAAAGGGAACCAATATGGCTGCTTCCATCTTGAACTTATCTCAACCGAGTCACAAGAAAGTCCCCTGTCAATCGGGAGGAGCTGCAAGGAGATAAACAGGAGTATCTCGTCCAGTCTCTGGCTCAGTGGTGACCACACATGTTTGAGTCCAGAGGAAGAATCACCAGAAAAATGTAAGCCAAACTATTCCCGGAGCAGACACAAGGCTGAGAATGGTTCAGGGACCAATGTGGAAAGACCTCACATCTTAGCTGTGGGAATAAATGAGCCCTGGATTAAAGACCGCTGTGGACCTACCCTAACATAGCTTAAAAGCAAGACTCAAAAAAATCAGACTGATTCCAAGTTACCAACTGCATGTCAGAACAAAGCCTTACACAACTTAAATTAATACAATACAATCTATCATCTATCAGTGTAAATGTGACGATGTCTGTCAGCCAATCAGATATTACCATGCACATAAAGCAGCAGCAGATAGGGTCCGTGGTCCGAAAGATCACTGACAAATAGAGACAGATCCAGTATTGACAGAGATAATAAAACTATCAGACAAGGATACAAACGAATTATCAGAAATATGCTCCACATGTTCAGGAAGCTGGAGGAAAACAGAAACAAGATGAGAAGTGAAAGCTATAACAAAAGGACCCAAATGGAACTTCTAGAGATGAAAACTACAACCTCTAAGGTAGAAACTCCACTGGATCGGATAAGCAGCTGATTAGACACTGCAGAAGAAAAGATCAGTGAATTTGAAGATGAAGCAATAGAAATGAAGAATGGAGAGAAAAAAAAAACTGACAACACATAAGCAGAATATCAGGGACTGTAGAAATATTGAGCACTCACATATGTGATGAAGAAAAGGTGGGAGGACAGAAAAAGTAGCTGAAGAAACAATCAGGTGCTTTCCCAGTGAAAACCATTCCATAATTTTCCATGTGCCTTAAAATAGTGTCCACACTCCTGATGTTGACTTAGAAGATTCTACCCACTTCGCCTGCTTATCTCTCCGGTTTCAACTCTACCCGCCACTCTCTCCTTCACTCATATATGCCACACTGGACTTCTCAGCTCTGTGTATCCTGGGCTTTCCCACATGCTGTTCACTCTAGCTAAATGGCGGTCGCCACTCCCAGGTGACTGCTGACTCTTACCCCTCCTTTGGATCTTAGCTAAGTATCACTTCCTCAGAGAAACCCTCCCTGACCTCCCAACCAGGTCCTCTCAATACCCTTAGCATCCACACTTCTCCTCGGCAACATTTGGCACATTCGTGATCAGTCAATCATGGCTTTCATGTCTTCTTCCTTAGAGTTTGTTCATCATCATTTTCTCAGTGCTCAGCTTAGTGCCCAAGGCTCCCAGCAGGAAATGGCAGAGATGAGACTTCAGTGTTTGCACTCGACTCGCTCTCAAGTCATCTCTGTTGTGACAAGAAATTCTCTGACTTGATTTCTGCCTCCTCAGCATAGAGTGACTCTCTTAACTCAGTCCACAGTTGCCCATCTTATATCTACAGCTCCCTTGGGGAGGCCCAGAGACTGTATTATCAGGGCTCTCCAGAGAGCCCAACAGGGTGGTGTGTGAGTGAGTGTGTGTGAGTGTGTGTGTGTGTGTGTGTGTGTGTGTGAGAGAGAGAGAGAGAGAGAGAGAGAGAGAGAGAGAGAGAGATGGAAGGATGGACAGACAGAGAAAGAATTGTTTTAAGGAATTGTCTCCCGTGATAATGAAGATTGGTAACTCCAAAATCTGCGGGGTGGGCAGGGTGGAGACTCACAGAAGGGACTAGACTCACAGACTTGTCCGAGGTCAGGTCCGAAGGCCGTCTGCTGGCAGAATTCCCTCTTGCTCGGCAGAGGTCAGTCTTTGTTCTACTCGGGCCTTCAGCTGAATGGACAAGGCCCACTCACATTACAGAAGGCCATCTTCTTTACTCAATGTCCACAGGTTAAACATAATGTCACCAAAAACATCCTCATAGAAACATCCAGAATACTGCTTGACCTAATCATATCTGGGCACCACGGCACAGCCAAGTCGACACATAAAGTTAACTGTCCTGCCACCCAAGAGCCCCTCGGACACACCCTCTCTGTGCAGTCCTCCCCTGTTCCCACAAGGACGAGTGAGGGGTTGATCTTACTTGGTCCTGCTCCACCGAGGGCATATGGACGTGCTTTCTAAGCATCTCCTCTCTTTCCTTTGCTTCTTCTTTCCCTGTTGTCTGTCTTCCTCTCTAAGAAGCTTGGCCCAGGCCTGAGCAAATGGCTGGCTTTGACTCTCTGTCAAGAGTGGTTTGTTTTCCTCTTCCACGCTGCTGGTCTTAATCCTGGGCTGATGTTTTACATTTATTAATGGAGGCAAAGTTGATTATCCTAGCCGCCACTGGGCACTTCCTCTTTCCCCACAAAGCCTCACTCCCGATTGGTCCATCTGCATACCTGGGTAAGGCCTGCTGATCTGCATGTGTTGCTTTGAGATGAATGGGCAAGGAGCTAGCCTTTGGGTTCCAGGAAACCTTAAATGGCAAGATGGAGAGGGCGCTCCTCTGGGATGCCAACACACACCTTAGCTGCAGTTCATTCGGTTTCTTTGGAGAATAGTCCTCCTGGATGTTTGACTACATGGCGGGCTATCTAGAGGCACGAGAGCAGGGGTAAAGAGGGGTGGGTATGGAATGTGAGCAGCTGTTCTCCAGATGGACTTTCACTAATCCCTGACATGGCCTTCCCGTCTCACACCCACCCTCTGTCCAGAGGTCCCCTACTCTCTGGGATTCTGCTGGGCAGGCTCGCGGTGTCCTTATTCTTGGCTGTGGCTTCCTCCATTCCATTTCATCCATCAAGACATTTTTATCTACCGTATAGCTTCCGGAAATTCACTGAAATCCCTTGTCTACTGAGGGCCCATCCTGCTGTTCTCGGTATTATGAGTTTTTAGTTTTCTGTTTCTTTTTCTAATTTTAATGGAGTATCAGGAGGCGGGGAAGACAAACACACGTGTCCCATTTGCTAGACTGCAAGGCAGGAAGTCCGGACTAACCTCATACAAAGCTAACTTCCTTCTTTTCACAAGGCTTTGATCCACACCAAAGCTCAAAATCCCACTGGAGGTACTCCTTGTCTTTTGAACATTTATGCCCTTGGGTCAGTGAAGGCTGTGAGCACATCCGGTTGACAGAGTGACAGAGGTCTGTCTGTCTGGATGTCTGACATTATATGAGGCGTTGTACTTACATAATTTGTTTACTTCACATGGATAGCTGATGAAGGAGGTATTAAAAACCTTCATCTTAAAGATGAGCTAATTGGGCTTAGACAGGTAATGAATGTGTGGAAATAGGGACTATTTTCACTTATTTAATAAATACTTAGTAAGGGCCTTTTTGTGCCCGTCACTGAGCTGGGTGCTGGAGAATACAGAAATAAATAAGAAAAAGTCCCTGCCCTCCTAGAGTTAGGCATAGATGGATGACAAACAAACAAACAAACCGATGACTGTCCAGTTTATCAGTGCTGATGAAACTCACAGCGAAGAACAAAGCTGCAAAAGGGGAAGGGAAGCCAGGAGCTGGAATGGGGGTACCCTTTTATACTGAGTGAGAAGGCCTTCCAGAAAAGGAGACATTTGAGACCTGAAACAGGACAATACAAGCCTCCTTTTAGATAAAGGATAACTAAAAAAGTGAGTGTTCCTTCAAGAAGGGGATTGGCTCTAACTAAATGGAGGTGATGAAGGAAATCCTTGGACCAAAAAGTAACTTTGATTATTTGGAGACCATGTGGGTACTTCTGTGAGAAGCCGACTTTCCAATCTTAGGGGATTATACCAAGATCCTTGATTAGCTGATCGCTCATCTTGGGCAAAAGAACCAGGTCAAATTACAGTCAAGTCAGTTCCGTTCTCTACCATAAACGACAGATCCCTACCATGTGACAGAAAGAGATAACAACTCCTGTCGAATCGCTTGGCTGCAATCTGTCTTTACCATCTAAAACACAAACTTTAGTTCTGTTAGACATCAAGGTTTGTAAAACGGGTTTTAAATATTGACAACGATCCATAAAATATGCTACCGTGTATGTAAAAATATAGGGAAAAGTATATAAATACACACACATATACATACATATACTTATATTCACAAACATATGTTGTGATGGACTGCAAAAAAAATGCCACATGTCCTTCTCATCCCTGCATGTGTGTCCTTTGCGATGCGACTTTGCAGCTCTTTCTATCAAGAAATAAAGCTGATTTTTCCAGGACCCTTGCATCTGGACGTGAACATTTGCTTTGATTTAATTTGCTTTGACCAAAGATTCATTAGCAAACAGAATGAAGGCAGAGGTTTGAGAAGTGCTCATGCTTTGGAGTGTGTCCTCTTTTACTTCGGGGAAGTCTTCTGCCATCACATGAGGCTGGGCAAACTTGCTGCAGGATGACAGGTGTGTGCAGCTGTCACACCAACTGACGTGGAGCCAACTGCCGGATGTGGGAAGACTTTTGAGTCTAGAAAGCCTGTCAACTGTCAGACTTGTGACTTGGGCCATTCTAGAGCATACACTCGCAGAGCAAGCCTGGATAAGAACCGCCCAGCTGGCCCTTAGAACTTTAAGCAAATACGAATGTTTGTTTTAAGTCACTAAGTTTTGGAATGATTTCTCATGCAGCAAAAGCCAACATAAACACGCAGAGTATCCTTAGATAGATGTCTTTGCTGGTTACACTGTTTACCTGGGACAGGTAGTGGGGTTGTGGTGGAGAGAATACTGTGTCAGTGGTAGGAATGAGTGAGAGAATTTTCCCTGTATTCCTTTTCGGACCTTTTGCATTTTGACCCATACGAATGCACATATGTTCTAAAAACTAAAAACAATCGTAGAACGTTAAAATTAGAAAGCATGACTGGTGGAGAAGAGAGTTTTAGTTCATAAACTGTACTTCTCATGACTCCTTCAAAAGTGAACTGAAGTTGCACCTCTAGGGTTTGTCCTTTGTTTTCTTCTCTCGAATAGACCTGAGATATTTATCCTCCAGCACAACAACAGCCTGAATGTTCTGTCTGGTGTTTGAGACCACAGCCCACTCCCTGTGCTCCACCTGTTCCTCTCTCTCTCCCTACGAAGGCCTGGCAACCACTGATCTTCTTACTGCGTCCACTGTGTTGCCTTGTCTGGAATGTCATATAATTAGAATCATGCAGTATGCTATGTACTAAACATCTGTGTCTCCCCCAAATTCATAAGTCGAGACCTAATCTCCAGTGTGATGGTGTCTGGAGACGAGACTTTGGGAGGCGATTAGGTCACGAGGGTGGAGCCCTCACGAATGAGATTAGTATCCTTTTTAGCCCCCCGTTTAGAGAGAAAAAGTGCAGCTCGCTGCTGGCCTTCATTTAACATCACGCGTAGGCATGCTGTTTTTTCTAGGATCTGACATTTTCAGAGATCAATGGCTATATTTTGTAAATGGGAATACCACTACGAAAAAACAGACTGCTATAAATACAACGATGTTAGTTGTTTCCAAAGACTACCGATATACTAGAGCGATGAGAAAATGATAATAAAAGCGAGATATTTCATGGCACACTTTGGGGGTCAGGTTAGGACTGTCATCCACGAGTTATCTCAGGGTAAACGCTGCAGCCACAAGCACTGCTGTCAAGTATTCTTGCGGTAAAGGGGGAAAGGGTTAAAAAGAAAGCCCACAGAGATCCCTCGACTCACCCCACATGTGAAGTTAAAGCAAAAACAAGGTCTAGAAAGTGAACCCTCTCATCAGACACCCAACCTGCCAGTGCGTTGACCTTGGACTTCCCAGCCTCCAGAACTGTGAGAAATAAATTCCTGTGTTGATAAGCCACCCGTCTGTGGTGCTTCTGTGACAGGAGGCCTAACAGACGAAGACACAGTACTTTTCAGGCTGGCTTCTTTCCCTGAGCGATAAGCATTTAAGGTTCCTCTGTGTGTTTTTGTGGCTTGATACCTCATTTCTTCTGGGCGCTGAAAAACTGTCCATGATTGGGATGTATCCGTTTGTCTGTCCATTCATCTATGAAGAACATCTTGGTTGCTTCAAGCTTCTGGTGTTTATAAATGAGGCCAAACATTGGTTTCAATATGGTAAATACTGGTTGCAGATTTTCGTGTAGATATATATTTTCAATTTAATTGGGTAAATATCTAGGCGCACAATTGCTGGATCGTATGGTAAGGCTATGCTTAATGTTGTAATTGCCAAAACATCTCATAAAGTAGCAGCATCATTTTTCATCCCCGCTAGTCATGAATAAGAATTCCTGTTGCTCTGCATTCTTGCCAACATTTGATATGATCTGTGTCGGCTTTTTGCTGTTCTAATAGGTGCATAGTGGTGTTTCGTTGTTTTACTTTGCAGTTCTCTAACTACATAGGATGTTGAGCGTCTTTTCCTATGCTTACTGGCCATCCCTATATCTTCTCTGGCGAGGCGTCTCTTGAAGTCTTTTGCTCATTTTTTAATCTAGTCGCTAATTTGCTTATTTTTTCCCCCAGCTTTATTGATGTATTTGACATAGAACTTGTATAACTTTATGGTGTACAACGTGATGTGATATATGTATATCCTGTGAAATGATCATCACGATAAGGTGTATGATGAGAACGTTTAAGATCTACTCCCTTAGCTACTTCCAAATATATGAGACAGTATTTTTAGCTATAGTCGCCATGTTGTGCATTAGAGCCCAGAACTTACCCATCTGGTAACTGGAAGTTTATGCCTATTCCTTCCATCCTCCCCCACCGCTGGCTATCAACAATCTACTCTTGTTTCTTTGAGCTTGCCCTTTCTTTTTTACATTTCACATATAAGTGAGATCATAGAGTACTTATTTTTTTCCACCTGACTCATTTCATTTAGCGTAATGCCCTCAAAGTCCATCCATGTTGTAAATAACAGGATTTCCTTCGTTTTTATGGATGAATAATATTACATTATATGTGTGTGTGTGTGTGTGTGTGTGTGTGTATGTGTGTGTGTGTGTGTGTGTATCACATTTTTCTATCCATGCATCTGTCAACCGACATTTAGGCTGTTTTCATGTCTTGGCTACTGTGAATGCTACTGCAGTGAACACGGGGGCGCAAGTATCTCGTTGAGATGGTGATTTCATTTCGTTTGGATAGATCCCCAGAAAGTGGGACTGCTGGATCACATGGTAGCTCTATTCTTAATTTTCTGAGGACCCTCCGTACTATTTTCCCATAGTGACTGTATCAATTCACATTCCCACCACAAGGGAATGTGCACAAGGGTTCTCTTTTCTCCACCTTAAAAAAATCCAGGAGTTCACCTAGAAATAAGCAACTTTACTAAGCACGGTGTATGTTCTTCAAGATCTGTGTGTGTGTGAACACATGTATAATTAAATGGAATAGCCCCTGGTCCCATGGAGCTCCCAGTATGGAGGGGACACAAGCAATATATAACACGCACGAGGCAGTGAGTGAAGTGCTAAGGAGTTAAGGGCTAAGAGTTAATGAGGGATACAGGTTCTGCAGGGACCTGCATGGAGTTAGGGGAAAGGGGACTAAGGAGTGAGGACAGCAAAAAGGTTTCCGAAAGTGAGATTACTGAAGGGACGGAAGTCAGAGAGAACTGGGCAGTTTCCAGGGTCTGAAGGAAGTTCAGTCCGTTTGGAGCACAGCGACAGCCCAGGGTTGGGGAGGTGGAAGGGAGCCTTTCAGGCAAGAAGAGTGAGAGACAAGGCTGGAGGGGCAAGCAAGCATAGCTCGTGAAGGGCCTTGCAGGTTATGGCAGAGTTAAGCTTTATCTCAAGGTCAGTGAGAAGCCAAGAGACTGGCTACAGGGGGAAAGGGAATTAAAGCTGGCAAGACCGTAGGTAGGGAGGTAACCCACCCATCCATTCAACAAATGTTTATTAACTATCTATTCTATGCCAAGCACTGTTTTACGTGTTGGAAGCACAGCGGCGAACAAGAAAGGAACGCTCTTGCTCTCGTCATCCTTATATTTTAGTGGGGGAAGACAGATAAACCAATAAATAACGTCAGAGAGTGATAACTGCTGTGAAGGAACAGAAATGGGCCACGGAGAGGAACTGGCAGAGGGCAGGAACAGGGTACCACGGGGAGGGAGGTTGTGTGGAATGTTAGAGAGCTGGAAGCAAAGATGCGGTTCATCTCTGCTAGACGAGGATGTGGTCCCGCTGGTGCTAGGCACCGTTAAGGACCAGCGGAGCCCGTGTGTGTAAAGACGCCCTGAAATGGAAGCACACGATTGTTGGTGCAGCCTTCCCGCCTGGTGACGCAAGCCCGAGTTTAAAAAAAGCAGTGATATGGCAAGAATCTGGCTTCCTCCTCAATTCTGGCAGGATCCTTCTCATGCAGAGGGATCAGGGAGCAAGGGAAAGGTCAAGACAGATGAACTGTTCTCAGTAGCATACTACTTCCTACAAATCCTGTATCACTGGTCGAATAAGTTAGGGACTTATAGGATAAATGTCTCTCTCTATGTCTCTATGTCTCTCTATGTCTCTCTATGTCTCTCTATGTCTCTCTCTCTCTCTCTCTCTCTCTCTCTCTCTCTCTCTCTCTCTCTCTCTCTCCTCTCCTCTCCTCTCCTCTCCTCTCCTCTCCCCTCTCTCCCGCCACCCGCTCTGTGTTTTCTCTTTTTGCCAATCTCTAATCTAATCTGAACATTGCAGAAAGGCCTCTCGGAGACAAGCACATTTATTCAAGCTGTGAACTGATAAGAAGGAGCAGACTTATAAAAATTTGAGGGGGAAACATTCCAAGAAGAGAGAACAACAAGATGGTGGTGAATTGGAAGGGTTTGAAGTGCAAGAAGAAAGGCAGTGGCTGGAGTGTAGAGTGACTGAGTGGGGACCAGTGGTAAATGGGGTTTGAGAGGGAAGCTGTGGCCAGATCACTCAAGATCTCAAAGGTCTCAGTAAGGCATTCCTATCATAAGTAGGAGAGAGGAATGATCTGGCACATTTTTTTTTGTTTTGTTTTAAAGATTATTTTGGCTTATGTATAAAGTATGAGTTATAAAGGGGCAAGAATGGAAACAGGGAGCCCAGGTAGGAGACTGTTGTAATAGTTCAGGCAAAAGAAATGGCTTCAATAAGGGCGGAAGTGATGGAGATGTAGAGAAGTGGCCAAATTCAGAATCTCTTGGGGGTAGACTTAAGATCTACTAATGAACTGGACGTGCTGGGGCAGGGGTAGTGCTGGTGAGGAAGGAATAAGAGAAATCAAGGGAGATTCCCAGCCCTTGGCTTGAGCAACTGAGTAGATGATGATGTAGGGATGAAAAAAGCAGGGATGAAAAATCAAAAGATTCCATTTCACATTAGGTTTGAATGGGCATTCACATGGCACAGTCAAATAATTTTCAGTATAGAGACTTTGTATATCTTTCCTTAAAAGATATTCCTAAATATTTCATATATTTGGTACTAATGTAAATAGTAGTTTTAAATTTCATTTTTCCACTTTTTCACTGTTTCTACATAGAATTACAGTTGAGTTTTATATATCAACCTGGTAGCCTGTGACCTTCCTAATTTCACTTATTAGTTATAATTGTTTTTTTTCTATTTGCAGATTTATATTTATGATAAAAAATCAGGGATAATTCTTATTGTTGTTTTCCTGTCTATATTGTATCTTTTCTTCTCCGGGTACTTTTAAGATTTTCTCTTTATTTTTTATTTGTAGCAATTTGACTATGATGTGCCTAGGTGTGATTTTCTTTGTATTCTCCCTGCATGGGCTTCATTGAGCTTTTAGGATCTATGAATTGATATTTTTCTTAAATTTCAAAACATTTTGGCCATTATTTCTTTAATTTTTTCCTACCCCAATCTTTCTCTCTTCTTAGTCTAGGATTGCAATTATACATGTATTAGATCATTCGATATTATCCAATGGTCATTGTTCTTTTTTCAGCCTTTTTTTCCTTCCCTGTGAGCATCACTCTGGATAATTCCTATTTTCAATTTCACTGGTCTTTCCTTCTGTCATTTCTAATTTACTATTAATTCTGCCCAATGGATGTACATTTCAGATGCTACATTTTTCAGTTCTAGAATTTCCAGGTTTTTAAAAATTGTTTCTATTCCTTTAGTGAACTTTTCAATCTGTTTACTCAATATGTTCATCTTTTCTTTTAAATCCTTCAGTACATTTATAATAGCTGGTTAAAAGTTCTTGTCTGCTCTTTCCAACATCTCTATTATCTGGGGTTAATTTCTATTGCCTTTTTTTTTTTAATCTGGTTATTAGGGGTCACATTTTCCTAATTATTTTCATGTCTAGCAATTTTATATTTTATGCTAGACATTGTGAATGCTAAATTTTCTTCGGTGTCCAAATTTTGTTGCCTTCCTTTAAAGGAGTTTGTGTTTTGTTATGGCCAAGAGTTAAATTACTGGCAGATAAGCTTGATTCTTTTGAGGCTTATTTGTAAGCTTTAGTGGAAATGTTTAGATCTAGGGTTAGAGTAGCCCTACTCCTAATGCTTGGCCTTGCTGGGGTCTCGACTGAATGCTCAGAGTACTTAGTGAGGTCTTCTGATCCTGGATAATAGGACCTCTTTTCTCTCCCAGTGCTGGGGAACCCAGTAGCTGTTCTCTGTCATGCTCTATTTAGATCCCACCTCACTACATCAGAAAGTGCCATTGGGCAGAAAGCCAGGGAGACAGTGGAGTTCACTTTATATGCCTCCTGTCACTTGGGGACCACAACCTTGCACTGCCTATCATACAATATCCCAAAACAGTAGCTTCACATGGTTTGCCCAGACTTATAGCCGTTTACAGTAGTAGGAGGGCCGTACAGTGTAGAATTTCAAATACCATATTTATGCAACCCATTCCCTACTTTTATAGACATTAGGTTGTTCAAAATGACAGTATAGCATAATAATTAAATGTGCAGCTCTGGGTTAAATTCCTAGCTCTGCCACTTATTGGCTATGGGTCCTTGGGGGAAGTTACCAGCTTATTTCCTTACTTATAAATTGAAATAGGATGATAACAACCACTTCATAGGGTTGCTCTGTGAAGTATAGGAGATACTATATGTGAAATGCTCAGAACGGTCCTTGGAACACAGTGAGTACTCAAAAATGTTAGCTATTATAATGCCATATTCTTAATGTTACAAACAAGCCTACAAAGAACATTCTGGAACATGTCCATCTCTGGAATTCCTGGGTCAATGGATATATGCCTTTTATAATTTGTTAGATATTGCCAAATGCTTTCTAAAAACATTGTACTAATTTGCCATCCCACAACCTGTTTTTCTAAACTCTTGCCAAGTCTCAGATATGGCCAAAAATGTTGCCAATATGATATATGAAAAGCATAATCCCCTACTTTTTAAATTATGGGACAGTGTCTAAGCATCCTCTCGTGTTTACTGGCTCTCTATACACTTTTTTTCTATGACCTCCTGTTAGTATCACTCGTTTTGGTTTAATTTTTTTTCTTATTTTTATTTATTCATCCAACTCATTGTATTGAGCGCCTACTGGGATACAATCTGAACAAGACAAAGCCTCTCCCCTCATGAAGCTTAAAATCTAGTCGGCAAGAGAGAAAATTAGCAAAGAAAGAATAAAATAATTACAAATCCTGTGAGAAGAAAACAAAGAGGCCCTTAAAATCACAAGTAAGCAGCAGTGAGGAGAACGGGTGGTGGGGGCGTATCTTTCTTAGAAAGACGGGTGGTTATGCAAGGAGCATTTGAAGAAATGAAATTGAAGCTGGGAACAGATGGTTGATAAGGAGCAGGGGATCGTGTTTCAGGCAGAAGGAACAGCCATATGCAAAAGCTTTAATTCTGGAAGGAAGGTACTCACCCGGTTCAGGAACAGAAATGGCTACAGGAACAGAAGGAGCGGAAGACTATAGTGTCCTTGGTGAAGGGAAGAGCGCCATTAGATGATACTTAAAAGGTCAGCAGGGGCCACAAGCGTGTGCATGTGATGTCAAGTGCAATGGGGAACCAATGGCAGCTTTTAAGCAGGAAACTGACATGATCTGAAATTCTAGCTCTAGCTCCTTCGTGAGTAGATAGAAGTGGAATGCGGATAAAGGCAAAAAGGCTAGTTAGGAGACTGCTGCAGGAATCTAAGCAAGTGACAACAGCGTGGGTAGAGTGGAGACCCTGGAGACTGAGGGACGAGAGGAGATTTACGATATTTCTGGAAGAATGACTGGCAGGACTTGGCAATGAATCAACTGTGGGGGTTCACGGAGGAGTGAAGTGTCAGAAATGACTCCTCGGTCTCTAGTTCATCCCAGTGAGTGAAGGGAGCATTTATAATGATGGGGAGGACAATAGTTTGGGAGGTGAAGTGAGAGACGGGACGTTCAGGCTTGGACATGTTAATCTGGAGATGATGAGACTTCCCAGTGGTGAAAAAGCCCTGGAAACGTGCTTAAGAAACTCAAAAGAATGGTCTGGATTAAACATACATTTAATGAGAAATGCTTTTCGTGTTTTCACCGTGAAGCCTGAGAGTAATTAAACTTAATGACGTGACCATTTAGAGTTTTACCATTTAAAATGATTCAGCTGTTAACTAGACTTATTGTGGTGACCATTTCACAATATATGTAAGTAGCAAATCGTTATGTTGTACACCTGAAAGTAATATAATGCTATATGTCAGTTATATTTCCACTTAAAAAAAACAAAAGAAACAATGAATTGGAAAATTTGAAAAAGTTAGCAATGAAAACATCTTGCACTTACATCGGGCCTTTTTGTCAAAAAACGTAATGCACATTATCCAGTCAGAATGGCTGATGGGAATTAGGAAGAATTCAGCAGAGAGGAGGCAGGGGAAGGAGTGGCACCCTTGTGTGTGTGTGTGTGAGAGAGAGAGAGAGAGAGAGAGA
>PVKZ01000715.1:0-63129 GCA_004027375.1 Macroglossus sobrinus | reverse complement strand
CCACTACTTGAAAAAGGTAGTTTAGATGCCATAGTACCTGGGGAAGGGGTGTTTCTTTTCCAGGGTTTCATATTTAGCTTTTCTGGACCAGGACCTTTGCTTTGGTACAGTAACTAAATGAAGTGTTTAGCTTGTTGCCTGGCATGGTATAAGCCCTCAGTCACTCACTATAATTATTAACATTGGAAGGGAGAGCCCGGCCTGAAAGCCAGATGTTCTGGGTCCATTTCTTGATTGCAAATAACAAAAAAAGAAATTCTAATTAGTGTGAGGAGGGAAAAAGGAAGGCAGTGACTCACCAAGCCTGGAAGACTAGGCAGGTACGTCACAGAACTAAAGAGCTGCAGAAACCGAGGACCCTGGAAGATTTAATTCCCCACTTTCTATTTGTCTCTGCTTTTCTTTCCATGTCTGTCTGATTCTCTCTTGCTGCAGAAAGGTCTTCTCCACGTGACAGAGAACATGGCCGTGCCTGCTAAGCAGCCCTTGGAGAAAGAATGCTGGCCCAGGCCCTGCTTTGGTGAATTAATCCCGGGGAATGGCTCTAACGGGCTTGAGGCCACATAGCTAACCCTTGGGCCAATTACTGTTGTCAGAGGAATGAGACGTTATGTTTGGCTGGGCCTAGGTCACAAGTCCAGCAGCGGGACTTCTTGTGGAAAGTCACAGACCACAACATCACAAAACACACCAGGTGTATGAAAAATCACAAATTCACACCAGGTGCATGAAAACGCACATTATCTTAGCCAAAAATATTGGTCAGGCCAAATTACTTTAACCCAGCTCATCAGATAGTAATTTTAGTATTAATTGGTGGTGAAAGTCATAACCATGTAAAGAGCATTCGAAAACGTTCATTGACAAAAACTGCATAAACTTAATAAGGTGTCAAACTTTAGTGGCCTTAAATGGCAGGTTGGGGAACCACCCTAAGAGTTGTCATCTAAGAGGCAGAAGCACTATCTCTGAAAGAACGGTGGGCAGAAGTACGCCTCCTTGAGTGACACTTTCATCTAAAAAGGCGTAGACTGCTAGTGCTGGAGGGAATCTGAGACCAGAGACGTTGGCATGACCTCCAGTGTTGCACAGCAGTCGCCGGAGTAGCAGGATTAGGGCCCAGGTCTTTCGAACACCAGTCATTCTTTCTCTTCTACCATATTGCCTCTCTTCCTTACCCACCCTGTTGGACGGATCCTTACCTAACTGCAAAATACATTTAGAATTTGATTGTAGTGTGACAAGGCGATCATTTGGATAGGACGTGGGGGTGGGATTGGGGGACTCCTGGGAGAGAGTCCCGGGAGTGGTTGTGCTTCATTCCTATATGTTTGCAGCTCATAGTATTGGTGGGGAGGCACCTCGCCAGGGAGCAACAGGATAGCACCCCCTTTCCTGTGCTGGTGGCAGCAGCTGCAGTGAAACTAAAGAATACCTAGTAAGTACTCAGGAAATAAACTTGGCTGACAAGCAATTTGGTAACAACTAACAGGAGCCTAAACAGGTTCTTATCATTTGATCTACTAGTTATATATGTAGAACTTACCTTAGAAAGTGCTCAAATGTAAACTACTATCTCTGATCTCGGAAGCTAAGCAGGGTCCAGTCTGGTTAGTACTTGGATGGGAAACCACCTAGGAGGACCAGGTGCTGTCGGTGTAAAAAATAAAAAAAATAAGGGATTATAAACTGACAAGGTCTTTGCAATCTGTGAGGTCAACCAAAGGTTGTTGCCTCACCTAAAAAAATAAAATAAAATAAAAAATAAACCAATATCTTTTTTTTTAAGTCATCATTGCAATATTATACAAGCAAAAACTTCCAAACAAATATCTAACAATAGGAAAAAGGTTAAATATAGCAGGATAGATGTATAGGATGACTTGCCACAGTGAAGTCAATAATCTCCTTATCGTAACTATTTCGAGCTGAGCCTTTTTGTTTTAAATAGAGATCTGTAAAGTTGCATTAAAAGACCAGAATAAAAGATGACGTCGGTGCCTGGGAGCACTGCAGACCAGTTCCTGGGGGAAATCTGAAGGTCTGGGGCCCACCTGCTCGGGCCTGCCTTCTCCCGTTTTACAGAGGCAGGTCGAAGGGCCTGGGAGGAAGAAGGTGCCCCAGAAAAGCTAGGACAGCAAACTGACCCTGCTACCTCTTATGTGAGCTGGGGGGGCCTTATAGCAAACACAGTTATGGAACCCACTGTCTAGGAACTCCTGTAGAGAAGAACAAGGTATAAATGAGTCCTAGGGTAAATTCCAGTCCCCAAACTCCTATTTTTTAAGTGTGGCTCCAGCTCCTTAGATCTCAGTCACTTTATCTATAAGATAGTGGGTTTAACATACCTGTCTATAAGGTGTCTAATGGTGTACACAACAGATTGCATTAAGGAAATCCCATACGTTCACCTCCACGAGTTCTGTACCCCCCCTCCCCACCTCTTGTGTTATCATAGTGTGGTAGAAAAAAAATCCTATTTCTAGTTTTCTCTTTGCCCCTAATAGAAGTGTGATGCTGGGATCCTTTCTCTCTTTAGTTTACGCACTACATGTCATAAATTATTTTGTAATAATATATCACTTGACATCACCTAGAGAGCTATTACAGATGATTTTTCTTATAACATGACAGATTCAGTTAACTGTATTAGTACCTACAGTGTGCTGAGCATTGTGCCCACTTTGTCCCCATAAATTACCTAATTTCACGGATACTGCAAAAATGGCTTTGATAGTTACTGGCCTGAGGGATGGCTGAAACACGGCTGAGCACAACCAATATTCTTCCTCCTACACTTGTTCGTTTCGTATAGTCCTTTGTCTGATATTGTGTCCCTTGTTGAAACAGATCAAAATCTGAACTCACGTGTCAGGTTATGTCAACTGATGCAGGACAGGGCAGATCCCTCTGAGTGGAGATTCCAGCCCTGCACCTAGAAAGAGCAGGTCTGAGTGCAGGAGAGAATTCAAGTGCAGGCCAGAGTTAGAGTCAAAAGGAAAGTTTATTAGGGAAGGGGTCAGAGCTGGTCTCCTCTCAAAGACAAGGAGTGAGAGAGCCAAGAGGGACAGAGAGACAGAGAGAAAAGACAGGGAGAAAAAAAAACAGACCGAAAGACAGACAGACAGGCAGACAGACAAAGGCAAAGACCCAAATGTTTGGAGAATTCAGCTTATATATCATTCTTATCTATGAATTACGGTTTAAAGACTCTTACATTTTTCCTTTGATGGTGTGAGTATGTAGCATGAAAGGCCTGCTAGCAATCCCTAGCCTTTGTTCCATAGGTTCCCCATTCACACCACAGGGAATGAATGGTAGGGTTTATTTTGTGTAGGGTATGACTTTCAGACTCTGCTTTCTCTTCAGGGAATGGGTAAATGGTTTGCTAATAATCCCAGCAGGAATCTTTCTTTGTCTTGAGGCTTCCTGAGGCCTGGCAGCAGCACAGGGGCTCCGAATACAGCCTGATTCGACCTCTACTTTCCACGCCTTCTCCTTCCATCCAATAGTCTTTTTAGCAGTTGTGTGACTTAAATACAGTCTGATTACAACTGGCATGAGGGTCTTAAGCTGATTTCTCTCAGTTCCCTTAGTAAACTTAGCCACAATAATTAGGAGTATTCACAAGTCTCAACCTGGAATTAAGCATGTGATTCATTTCTTGGATAAGGCAAGTTAACCACGAGGTAAAGGATTTATCCAGTTGGCCCCAGCTCAGGCCCGCAAATGCTTTGTTTACAATCTGCATGACCATTTGTGTACAGGGACATGAGAGGACAATATGACATCTGCATAGTGGCCATATACGCTTGCAAACCGGTATTTTTTTCTGGTTGAAACTATCAGTTCAACAAATTTACTGTTCCACCCAGAACCCCCCAACTACAGTATTCGGACTATATATCACGTAGAATAAAAACAGAATTCATAGTCCCTGCCCCAAGTTACAACTGAGTTAGGGAGGCAGTCAAAATACTTATGACACTGGCATAAGAATACTTACAAAGCAAAGAAACATGAATGCAAATTCATGTCATACAAACTGCTTAAATTGTTGCCTATCGGAAAGAGAAGTAATTTACCTCTAACCTACTGACCTATAATCAGTGATGTTTGCCTGTTCTCAGTGGACTTAGGTAAGCATGAGCCACATGATATTGGATTTTGTATTAACAGCGCCTGTTGAAATAACTGACAAAGAGCAGACACTCCACAAATATTGAATGAAACACTTAATGCTTTTAGGTAGATGGGGTCAATCGAGGAATCATCCTACAACTGGTACTTTTTTTTTTTACAAATAGACTTTTTTTCTGATTGTAAAAGTAACACATGCTCATTATATAAAATTCAGAACGTATTAAAGTATAAATTACCTTGCTCCACCCATCCAGAAATCATCACTATTATCATTTCCTTCGAGTCTTTTTCCAGCGTGATTATCTCCTCAGCCATTAAAATGTCATCACATTATGTTTAATGTCTGCGTGATCTTCTCTTGATGAGCAAATTGTTGCCACTATTTTTGCTATCGTAAATATTGCTTCAATGAACATTTTGTTTTAAAATGTTTTCCACAAGGATTTCTTTAGACTGTATCCCAAAACATGAAATTATTTGGAGCCGCTTTAAATTTCGAAATAAAGTTGCCAAACTGTTTTTCCAGAAGTTAATCATTCTCACTAGAAGTATAAGTTAGCTTCTACTCCACGGCACCTTCACTACAGGAATAATGGTTTAAGCAAAATGTATTTTTCTTTCGTGAGATTAAGCAACTGTACATGAAAATAAACTCAAGAATGTTAAACTATGAAATGTTTAACATTAACAGGCAGACTCTTCTGTTATTTAATACCCGTGGGTTCCTTCCATAATGGTAAATGGTAAATCTCTGAGTCCGTCCTCGATTTTTTTTTTTTCCAATGCAAAGTATTTCCTACCTATCCATATAGTTCACATCCTGGTGATTTTTAATCACTCTGTAATTCCTCACTGTGCTAACAGAGCCTAGTGAGCTTGATGATTTTTTATTGTCAGGACTTAGAGTCATTTCGTTTTTGCTATTAAATTTGCTATAAACATTTTACATAGTTCCCAGGCCCCCATATTCCCAAGAGTGTCCCTGGGCTATCTATCTGTCCTATCTCAGCTCGATCAAAGAGTACAGATCATTTTATAGCTCTTGTTACGCACTATTAAATTGCTGAGCAAGATCCTTTTTTTTTTTTTTTTTTAACAGAAAATTGACTGTACAAAGGGCAGCGACATGGATCATCTTTTCTGAGCGAGGTGCAGCGGCCTGGCATCTTAACTGGAAGTCAGGTTACCTGAGTTTTTGCATGAGAACTTGGGACGTGCCTTCCCCATTCTGAGCCTCAAGTTTCTTTCTTATCTATAAAATGAGGGGTTTTGATTAAATGGATTAAAGTCCTTTTTCTAGCCATACTTCTCCCAGTCTGTTCTGTATCAGCATGACTCCTAGTGGCTCAGACTCTAGCTCGGGGCATGGGATAAGCTCTGCTTCTTTTCCCTTGTCTGCAGTCCCAACCAAGTGTCCCCATACTAGTATAATCAGAGGAGACACAGCAGAGCCTAGGGGTTCAGAGCACAGGTAGTTTCCAATCAGCCCTGCCATTTACTAGCTGCCTGACAAAATACTTAACTTCTCAGTGGCTCGGTGTCCCCATCTGTAAGTGAGGTTTACAATAGTTCCTACTTCATAGGGTTGGGATGAGAAGTGAGTCAATTATTTGCAAAACACTTAGTTTCCTGGTTATGTAGTAAGTGTTTTATAAGGTATTGAATAAAGGTTAGCGTGCAAACTCTGGGTCTCTTCCTACTGCAGAAGTTCCTTAACTGGTGCACCCAGCCTCTGGGTGCTTTCTGGCTTCTTCTCCAAATCTCCGATTTAAAGGCCTCCTACAATTCCCAGGTGCCTCCAAGGTGGAGCGGATGCCCTAGCTTGAAGACCCAGGCCCTTCTCACAAGGCCTCCTAGAAGTCTGGGCCACTTCCTTTTAGTTAAGAATACCAGTTAATCTTAGAACAAAAAGAAAAACCAACAGAAAAGGCAAACAGGTTTACAAAAATCGAGGGGAATTTTTAACGTTATACTAAGCAAAGCAGTAACACTCCCTCCCTCACGCCCCCCGCCCCCTGCACACACACAACCATCGAATAAACCACAAGTACGCTGTTCACAATGTAATTTTCCAAGGGTTATCAGAATGTTATTTCAGGCCACATAAAGTAGCATGCCGAGGAAATGGCGAGTTTATCAGGTGCATTCCCGGAAGGTTAGCGTCCAGACATTGGCGAGGGCGTTCTTAGGCTAAAGATGATGCCCCTAGGTCAATCTCTATCCCGGGGACAGATTCAGCCCCGGGCAACCTCAAACGCAGGTACAGCTCCTTCCACGCCCATCACCACCACTCCTAACCCTGCCAGCCCCGCAGGCCTTTCTCGCTCCCGCCCCCCCGCTGCCGGTAGAGCCAACTCCTCCCCTAGAGCCCCAGGGCCGCCGCCCGCTTCAATACTGGCCCTGCACCCAGGAAACTCCACCATAACCTTTATCCCGTCCGCGGCGCCCCCTAGGAGCGAAAGACTCGCGTAGGGAGGGAAGTGGGATCCAGCTGCGACCCCGGAAAGGAAGCCAGGAGGGGGCGCGCATCCGTGCCTGCCACAGGCCGGCCACCGCCCGCTCGCGCCGGAAGGCGGGGGCGCGCTCCCCGCGCCACGCGGCTCGACCAATGGGAGCGCGCGCATCGGGGCCCGGTGGTCCCGGCCACCGGTGCTGAAAACCCCGAGCGCCGGCAGCAGGCTCCGGGCGCGCGCCACCAGACCTGCCCGGAGCACGCAAGGGCGGTGCGCGCCTGATCGCCCTTACCCAGCCGGCTCGAGGCGTCTCCGGGCCGCCATGGCCCCCGAGACCCCGGCCCAGGGGCCGACCCTGCGCTACTTCACCTGGGATGAGGTGGCGCAGCGCTCTGGGCGCGGCAAGGAGCGGTGGCTGGTGATAGAGCGGAAGGTGTACAACATCAGCGAGTTCACCCGCCGGCACCCTGGGGGCTCCCGGGTCATCAGCCACTATGCGGGGCAGGATGCTACGGTGAGCGCTGCCGGACGCGGGCACTGGAGGAGGCGGGGCTGGGGGGGCCGCGGCCGGGGGCTCGGGATCCGGGGCAGGAAGTTCGGCTTCCACGGCCGAACACCAGCTAATTCGGGGGAAAGCCGGAAAGCTCCGGAGCATACCTGTTGCCCAAGGGTTGGGTGCGCTGTGGACACGAGATGCAAGGGCAGGAGCTGTTGTGAAAACAGCAGTCTGGGGAGTGGAGATGGATGCCGGCGACGTGCACACACAAAGGGCCGTGCGGCCGGAGCGCGCGTTCCGTCTCTGGCCGCGAGTCTGCGGTCTCCAGGCGTGGGCAGGCCCGGAGCAGGGCTGGGGGGAAGAGAGCGAGGATGCAGGGTGCCGGGACAGCGGTGCTGCGGCCGGGGGAGCAGGGGCCAGTGGCAGGGAGAAGGTGTCGATCTGTGTTCTTGGCTGGGAGGGGAGCGCAGCCTCACCTGGACTTGTGAGCGGGAGCAGAATGAACCGCTCGTGGGGAAAGGGCTCAGGCCGGAAGCCACCCGGCGCCCGCTGCCTTGGGAACTCCCGCACAGGGTGAAGGCCGAAGGGTAGGGCAGGGGTCGCAGCGGCGGGAGGGGGCTAGCGGCTGCTGGTGCACAGGGGCGAAGGGGCGTGACTTGCTGACAATGGGGGTGGGGAGCCCTACAGCAACATACACTTGGCGAGGACCCTGGAATGGTCCTCGAGTGCTGTGGGGAGGTCACTCAACCACCGGCCAGCATGGTCTCCAGCTATTCGCCGCGGCGAAGTGCGGTTTTTACTCCCGGGCTGGTCGCAAGCCTCCTTACTCCCGCCCCAATGCGGGTTCAGCGCACGCTCCAGCCCGGGAGCGTGCTTTTGTTTATAGACCGCTGGCTCTCCGAGCTAAGGCACCTGGCACCTCCCTGCCGGGTTGGAGAGTCTGGGGTCACCCTTGGGGCCCAACGGTTGAAGCATTCGCTTCGCTAGGTTCCCCTCCCGTACGTTCTTCTCCCATTTCGGCGCCCAGCGGTGTGACCCTTTCCGCTGTCCCCACCCTCCGCTTTTGCCATCCCAGAGCGCGCCTCGGGCCACCAGGGTTCCCTTTATGTCGCGGCACAGCACAGGCACTTCAGGGTGAGGACACACCCTTCGTTCTGGCGCGGCAGGCCTGGGGGACAAGGCCAGAGCCTGCGCTTGTCACCCGGAGTGACCACCGGGGAGTCCAGACGGCGCGGAAGGCCAAGGCTTGGACCAGCGCATGCGCAGACAGGGGGGGCATAAACACCAGGGCTTCCTGCAGTGTGATTTAGGGCCCGGGCCCGCCGCCGCGGAGACTGCGATTGGTCCAGCTGTGTGGTGCCACTGGCCGCCGGCTCCGCCCCAGCTCCCGCCTCGCCTGCAGCTTCCCCAGAGGGCCTGGGGCGTCCTGACCTACGGACTTGAATCTCATCACCAGGGACCCCCATCTCGCATAACTAAAATCAGCGGCGCCAGGGCAGGGGGGCGGTCAGAGTACTAGGGGAAATAGGGAAGCCCACCCGGAAAAAGCAGCAGAGGAAAGGGGGCGAAATGCAGAAGTTTCCCAGTTTGGGTATGGGAAGCTTCCCTCATCACATTTTATGGAGAACGCTGGCTCAGAGAGGGGCTTGCTAAAAGTCCCACATCCGTTTTGGTTCTCAGCAATACTTGAATTCACGTGTAAACGCTGTGCCTAGCAACGTCCAGGGGAAAGGCCAGCCCTGGGAGGTTTCTCTGTGCCCATGCTCCGCCCCATACCCCCTCCCTCTGCTCCCCCCGCTCCCCCCCTCCCCGCGCTCTCTATTCATTGGTGTGTTGCTCTTGACGCTAGACCACAGATGCTCGGTGATCCTGAGCTCTGGACCCCTGGAAAATGTCTGAGAATCCTGAAAGACAGTGAACTGGGGTACAACCTCCTTGCTGGGTCAGGAGGATGGCCTTTGGTGGGAGCCCTCCGGGTGTCCACGGTGGCTGGGCTGGCTTCCTCACCCTTCTGCCTTCTCCCCACCCTTGCAGGATCCCTTTGTGGCATTCCACATCAACAAGGGCCTGGTGAGGAAGTACATGAATTCTCTCCTGATCGGAGAATTGTCTCCGGAGCAGCCCAGCTTTGAGCCCACCAAGAATGTGAGCCCCTGTTTGCTGTGATGGTTGAGGGGCAGGGGGTGGAAGGAAGCCCTACCTAGGAGCTCAGGTGACCACAGTCAGTAGTTCTTGGGAATCTTGAGATCCCTGTTTCTTCTGCATAGTCACTGGGTCAAAGCCCAAAGGAGTGGAGTTTTGGGACTCATGGTTCTCACAGGGTCACCACCACTACCATCATCATCACCAACATGAGACTATCTTGAGCCTGTACTCTGTGCCAAGCGTAAAGTAACCTCATGTAATCCTCACACATTTACAGATGAGAATACTGAGGCTCAGAGAGGTTGAACAACGTGGCCAAGGAGCCTCCTGCCAGTAAATGGCAGAGCAGGGACTTGAATCAGGTCTAACTTCCAAAGACCACGTGCTCTTAGGCATGGTCCCATTGCACTTCCTATCGTCATCGGTCCTCAGTGTTGTGTTTACCTAGGACTGCGGACTTCCCACAGCCACCTGGGTGGGACATCCTTAAGCCTAACCGGGCCCTCCTCACCAGCAGTGCTGGCTTGCAGCTGGGAAGAATAACGGTCCCACTCTCTCCACTTTCTCAGAAAGAGCTGACTGATGAGTTCCGGGAGCTGCGGGCCACGGTGGAACAGATGGGGCTCATGAAGGCCAACCACGTCTTCTTCCTGCTGTACCTACTGCACATCCTGCTGCTGGATGTTGCGGCCTGGCTCACTCTTTGGGTCTTTGGGACATCCTATGTGCCCTTCCTCCTTTGTGCAGTGCTGCTAAGCACGGTTCAGGTCAGAGCCCTTGGCTTGTCAGCATCCCCAGGGAAAGCTCTTTGTACCCTTCATGGGGCCCAGGCGCCCTTGCCCTCTGACTGGGGAAGAGCTGAGGACATGCAGGAGAGTCAGTACAGAAAGAAATACACATTCCATTGTCTGTGGCTTTCATCTGCTCAGTAGCCACTTGTGTACCTTCATCTCTCTCACTGCTTCTACATCTGCTTCTCCCGGGTTTCCTTCTTCCTGTGGAATTTGTCCTCTGAAACTTCACATTCGGGTTCTGCCACAGTCCGAGTGTGCCAAGGGCCAAGATTCTGGTTTCTCAGCAGAGCGTGGCTTCTTCCCTACAAGACAGCCCAACCTGCTGATAATGCTTGAGCCCTAATACTTGGCTCTCCAGACCCATTTGCCAAGCCTTCTACTTGCCTCTGAGCTTGTCATTCTCTGTCCTTTTCTGTAGTCTGGATGTTCAGTCCATCATAAGTCACAGATCTCCAGAGCTGGGGAGACTGAAGAACAGGGAAGGGATAGTGATTTGCCCCAATTTGTTGTGTGAAATAGTGGCAGAGTCAGAGTTCAGACCCAGGCTTCCTGACCCCCTTCCTGATGTGCTCAGTTAGGGAACTGTGGTCATCACAGGTGTAGGTCGATGAGGGAAAGGCTGGAGGGGTGGCTGGGGTCAGTGAGAGGGACACTAGGCTGGTGAGCTGCTCTTAGTGTTGACCTTTCTCCCCCAGGCCCAGGCCGGCTGGCTACAGCATGACTTCGGGCACCTGTCTGTCTTCAGCACCTCTACGTGGAACCACCTGCTGCATCATTTCGTGATTGGCCACCTGAAGGTCAGTGGGATGGCGAGGGGCTCTTTGAAACTGGTCAACGAAAGACTGCTTTGAGGGAAGGGGGACACTTGGCTTTCGTACTTATGTCTTGCTTTTCTGCAGGGGGCCCCTGCCAGTTGGTGGAACCACTTGCACTTCCAGCACCATGCCAAGCCCAACTGCTTCCGCAAAGACCCGGACATCAACATGCACCCCTTCTTCTTTGCCTTGGGGAAGATCCTCTCTGTGGAGGTGAGCAGAGGTATCCATGGGAAGGTCTTGGACAATGAAAATGTGCCCTCACAGAAGGCCTTGGGGGACATGCTCACAATGCTGCCAGTGTGGGGAAGACATGGGGGGCTGGCTGCCCCACCATTTGGAAGTGGTGGGGGCCAAGAGGCAGTAAACGGGCTCTCTAGGACACCTGAATTCCAAATGAGTTCAAGTTAGCAAAATAGTTCTTGTAGAAAGGTACTACATGTTGATAAGGACCCAATGGATAACCAGGAGATTACTATTAAAACCCTGCTCATCTTTCGAAGATGATGGATGGCCCTCCCGGGGTGCTTTTTTGATACTCCTACCCCAGGCAGTCATCCCCGCTGCTGCTCACTCTGTATTCTTATCTCTGACACTTTGGTGTCCTACTGTGTCACAGTCTTCCGCATCTTTGCTGCCCAGTGCCAGGAACATTCATTCGCCAAATAATTCTCCCACTCACCTGATCCCAGCCTCACTGCCGGGGTGGTTAGCACTGGGTCTGACTTGTCATCTGAGGTTGTGAGCAAAAATCGTGATGCGGCTGATACAGGAAGAATGCCCGAGGGTGACCCGGCGAGCTTTTAGTGAGCAAAATGCAAGAGAATGGCCAGCAGCGTTCTTTTGAAAAGTTCACGTACAGCCCCTTTTTCCAAGGCTCTAGGCCGCACTGAGCCTTTTGCCAGGTCCCCCTGATGACACATCTAGATGACCTTTCAGCCTGCCAAGACTTAAACTCTCATTAAATGTGTTTCAGTTCCAGGCATGAGTTCAAGGTGGCCTGGTGCTCCTCTCCTGACACCAAGAGCCCCTCCCTAGCTTGAAGCTTTCCTCACCTGTCCATAATGTTCTAATTTTCCCACCTCCTAAATGGGGACTTCACCTGGTTCCCTACACGTCCGGTCCTGTGTCTTGGTCAACAGTGTGTGATGACGAGCCAGCCATGGCCTCCTCCTGGCTCAGGTGGCTCCTCTGAGGGCAGTGTGGGTTATTTCTCAGGCAGAGCATGGAGTGCTTAGTACACTTCTGTTGTCACTGCAGAGGGTTAAAATACAAGGTTGGAGTCTGGAGTGGCTCCATTGTGTAGTGGTTATTACCATGTCTCCTTCATGCTCAGAAGGTCCTGGGTTTGCACCCCAGGTGGAGCCACGGACCATACTCATCCCCCCCACCCCCGCCCCCGGGGCTGTGAGCATGTGGGAGGAGACTCCACGCCTTCAGAGATCCTGTTCTTAAGGAGAAACATTCGTGGGTCAAAGGTGGAAGTGGGGGTGGGGACGGGAATTAAAGAGTGGGGGAAAAATAAGATAGTCTAAATGGAAGAGAGCCTTTTCACTCCACTGCCCTTATGGCTTCTTGGAGCTAGGGTTTTCAGGAAATTCCTGTCTGTAGACACTAAAAATAAAATGATCTGGGACCAAAATAGCCAAATAGCCTTTTCTAACCTAGTTAGGAGGTTGAAGATAGGCCGCCTGTTTGAATGTTTGTAAATGCCTGGGCTACAACTACTTGGTGCTTGGTTCACTCTCTCTCTCTGGGTACAGTTCGATCGGGCATTGATCCCTGTGCTGATTTAGTGGCATCCACCTCAGTGCCTCTGGAGAACAAGAGCTGCAGGGGATACTTGCCCCTAAATAGAACCCCTGGCTGCCAAGAGTCAAAGCACAGCGGGGCGGACACTAGGAGCGTAAGGGCACGTGATTGCCACGTAAGCAGGCAGCAGTGGACCAGGCTCCCTTCTACCATGGTTTCACAGTGGGAGGCCACAGCTCTGCCCCACCCCACAAGTAAGACAGGTGCTGCTCTCCTGGTTTCCCCCTCTCAGGTAATGTTGCTTGGGATGGGATGAATTTCATGCCACGTCAGCAAGCCCTGTTAATAACTGCCTCTAAAATGTACCCTGCATCCATCGACTTCAGCTCCACTGCTTCCCCACCCCAGATCTGGTCCGTCCTAGGTCTGGGTTATTGCTGGCTCTGTGGGATTATGCCTGCCCCCTACAGTGCGTTCTCCCCACTGCTAGCCACAGAGTCTTTTAAAGCTCGGTAGATCGCGCCACACCCACTGAAAGCCCTCCAGTGGCTTCCGGTCACCCTCAGAATAAAATCCACACTCCCTTCTATGGCCTTACCAGGGCTTTGTACGGTCCAACTTGGCCATCCCTAGTTTTCTGGCCTTCTCAACTATTCCCCCCCCACCCCCACCCCGTTGCTTACTGTCTCCAGTCACACTGACCACCTCTCTGTCCCTTGACTATCCCAAGCCTTTGCAGTGGCTGTACCCTTGGCTTTAAATGCTGTCCCCTGAATCTTCACATTGCTGGCTCCTTCTCCTCATTCATTCCTCAGGTCAAATGTCATGGAGGCCGTGTCTGACCACCCCAGCTAAAACACTGCCTGCCCACTTTGTGTCCTGTTGTCTTGTTTTTAGTCTATAGCTCTGTCTATAGATTTATCACCAGCTTCTCCTCAGATTATAAATTCCATGAGGGTAGGAACCTCTATATCCTCAGCACCTAGAACAGTAACCTGGCACATAGTAGGTGCCCAATACTGGTCGAATGAATCAATCAAGATAGAAAGAATGCTTCATTTAGCAGAAGTACAGAATTAGCTTTTCAATAAATGAGCTGTCAAAACAGTGGGTAGAAGCGTGAAAGAAGAATGAGCAGGCATTTTGCTCTGGGTGCTTTCTCCTGAGCCCTGTGGTCCTCTGGTCGCCAGAACTAATTGGAGCAAGAAGAAGCAGAAGGAGTCATCAAGTGAGAAAGCAGAGTTTGCTGTCCTGTGTCTGTGCATCCACGCTAGGGGTTCCAGACCGATCTGACCTGGAAGTCTCAGCCTGTCTTCAGTAGCTAGACTTACAAATAACCACCACCCACTGGGGAAAACCTTGTCAGAATCTCCAGACTGCCAAGGTGGTCTTGATGTCCTGTCCTCAAGGGGTTTTATAAAGCTCCTATCGGCGTCCAGAGTCTGGAAGGTGTGGATGGGGGTCTATCAGGGCTGGATGTGGAGGCAACGCCGACCTATATAGGAGTAGAAATGGCTGTCCATGGAGATGCTGGTGTTCAAAAAGGACCAGATGAGAGAAAGGAAGGGGAGAGGGTGGAAGGGCCTGGAGACCTTACGACAAAAGTACAAAGGTGTCTTCAGATAAACGGGAGTCCCGAGGACATGAAGGCACTGTTGTATACGTGCCTTGTGTGGGCATGGGTCATTGAGCTGCATGCCATGGTGTGGCACGCTTAGCAGATGAACCCCGGGGCTTGATGTGCCAAGTGCTGGAGGTAGGGCTGGGCCTGCAGAGCCTTCCAATAACAACAAGCTGGCAGCGCCTGGAAGTAGACGAAACTTCCTGAGCAGGGAACAGCCAAGGTCAGAGGGTGAGGGGAGTGGTCAACTAGGAGTCTGGGGGTGCTGATTTGTGTTTGTTTTTCTTCACAGCTTGGGAAACAGAAGAAAAAGTACATGCCATACAACCACCAGCACAAATACTTCTTCTTGAGTGAGTGTCTCCTTCCAACACGGGGACCCCCTTGGGAGGGATGTGAGGAGGAGATGACTCTCCAGGGGATTCTGGTGTTTTAGGTAAAGGCTAGAGGAGCTACTTCACCCCAACAGGTTACTCCCTGCGTGGGAGCAGCCGGCCATCTCAACTCAGCAAAGCCAACAGTTAGGCCGATGTTTGGTCAAAGGTTGTTCTCATTGCAAAGCCAACGGTTAGGCTGATGTTTGGTCAAAGGTGGTTTTGTGTGTTGGGGCAATTTGCTTCCTCCAGCCCCACCCTGTCTTCCACAGAGTGGTTGGGTGGGGCCGTCCTGACTAAGCCTGAAGCCACACCTTGAACCCTGTCATACACATTCCTGGGTCAAGGTGACTTGGTGGGGTGCAGTCCAACCCCCAAAGAAACAAAGGCAGATGTAGCTATGGGGGGGATGAGACCCAAAGAGGGAGTGGAGGAGCTGTTGGGGAAAGAGGGAGACATTTCTGCAGTTGTCTTAAGCTCTTTCTGAAGAGTGTTCCCTGGTTTAAAAATCTGCTTCATCATGGTCAGTTTTAAAACTCCTTTAAAAATGTAAAATTTCAAAGGAAGGGAGGGGGTGATTCCAGTGATCCCATTTTAATGCAAAGGAATTTATTTGAACTGTGTATTAACCAACCACCCCTCCTGGGGACAGGGTGGTGGGGTAGAGGCTGGAGCAGAAATGTCAGGAGAAAGAATGTAAGAATGCAGGGTATCCCAGGACAGAGGGGCGAGGCTCAGCACTGTAATGTGGGGGGTTCCAGGGGAGCATCAGGGGCCTGCAGAGAAGGGATACGGAAAAGGAAATGGTTCAGCACGTGGGACTGGACCCACTTCTTCAGTTCTCAGTGTTCAGAGAAGCCCTGTGCCCCTCCCCACAGCCGACCTCCGGGCTTGGGGGCCACAAGCCTGTTTTCCTAGTCCAGGGAAGTAAGCTTTCAGTCCGTGGAGGATCGGCAGGGCCCCTGTCTCCTGACACACCTGTCCCTTCCCCTGCATGGAACATATGGAAGATGACTGTCAGGACAGGTGTAAGGTCGGTCCAAAGTCCCAGGAAAGGACAGGGCTGTTGCCAGGCAACTCCTGGAGTATCAATTAGCAGTGGGAGCCAAGCAAGTTCCATGCAGGGGGCTTGACCTCCCCCAGCTGCCCTCTTCCACTGGAAAAAAAGGCCACTCCCACCCCCCACCCTCCTGGCGTGGTCTCAGGAGGTTTTATCCTCTTCAGACTTGCATTCATGCTCACCTTCAGTGCCTGCCAGTTCCCATGGATGGAGGTGTGCCAAGGCAGCTAGGGGGCAACAGGAGACAGCAGAGATGCCAGAGGCTGTCCCTCCAGCACCAGCCTCTCTGGTGACCCTCATGCTGCTCACACCTCCCCCCTGTCTCCATTTCCTCCCCAGTTGGGCCCCCAGCCTTGCTGCCTCTCTACTTCCAGTGGTATATTTTCTATTTTGTTATCCAGCGGAAGAAGTGGGTGGTGAGTATCCGTGGCCCAGGAGTCCTGCATCCTTTGTCTCCAGGACCTTGAGTGGAGGGGAAAGGGGTTCTCCAGGGGAAACCCCACTGAGATGCACTCCAGGCCTAATAGAACCAGGTGTGGACCTTCCTTATCTCCAGGAGGCACGATCTGAGCTCATCAGACCACTGGACTCCCAATGCCTACTTCATTCAGCAGTTATCTCCTGTGGTTCTTGTGTGGGAATAAAGCCAGGGGCGGGCTGGGGGGGGTGGGGAAAATGAGTGAGAGATGGCACCGACTCTCAGGAAACTTCTGGTGAAGCAGGATGCGGTTGACACCAGAGAAAAGAGGTACAGGCAGAAGGTTCTGGGATTCCAAAAGGGGCCTGACTGCAACTAGCTGGATAAGAGGCATCAGGAAAGTCTTTGTGAAGTTGCTTTCCTAGCTGACCTTGGTGGACAGGCAGCGGTGGGGTGGAGGGAGAATGGACTCTGAACAGAAAAGCTGGGTAGTGAGGGGTGGGTTTGTCCCTTGGACCTTTTGTGGAGGACTCAAGTGTCAGGAGGAGTACGATGCAGAAGACTGGAGATTTAGTCAGGACATTGGCACGGACTGAGCTGTGGTGCTGGAAGATTGATTTGGTGGCGTGATGAAGGGATGAGGATTTAGATGGGTTGGGAGGAGCTAGAGGCAAGGAGACCCTGTAGGTCCTGGCACCTGTGAAGGAAACAGGCAAGGAGGGCTGGGGGTGCCACCGGGATCAGCAGGAAGGAGCAGTGGCACTAGATACTGCAGGGCCGGGCAACTGAGAGGAGACAATCCAGCCTGGGTACCCAAGAGAATGGCCACACCTGATGCAAAGAAACAGGTGAAATGAGAGGGGATGCTTTGCGCCAGTCATAATGCTGCCTGCTTCTCCCTGCAGGACCTGGCCTGGATGACCACCTTCTACATCCGCCTCTTCCTCACTTACGTGCCGTTGCTGGGGGTGAAAGGCCTCCTGGGTCTCTTCTTCATAGTCAGGTAGTGTTTGCTGGGAGGAGCAGGGATTGGTGAAGAAAAGCAGATGTTTGGGAGTGACCCGTCTGGTGTGGGGACTACGTGGGACTTCGGGTAGTGGAGGGTATGACAGGTGTTGGCTCGGGAAGGTGGCCCGGCTGGATGGAGCCAGGGGTCTGAGGGAGAGTGAGAACTCCAGACTCTGCTTGTACTGTTCCCATCCGTGTGCCTTATCCACCAGGTTCCTGGAAAGCAACTGGTTTGTGTGGGTGACACAGATGAACCATATCCCCATGCACATCGATCACGACCGGAACGTGGACTGGGTCTCCACCCAGGTAAGGGACAGTCACTTGGAAGACCTGGGCATAACACAACTAAGAAGAGGGGTGGGTAGGCAGAGATGCAGGGCACGGGATGGGGGCAGTAACCATGACAAAAGTCCCCGATAGCACTGCCTTATTGGCTTGAAGCGTCTCTCTTGTCACCGAGTGGAGAAGGGAGTGACCAGGGACAGGCCCATGGCCCCTCCTTTCAGACAGCTGTACCTGGACAGGGCTGGACCAGCCTTTCCAGCCGGCATCCGGGGCCATGCTCTCCCCGACCTTTTCCTCCAGCTCCAGGCAACGTGCAACGTCCACAAGTCCGCCTTCAATGACTGGTTCAGTGGGCACCTCAACTTCCAGATCGAGCACCAGTGAGTCGCGGGGAGCTGGGAAGCCGGGTCTCAGGGAGGGTCCACGTGTGGGGAGTGGGGAAAGCAGAGGAGTAGAAGCCACTGACTGTCCCGTTCTCCCTGAAGCCTGTTCCCCACGATGCCGCGACACAATTACCACAAAGTGGCTCCCCTGGTGCAGTCCCTGTGTGCCAAGCACGGCATAGAGTACCAGTCCAAGCCCCTGTTCTCGGCCTTTGCTGACATTGTGCAGTGAGTATCTGGGCCTGGGAAGATGGCTGGGAGGGCAGGGAGAGGGCAGGGCAACGGGATGGTGAAGGGCGGGGTGGGAGCAGTTGTCTGCTATGGAGGTCGCCAAGGCAAAAGTGGGGCACTCTCTCGGTCTGGTGGCGAGGTCGGTCCTTTGCTCTTGGTGCCATGGCCCAAGCTCTTTCTCAGGCAGAGGGGAGGAAAGCATTCACGTGGAAGGGTCGTGGACACGGGCCACACACCTCTGTAAGCACCACCACATCCCTCGTGGGTGGTCTGGCTTTTGGGCTCGGCTCCGCTCTGCCCCCCTCACTGCCTGCTTCCATCTTGTCCCCACAGCTCACTGAAGGAGTCCGGGCAGCTCTGGCTAGATGCCTATCTCCACCAATAACAACAGCCGCCCCCCCACGCCCCCACACGGAAGAGGAGCCTCTACAGCTGAAGCAGAGGGGAGCGTGAGGGATGACGCCACTACACTTCTATATGCAGAAGGAGAGGGTTCGAGGAGATAGAGGCTCTGGCTCAAACTCCTCCCCTTTACCTTCTAGGCAGATCTGTGGGAACATGCAAGCCCTTTCCTCCCTCCCCCCACCCCCAAGAAGGGATGGTGCTGTTGGGGCGGGGATGTGACTTTTGTTGTTTCCTTTTTCTAGTGTGTCAGATGCAGATCAGTGAACAAGGAGGGAATCAGGAAGGTGTTAGAATAGGGAGGACCTCCTAAGCCCGGAAATCAGGAAGATTTACCACTAAAATCCCACCCAGGAAAGGGGTGAGCTCATCTCACCAGTCCACTTCAGTGCCTTCTCTGCCCTCGCCTGCAAGCCTGAGGTTCCCAGGCCGGAGGGAGACGGAGCAGCTGAACCTTGTGAGCAAAATGTAGAAAGGAAGCATTAGCACTGAGAGTTCCGAGGCCTGGCAGAACACAGGGCCTGGGACCTCAGCTCACTCTGGGCTGGGTGTGACTTACGTCTGCTTCAGGCTCCCGGAGAAGCACTCTCTCTGTTTTTAGAAGCAGGCAGGGCAAAGGCCAGGACGTGGTATTGGAGACATCTGACCCTGAAGGATGCTGCCCCTACTGATTTTGGTCTTATGTGCCATCCAGGGTACCAAGGCCCTAGGTCTTGCCAAAATGGCTAGCGGAGAGACTTGCTGGCCATTAAAAATCTTTTCAGCTTTTGATTCACCTCTTCTAACCAGCACTCAAGGAACAAAACACTCCTAGGACAGGGCGTCCACTTCTTGCTCCATGTACCAGTGAGCAGATGGGACAACTTAATCTTATTCTCCTAAGAAACCAATGGGGCTCCTAATGGTTTCTCTTTGCTTCTCTACCTATAAGTCCAAGTTCCATACAATGGCAGTGAGCACAAGCGACTGAGCTAGGAGATGCTGAATTACCTACCAGTCATGAGGAAAACACAGGTTTCAGTCATGAAGAATCTAAAAGCTGTAAGAAATTTTCTATAACCTAAATCGTTCCAGCAGTACTTTTGAGCAGGAGCAGTGGGGTTAAGTGTCATCGCTTCATAGTTCTAAATCAGAAATAGGAAGATAAAAACAAGTTTGTGATCATCGGTGCTGTCATTAGGCATCTTAATTAACTGTCAACGTTGTGTAAGTGTCTTTCTCTGCTGGACACCAGATAGGAATTTAGAATAATCTCTTGAGCATATCAGTCTCATACTGAAATGCAATTTTTTTAATCTTGTGGTTTTTAAAAGATGAAAACAGTTGAACCCATCTCTAGAGAGCAGACATAGGAATGTCATGTGTCCCTCCCCAGGTCTCACCTTAACTCCAGGGCTTGTCACCAGCGTTCACACTCTCTTCCCTTCCCACACCCACGGCCTTTCAGTACAGGTGAGGGGACTGCTCGCCTGATCAACAGCATCTACTCTTAAGTATATGGAGCATGTGGGACACCAGGAGGAGGGAACCTCAAACTAGAAGGACAAAGCCCAGCCCTGGGAGAGTTTACCATTCTCTTAAAACTAAATGCAATCAAAAGGAAATGAAGCATGTTGGGATGAGATTAGAGGCGCCATATATAGGAAGGCTGTCTGATTTCTTAGAGATTTGTGAGAACAAAGATTTAAAAAACAAACATGGGAGAGAGCAGGTTGCACAAGAGTTCAGATCTTTTCCACGTGGGCAGAATCTGGTTTAAAACAGCCCGGGTAGGAAACTGAGCGGCAGAACTGAAGAGTCCTATTTTCACTGGCTTCCTCACTCCGTAGGTGCTGACCTTCCCCATCCCTGTTCCCTGCTACCTGAGGTTTGGGTGTGGTGTCACCAGCCTATTGGGCCATCTGGCTTTTGGCCTCAGGCAGCCTGATCTGAACAAACCAAGTAGAGCTTATTGAGCCAAGTCCAGACCCTCAAAGCACCTCAACCACTGTGGCCTTCTCTCCTTAACCCAGACCAGTGTGGCCTCATGGCCAAAAAGGGACATACCAGTGACAAAAGGTCCAGACAGTTACAGTGGAAACAAGAGTGATCTCAAATCCAATGACAGATGAGAAAACAGGCTTAGATAGGACAAGTCACCTCCAGTCACAGATTGTGGCAGAACTAACGTTTGAACTCCTAAAAACTCTAATTGTTATTTTCATCTTTCAACCACTAACTTGTCTGGAGCCAGTTTCTTAATTAGGCCCATTATCAATATCCTTTTTGTATGTGCCAATTTTGTTACCACATCCCAGTGAAGTAAATCTGAAAATAAAATGAATTTTGACCAAATGAAGGCTACTGTAATCCACAGCGCTCTTCTGCATACGTCAATAGGACCACCTGTGCCTCTCCTATAAGTTACTATCCACCTCTGTGGCTCTTTCTGAATGGGTCCCTGCACAGCCTCCCCTTTGCATAAGCCCCTTGGACAGAAAAAGGAACATCAGGACTTCTAGAAAACACTAAAGCACAGGCGGATTATGGCAAGGAAAAGAAAAGCCAACCCCTTCTGAGGACACATGCATGTTCAAATGCTAAATTACCCAGATAACACAGGCAGGTTTTATGTGCACTGCTGCTTCTTATTGTGAGGCAATGTCCTCACCCTTTTAAACTTTAGTCTCAGTATGGATAGTCTCCTTTTTGCCTAAATCTTTCTTTGCGTGCTGGACATCAAGCAATACCTTTTTAACCTAACTAGAACAGCAACCTGAGCAAGAATATGCTAAATAAAAATTTGCAGAATCGATTTTCCCTGCAGTGTGCAATAAACATCTAGCAAAGACTAGGCAAGTCAACTTTAAAAAGCAAGAGGAAAACCACCACATGCTTGTTTAGCACAGGGTACAGGCCTTAACTAGAGCTATGGTGATGAGGTGATAGCCCCCTGAGGTCTTACCCACTCGGACCCATCGGCATTACTTCAGGCTTAGAATCAAATTACTTGAATCAGAAAATGGAGCTTCCATAGGTGTGTGGCTCCGCTCACTCGGGGGAAAACTGGTTTTATCAAATGCTGGAGACAGCGGTGAACAAGAGATCCCTGCCCTCAACATAGAGCTTTGTCGACACAAGTGGTTTTCAGAGCCCCCTAGATATGAGGGCTATGCTGGAAAGACTATCCCATTCAAGCTTCCACTGAGAACTCTTATAAATCTCGAGATCCCACGAGATTTTACTTAAAAGATAGGCTGCTCCATTAACAATTTTGAAAACCACTAATCTTTAGTCTTCCACCTGCTTAATCTGTCAAAACACCAACTTAAATTTCAGACCTCTTACATAAGTGTCCTTGTTAACTTCAAAGACAGTGATAGGAATGCTAAAAAGTTAAGAAACTCAAACAGGACAGCTCCCTACTAAGTTTTATCAGGATCATAAAACTTTCAAAACACAAAAACACCATCTCTACAAGAAACGGCAATCTGAATTTGACATCACAGAAGGAATAAGGAGGTGATTTTTGTGTGGCAGCTTTCACAATTTATAAACTGGTGATGTAAATGTTTGGATACTACCTAGTAGTTGATTTGAATTGTGAAGCTTCCTCAAAGGAGTTCCTTGAGAAAGGAGATAACTTGCACAGGTGGAAAACTAGAAACCTACTCAATTTATTAAAACTCATTTCCTAGCAAGATGAACTTGGTATCCTCCAAATGGCTGAAGTACCACTCAAGCAGCTTTGGCTGGTCTATGAGGAATGGTGCCATCTTGTGGCCACTCCTCAAACCATCTGTTAATAGGGTACAATTGCAGCATGCTATCTTGGGAGGAAGAGAACAGGACATTCTGCCTGAAGCCCGGGACATCAGAGATGTTTTCAAAGAACATAAAATTCTGGTTACTTTTATAATTTTATTGACTCTTTTCTCATAACTTTAAAACAAAAACAGCTCATAACAACAGCATCTTATCCCAAAGTCTCAACTCAAGTTGATTGCCTCAGAAAGGCCATGAGAACTTCACCACCTTATGCCTCTAAATAATGACTAAAGACTCAAGTTACAAAGCAAGTTCAAGTTTCTGCCCACCCCAGACACACAGCCAGCACACAAATGCTTGTCGCCAACTCCAGCTCTCTGCCTGTCTTATTTCTTAGTAGCTCTTCCTATTTGCTAAGACCGGGTCTTCCTGCCGGCTGTCCATGGCGGGTCAAGGTGGAACCAGAGAAGCGTGGTCTGGTTCCACCATCACTGGCCACCGGCTGGCCAGCCAGGAAATCACTTCTGGAATGTCTTTTGTCTCCACCATTTTCTCTCCCTCTCCCTTCTTCAAAACCTGTTGCTATCACTTTGACGTAACAATGAATTCAGTGTCCATTCAAGTGAAAGGTGGTTTGAGGCTGACATACTTTCCTGAGCTAAAAAAGAAGAAAACAAAGTACCTCTGCGGCTTTTTTTTCCTGCCATAAGATCAAGTAAAAAAAGGGAACTGCACTACTGAGAAGGCGCACGCCACAGAAGCAACGCAGTCCCCTCCCTGCCCCAGGGGAGGTTTCTCCAGTGCCAGCCTTCAAGGGGACGGGGCAGATACTCTGGGCACGGAGGTATACTGAAGGGGAACTCATTTATTTTCCCCTCTTAAACTTCCCTGCCGCCGCCCTAGTCTTTGCCTTCTTCTTCGCGGATCCCTTGGGTTCGGGATCCTTGCGCTTAGCCGACGAGAGCGAGCCGGTCACCTTGAAGAAATCATCCAGGCGGCCCTGCGTGCTGCCCTGGCGGCTCTTGATCAGCCGCCGGACCCCACTGCGGATCCGCTCCTCGGAGAACTGCTTCTCGCCACACATGAACCTGACGAGCTCTTCTTCGTTTGGCTCACTCCACTTCAGCTCCACGGACTCCGGGTCCAGCACTTCAGGCTCTAAGAAGAGCTGCTGGGCCTCTTTGTGGAGCCAGTTTTCCGGCACGGAGTACTTGCTGGGGTCAAGTCGACGCACGATCTCCTCGATGCTCTTGTGCTTCTGGATGAGGTCCACAGCCCGCTTGGGCCCAATGCCCCGAATGCTCTCACAGTAGTCGCTACCCAGCAGGATGCACAGGTCCACGAACTGCTCCTGGTTCAGGCCCAGCTCCTGAAGAATCCGGCTCAGGTGGAATTCCTGGATGGGTAGCTTCTTGGCCTCGCTGACGGTCAGGTGCCGCATGAGCACAGGGCTGCCGAAGGTCAGGCAATCCATATCCTCCGTGGCCGCAGCATAGACTTTGCCAGCCTTCACCAGGGCTGCACAGCTGGCCTCTGCCTCACTGGGCGCATCGAGGTACGGGATGCCCATGAGGCTCAGTAGATGCTTGCACTCATCATTGTGTTGCTTGGTGACCTTCACCAGTCGCTTAGTAAACTTCTCCACGTCCTCCTCAGTCCCAACATCCTGAGCCTGCTGTAGCTGCTTCTCGGCCTCAGCCCGCCGCTCGGTGCGCTTGGCCAGCTCACCTGATTTGAGCTGCGGCGGCTTGCCATCGAAGACATACACGGGCCTGATGCCGTTCTCCATCATGCGGATGGTGCGGTAGAACATGCCCATCAGGTGGCTGGTGGTCTCACCCTCATCATTCTGCAGCACATCTCCACCCTGGCGAACGGCAATCAGGAACTGATAAATGCTCATGGAGGCATCAATGGCCACCTTGCGGCCGAAGTAGCTCTTGATGTCATTCTCTCGGATGGCACTGGGGGCCACATCAGCAATCAGTTTGGCCAGGCCTTGAATACCCATGGCAACACGGAAGAGGAACAGCTAAAAAAAAAAAAGGGCAAATAAAACAAGAAGAAACTTAAGGGTGCAAAAAAAGCAAGGGTTATAATTGGTGCTATCTCACCAACTTATGCCTTCAGGTAAACAAATTTAGTGCACCAAAAAAGACACCAAGTCAGCCCTGCAGAAGATGAAAAAATGAACAAGACAATGTTCTCACTGTCAAGAAACTTACAGTCTAGCAAAGAAATTCACTCAGTTAATACTAAGGCTTTCCAAGTATCAGGAACTAAACTGGGTGCTAAGCAGAATTAGACATTACTGATGTCATTGACAGACTTAAAATTTTGTGGATAAGGCAGCAATAGGGCTGACAGGCAATAAGGGCTACAACAGATGTCTGCATCAAGGATCACACAAATCCAGAGTGCCTGGCCCAACCTGAGGAGTCCAGAGATCATAAAGGCAGAACTGAGTCCTGGAAGGCAGGCAAACATTGGTTAGACTATGAAGGTGAGATGAGACAAATACAAAAGCAACCATAATACACCCGCTGAATGTGTCAAGCGTGAAACAAACATTTAAGTATCCATCTTCTTGCCTATTCCTGAACAACACATTTATTCCTCCTTTATACCAATCATCGAACATCCCCAACTCACTCCTCCGCTCCCTCCGTTTAGCAGCTGTGATGATTAGTTTTACGTGTTAACTTGTCTAGGCTATCACATTCAATTTTTTATCAAACACCAATCCCAGGTGTTGCCATGGCCATATTTTGTAGATCTGGCTAACATCTATGATCAGTTTACTTTAAGTATAAGAGGTAGCTCTCCAAATGGTGGTGGTGGGTGGGGGGGGCTCATCCAAATTACATGAACTATCTTGAGAGCAAAAACTGAGGTTTCACGAAGAAATTCTGCCTCAAGGTTGCATCAATTCCTGCCTGCGTCTCCGGCCTGCTGACTGTTCTAAAATTTTCAAACATGCCAATCCTTACAATTCTTTAAAATTCTTTAAAATTTGTTGATCAATGTCACCCCAAATTTTATTAATAATAATTTAAAATCTCTTTAATGTGGCTTTCTCACACACCGCACTAATCTCCCTCAGTGTCCCCACAGCACTTGAGAGTTTCCACTTGTACCATGATGTTGCTAAGAGTCTTAAGCCTTTTCCTTTGCATTTTCCCTCCACCACCAGGTCTGAGATGTGGACCCCGTGGCTCCTACCCACCCCAGGTCCTGATCTAGTCGCTCAGCCCAGTGCTGCATTTCTATGATTCAGGCCCCTTAATGAATATTTCCTAGAAAAGTATTGTCCAAAATTCAGTCAGGCCTAAACCGTCCTCACAATTCTTTGCTATTTCCAATTAAAGCCTGTACTTTCATTCACTTCATATCTTCCTTAAATGGATACCATTGTTTAAAAAACTAAGATAAGTTGAAAGAGAGAACTCATCTTAAGTGATATGTTATCCGTTACATTTTAATATAATGCATAATTATTAAAAAAGATTTGTCTGGGTGAAACGTAAAGTCATCATGTACCCACTGATGGTATGTGTCAACACTTTAAGAAATATCATACTATACCTTCCAGTTGTTCCCACCTTTCCTTTACAGGGTTCTTTTTCTAAATAAAGTATAAACAGCCCTGTGACATTCCTTCTTCCAAGAAAGTCCAAACACCTCTGCATGACATCAAGATCTTCTATGCTCTGGTTCTCAACCTATCTTTATAGTTTGGGACCCAATGGAAAGGTTAGGATAAGGCCTGCCTTTTCTCACTTGCTCAACTGTGCCCTCTACCTGCCACCCTCGACCCCCTTCTTCAAGGCCTCATTTTAGTTCCCCTGTGAATGGCTGTGGCCTTGAATATGGGCGCCAGCATTTACCTACCATCTGTGCAGCATCAGTAAGTCACTTAGTGTGACAATACTAAGCCATTTAAGTTTGGTTTTCTCATCTATAAAATAAGATTAATGCCATGCCTGTCTTGCAGAATTACTGCAAGGGTAAACTGAGATAACAGGTGAAAAACTACCGACATGCTCTCCTTGTCCCTTCTCTCCCTCTCCCTCCAGACCCCACAAATGATCTGGCTCATGCGTTATGCTGGCTCCTTTGCTGGAACGTGTACTGAGAAGGCGATGCCTTGTTACCCGGATATCCTGCCTCAGCATCCAACAGACGGCTCTAAACGAATGAAGTTTAAAACTGTCATCCAGGATCTTAGTCAAAATACACAAGTTATCATCCTTTCTACAAATGAATACAGAGGCTCGGAGGTTACGCGACCGGCGCAAGAACCACAATGGGAAAGTGGCGGGACGGCCGGCGCTCGCGCCTCCGCCCTGAGCGGCAGCCGGCCCACCATAACACCGAGCGCAAATCGAACGCCGCCGCTCTTGGGAGAAGCGTCCCATGGCATCTCACCTGGCCTAGGGGCACGAGGCCTCGACAGCTAGCGCTTGGTCAGGTGTCGACCAGGACAGTCCTTACCCCGCTACCGCTTCAGCTCAGCCGCAGGTCACCTCTCGCTCCGCTGCCTTCCAAAGCCCGCGCTCCTGTCACGTGACGCGCCGCTGCGCACAACCTCCCGGGAAGTGTAGTGCAAGCCCCGGCCCACTTGGCCAGCTTCTTTCACAACAAAGAGTCAGACCAAGGTTGAACGAACTCGCTCAGCGACCCTACCCTACCCTTCTCCACTGCTTCCCCTACTCCACCCCAAATCCCAGCAGGCTCCAGCCCCAGCTACACCTGCCGTTCCTCGCCAAAAATATCACAGGACTACAAATCCCACAATGCCATTTGCTCAGGCGCACTTCCTTTTCCGTCCGGACAGCGCGCCTGCTGTGCTGACGCGTTATTCCGGTGGCGGAGCGGCGGATTACCTAGCGCCGGGCAAAATGGTGAGCGAGATGAGGGGAGTTCGGAACAGGGTTGTGAGGATCCCCTAGGGGCCCGTCCCTACACCCAGTTTCTCTCGCAGAGGCCTCAGTCGCCCGAGATCCAGAGAGCCGAAGGCTTCTATATCCTCCGGCTTGGGCTGACGGGCGGTGAAGGGAAGCCCTTTGCCAGGGACTCCCCAGGCTGAGGTTTTGACTTCTTGAGTTTTAAGGGTGAGGGGCGTGAGGCGCATTTTTCATTTCTTCTAGCTTTTGCCACTTTTACCTATGATCAAGTTTTTCTCTCTATTTGGAAAGTTCCTCCACCTGCCGAACTCTTACTCATTCTTCAAGGTAAATGTCTCCTTCCTGGTGAAGCATTTCCAGTGCCCTCAGGCGTTTAGCCTCACTCTCCTGGAAGCTCCCACAACCTCTGTAATGACCTCTTGCCACGCGTCCTGGTCTTCTTTGTTATCTGCCACGCCTCCTGGTGACCACCGTCTGACGTGCCTCTATCCCTGTGATGATGTCTATTCATCTTTGTATTCCCAATGCCAAACCCAGGGCCTGCAACTGAAGGCTCAATAAATGGCAGCGATTGTCTTTGTCATTTTTAGGGGGGCATAAATGTTTATTGGATTGAATTCCAGTGTCTCTTAGAACAATGGAGTCACTTTACTTCTCTAGAGTTGTTATGTTCTGGATTTTAGAAACGTTGGCTGGTGGGTGACAATGGAAGTTAACATTCGTACAGAATTGTATGTTTACAGCCCTCATTCACAGGCATTATCTCATAATCTTCCCTAAACTTTGAGAAGGAAACAAACACCAATTGAGCAATTACTCTATGTCAGGCAGTAGCCAGATGCTTTGTCGTTCATTGTCTTTCTTAAATCGTACATTAACCCTATGAGATCAGGACTGTAGCTACTTGACTGAGACTCATATTATTCAGTAAAACCAGAATTTTAACTGATGTCTTGCCTGTAGACCCTGAGATTTCATAATAAAATACAGAATTAGAATTTGAGATCTGGGTACTGGTTCTGTATCTACTGACATGGGAACATAAAGCTCCTAAAATCATCGACTTTTCCTTATATGTGGTTTTTCACAGGCAGAGAGTCCATGACTTTAATCACATTTTTTCCATACTAGTTAGTGGCCTCAAAATATTAAAGGACTATTGATCTGTAGCTAATCAGTCACCTTCTGTGTCTCAGCCTCTGACTCACAGCCACCCTTCTTGTCTCATACTGATAAGTCAAAGTGCCACCTTAGTTTAAGATGTAATTGTTGTCATTTCCCAACTGAATCACTTGATATTGGTTCTGAAGGGTTTCCATGTTTCCCAGGCTGCAGGAGGCCTGTAGCAGTCACAGCAGCACGAGGCTCCTTGATGGCCCCATAGACCCCCAGGTTGAAGTCATGGCATTCTTTCACCGCTCTGATCTCCTGCCCGCCCCTAGGAGCTCGAGGCCATGAGCAGATATACCAGCCCAGTGAACCCGGCTGTCTTTCCCCATCTGACCGTGGTGCTGTTGGCCATTGGCATGTTCTTCACCGCCTGGTTCTTCGTGTATCCTTTCACTGTGCAGCCAGTGGGCCAGAATTGGTGATGCGGGAAACTGAGGCAGAAACCATGCTGGGTACATGCACTCTGCCAGTTTTGTTCTGGTGTGGGGATGGAAGAAGGTAAGGAGGTTGAGGGAAAGTTCTTGATGCCCAAGGTCAGGTTGTGGCCTTATTTTCCAAGTTCAGGGTAAGTTCAGTTTGCTCTTCAGATTTCTAAGATACTGAGCAGAGGGCTTGGCTGGACTAGAGGCTAGTCGTAGGAGATCTGAAGTTGGAAGAGTAGTATGAGGAGGGGTGCCCTTAGGTGTCAGGAGATCTGACTTTTCCAGTTCCACTATGCATTAGCTGTGTAACCTGGGGCGAATGACCTAATCCCTCTGGGCCTCATTTTCTTCCTGGGTGGTAGAGGGGTGGTATGGAGTACCAGAGTCTAGGTCATCTCTTGGGCCCCTCTGCCTGGCTGCACTGAGCCAGACAAGCCTCCCAGAAAGCCCGAAGCCCATACCTTTCCCAGAGTTCCTGCCCTGTGCAGCCCATCCCGTTGCTTCTCCTTAACCATCCTGCGAGTTATGAGGTCACCTCCACCAAGTACACTCGGGACATCTACAAAGAGCTCCTCATCTCCTTGGTGGCCTCACTCTTCATGGGCTTTGGAGTCCTCTTCCTGCTGCTCTGGGTCGGCATCTATGTATGAGCTCCCAAGGTAAGAGCTGTGACAGGGTGGGACACTGGAGAAGTCCCACACCCACATCAGCAGGGTCCTCAGGCCTATACATCCCTTGGTTAATGGAGATGGACTCAGAATGGATAGTGACACCAGACACATGTGCCTCTTTCTCTGTTTCTAATGGGACTTTGAGCCAAGTGTGACCATGTTGTCCGTTCTAAGTTCTGCCTGCTGCCCAGGGTGTCGATCTGGCTTTGGGATGTCCTACACAGGCCTGTGGGCACAGGCTACCCATGGTTATATATCTGCATTTCTAAATGTCATAACACCAGTGAATTGGAGAAGTTGCTGGGGAGTGGGCCAGGAGGAGTCAGGGTCTAGGACTTAAAATGTGCTGCAAGGAGTACTGTTTTGGTTAGTCTGGATGTTTTCAGGCATTGAACACAGCTAAGTGATAAAAACCAAAAAAGAATACTTGCTGTAGATCTAATCCATCAAATGTCACAGAATTGGCTCTGGTCGCTCAGCTTCAAAGAACTGTGCCCGTAAGCCCTGCCCCTGCAGCGTAGGAGTTCAGTGAGAAAAGGTGGTGCAAAGAAGGCTCACTGGTCTCATTCTGATACCCCTCTCTCCTTTTAGGTTCCATCCAGGCAGCTTCACCGGATCCCTGCTTTTGTAAATTAATTTTTTTTTACTATTGCTGGAAGTGTTCCAGTTGCTCTAAATGCAGCTCACAATAAAGGTAGATGTGTGACTGTCCCGTCTGGTGCCCTGTCTGTGGGGTGGGGGTGGTGCTGGTGCTGGGACCTACGTGACTTCCCCAGTCCCGGTCCTTCCTCTTTCTCTTCCGCCTTTCAGTTGGTTCCTGCTGCTGGGATGCCCTGCTCTCTACCTGTGAGGGGAAAGGGAGATGTAGGAGGGGTGTCCTGTCCTCGGAATTGAAGGCTTAACTGTGGATAGGAAGTGGCTGGCCTGCCCTCTTCTATTTCTAGAAACTTCTCTAGGAATCTATACCAATCAGGTCTGCCCTGGGCCAGTCCCCTGCTCTAAATGCAGCCACCCTTCATGGCTGGGGACCTTTACAAGGCTCAGTTTGTCCCCTAAGATTTTTTCCTAATATGACTACTTTTAACCCAGGCGGGGCAGCAGTGGGTCCATGGGGCCTGGTTAGGGGAGGGGGCTGCTGAATCCTATGCCAAGTCTAGCATGAAGCTAAGCAGAATAATGGGGTACAAAACATCTATCCGGCTCAGGGGCCCCAGAGATGGCAGTTGGTCCTAGCCCCACAGGTGACTCCATCTCCCACCAGAACAATCTCAAGAAGATGGGGAGGCAAGCTCAGATACAAAGCCATATTTATACATTTATTTATATACGTATATTTACTTCAGAAGAAAAGAGCAGTTCAGGGGACAGGAAGCAAGCAGGCCCGGGGCTGCTTCCCTTTGCCTCCTCCAGAGTCAGAATTGGTAAATGATAAATATGAGTCAAAGCTCAGGGATGGGTACTGGGAGTTAACTGGGAGGGAGGGGTGCTCTATGCACACGCAGGCTTTTATGGGAGATGTGTGAGCAGGGGTTTGGGTGTTGAGAGGCCCTGTGTACAGCTTGAAGCTTGGGGGAGATTAGCCCAGTGGCTACAGGAATAAATGCCAAAAGGGAGAAAGGGAGGGATGGCTGCCAGCCCTTGGGTAAGGACACGGAGCCAAGATACCTACTCACTAGCACCAGCCAGGCACTTGCCAGCCTCCAGCAGGCGGCCCATTCACCTTCCCTTACGCCCTTTCACCTTATTGGGTTTAAGGCAACTTTGGTCCAAGGTTGACCCCCCCCGCCCCTTGAGCAGCTTGGAGCCCCTACTTGGCCCCAACAGATGCACTGAGGACCCCCTCCCCAGCCAACAGATGCACTGAGGACCCCCTCCCCAGCTGCTAACCAGATTGGGGCCGTGCTGTGTCCCGTTGGGCTCCAGGGGGCAGTGGAGAGTCACTTTCCAGTTAAGGACTGAAGGGCCTTAGCCTAAGAACATGGACCCTACGGAAGAAGCAGGGGGCAGGGTTTGGCAGTTTTAAGTCATTTAGGGAGGTTCCCCCAGTGAGAAGAGGGAGAACAGAGTAGTCTTAAGTCAGGCTGGGCTCCCCACATGGTATGGGGAGCCATGTAATTCCTATGTCAGAATGAGGAAATGGAGCCACCTTGGGGAGCGGGTTGGCAGGCCAGGTATCCCCACTAGCCCCCTACACCCCACCCTCCAGTGTCTCCCCATCCTGAGAATAAGTGCTTTGAGATCCATGGCAGAGAAGGACCTGCAGTTCATAGGCTTCAAGATTCAGGCCCCCCCCAACCTGGCTTCCTGTTCAAAACTGGAATGAGAGGAGAGGGGCAAGGCCTGCTTCCCAAAGAGGTGGCAGACTATCACAGGGCAAGGACAGATGGCAAGTCCTGTCCCCAAATCTGAGCCCATAGCAGACATGGCTGAATGATTTCCACACTCCTTCCATGAGCCTGGATGCGGCCGCAGAATGCTGCAGGCACCCACTAAGAGAGGACCAAAGTGGGCACTTAAGACTGCTGCCCTAACCGAGCCCCCTGCTCTGCCCCTGGGAGGAGCGGGCAGAGATTGGGCCTGCTGCCGAGCATGGGTTCCCCCAGCTTGGCTGTCCAAGGCCCATACAGGAGCCCTTGGTTTGGGGAGACAAGGCCACCAACAAAGAGTGGAGGAAGAGACCAGAGTCTTGGTGTTAGGGGTGGGATGGGTGTCTTGACGCTCCTGTGACAGGGAGCCAGGGTCCTGTCTTTGCAAGTGACCCCCCAGAGCTCCAGCCCACCCTGGGCCTTCCATCTCCATCCTACTCCTGCCCCAGTTTAAGTGCATTTTAGTAATTACTTCATTAATAACAGCAAAAGCTATTTGCGTCCACCCACTAGCCAAGATGGCCTGCTGCCTCGCAGGGATTCCTGCTCCTCTGCTCAGAGAGAATGCTGGGTCACCGACCCCACTGAGACCTCTGGCAGCTCCCAGGAGCCCAGGCCAGAGCTGCCCAGGCCATGGGGCCGAACCACCTCCTGGAGGCTCACAGGGAACTTCCCTTCCAGAATACTCCAGGTTCAAGGGGCCGAGGCTTACCTGGCCCACTGGCCCCACTGGTTCTACCAAGTACAAAGTGTACATAAGGCATGTGGTCAGTCTCTCTGACTCATCCAGGGCTGGCTTCAGTTGCCCCGGGAGTTCTTGGAGCCAAGCTCTCCCAGGGACAGGAGACCTCCTGGGCCACACTTAAAACTTCAAAGTCCAAGTCCAGCGTAACAGTCAAACCCCAAAACGTCTACCACCTAGCCATCCCCCAGGGAGCAGCTTTGAGGGCGAGGGCCGTCAGCCCTCTCCACTCATGCGTGGGTCCAGCCAAGTCCCAGGGCTCGATCCAAGCCCCTGCTGGTGGCAGAGGCAGGCAAGGAGGCCGGGATGGTGGGCCCTGGACTGTCGCAGGCTTCCCCTTGCCTCCGGGGCACCTGAAGCCAGCCCTCTAACCACCACATCTAGATAGGTGTGAACCGGTCCTCTGCTGGTCCCAGGAGGTCTCTGTGGGGTGTGAGAGGGGCAACCAGCAGGAACAGCAGCTCCAGTGTGAGGACTTCCAGTTTCACCAGTCGAGGGTAGGGCCAAGCCCACCTCAGTCTCTCCGAGGACGTGCCAGTGAACAGTGGAGAGCTGGTGGGCCGTGGGCTCCAGTGTAACACCACCGCATCCAGTGTGGAAGGGGCAGCCAGGGCCCCCAGGGCCTGGTGCGGCACTGCCTCACGGAGGGCAGCTCAGTCGCACAGGCGGTAGAAGCGGAAGTAGTAGTCCGTGGCCGGCTGGACCAGGGCCTCCAGGCTGCAGTTGGCCTGACCCTGGGGAGAAGGGCAGGGGGAATAGGTGAGGTGGCCCTGCGGGGTGCAAGGCAGGAGGCACTCCCTCTGCTGACATTGCCTGACACTGTCCCAAGTCCTGCCATGTGCTCTACAAACTTCCCATCCTTCCTCCCAAGCTCCATACAGATACAGGTACCTGGACCCCCCAGGGACGGATGGGGTGCCCATGCTCACCAGCAGTGCCACCCGGAAGTGGTAAGTGAATTCACGGAAGGAAAGGATGGTTACTGGCCACTGGTGGGACGTGCCCTGGAGAAAGGAGAAAGGGGTCAGCACAGCCCTCTGCTCCTCTCCCAGCCAGCATCCCTCTCACCCGGCCATCGCAGCTCTGGCCAGTTCTTTGAAGGGGAAAAGCAGGAAGCTGTGAAGAGAGGTCAGAGCAAGCACGTTCTGCTGCAGGGAGCAATGGCAGCCACCCTCAGTGCAGACTTTGCCAGGCACAAGTCCACAGCTGCCCTCACCTGGTCCCCGCCTCTCTTCCCTGTTTTGTCCACCTTCCCTCTCACCCAGCATGCCTCGGGCATATCAAAGTATTTCACTACAACACAATGAGGTGACTGCTTATAGATGAGGAAACTGAGTTGCTTGCCTAAAACCACATGGTGACATGTGGCAGAGCTGGACTTCGAACCCAGGTCTGTCATGCTCTCTCCCTGGCAGGGCAGCATGGGGCCCAGCCACAGGCAGCTCACCCGCCTCCTACCTAAGGATGTGGCTGTGCCTCCGTAGCGTGTGGCTTCGGGCCTGAGCTCCAGGTCTAATCATGTCACAGGGCTCTCCATCTGCTTTTAGGTGCTCCCCCCTCTCTTTAGGGCCACAGGGCCTGGGCCTTTGGGGGTCCCCCCCCGACTTCATCCTCTACTCAAGTTATTTTCTACATGCCCTTTCTCCCTGGCTCATGCACTGTTGGAAGGCAAGGCTTGTGCGTACCCCACCTCTGTCTCCGCAAAGCTGGGCCTAGCACAGGGTCTGAGACAGCGGAAGCCCTAATGAATGCTTGTTGACTGAACACGGGAAGGGTGAGGAGAAGTTCCCTTAATTTGTGCTGAGGGTCGCACAGCCAGTGAGCAGCTGGACAGTGACAAGTTCCCAGCCATTTGGTCATCAGGGCAAGAGGTAGCCCTCTACTGTAGCCCTAGAACCTTCCAAATGGAGCGGTGACACCTCCCTAGCTTGAGCTTGAGGTCCAGGCCCCCCGAACCACTGCCTCCCCTGACTCACAGCCTGCACCGTGTTCCCAGCCCTGCTGGCACACCATGCTTTCTGTGGCCTCCAGATCTCTGCATGTGCTCTTCCCCTACTCCTGGGACACTGTCCCCAAATTGTCCGTCAGGTGTCATCTCAATTAAACATGACTTTTGGGGGGTGGCTGCCGTGACCCGGAGATTAGACAAGGTGAGTCCTCCCTGCCATGGGCCCAGGACTCCCTCATCCCCACCACTGTACTGGTCCCAGGTTAGTCTTTATGGAACTGTCTCCCCAGGGCTCTGTCTGTGTAAGGACAGAACCAGGAGATGCTCAGCAGTGAGGAGTGCACACATGTCCCCTCCCTGGACAGGCCCCAAAGTGTCCCCTGTGGAGATGCCTTCACTCTGACCTGGCTCCCTCTCACCTGCTTTGGGGCCCAGCTGTGCTCTGGGGCCTGGCTGGACCCCAGCTTCCCAGTTGCCCCCTACCTGGGTGTCCTGGTGGGTGTGGAGGCTCTGTGGAAAGTCCCCCTCCTCACACGGCTCCGCCTTGGACATCAGGCTGCACAGCACCACGGACACGGGGGACGAGGAGCTGGGGAAGGCCCAGTTAGCAAGGAAGTGGGGTTCCGAGCTCCTCCATCCACCCCGGCTCCCTCCCAGCCAGCCCTCCATTCTACGTCTCCTGCCCCATTGACACAAGCCACAGAACCCTCACACAGCCCGAAAATGATGCCTGATAGTCAAGGCCCTAGACCGCTATAAACCGTTTCCCATCCACCATCCCGCACGATCCTCATGGCCCCTGGGAGGCAGCCGCCCGTTTCACAGATGAGGAGCTGAAGCCCAGAAACAGCCGAGGTCACACGGCCAGTTAGGTACAGAGTGGGCAGAGTTCGCGTCTGTCCTCAGCCCCCTTCCCCAAGTTGCCTGGGACCACTGCGTCTCTCCACGCCCCCACAGCGTACTCACTTCATCTGCAGGGTCAGGCTGAGGTGCAGGGGGGTGCTGCTGCTGACAGGGATGTGGTAGGTGAAGTTCCCAGGCCTGAAAGGGCAACACCGGCTCCTCAGCCCAAGGCCACCCCCACAGGCGCCCGCCCTAACCGACTCCTCAGCCCCTAGTCTATACCCAGCCTTTCAGGGGAAAGAAGGAACTGCCCCACCTTCCTCCCTGGGGGCAGGGTGGGAGGGGCAAAGTCTGGGCATCAGTACTGCTGGCTCATGTCACCTGAGGGAACCTGTCCTTGGGGTGAAGGGAGCCAAGCCCACCTGCAGGCATCTCCTGGAGCGCAGTACTGGGAGGTGATGGGCATCGAGTTCTCCAGCACCTGGATGGAGGTGAGGGAGGGCACTGGGTCTGCAAGGAGAGAGGCTGTCAGGGCAGGGAGGAGGGTGACAAGGCAGGACACAAGTCAGAAGCAGCCAAGCTTTTCCCTGCCAGACGTGGATCAATCACTCACACCTTAGTATGAGTAATTTCATGTTCTTTCCAGACCTTCACAATGGCAGGGGGCGCAGGTAGGGGTGCACACCGGCCTCCTCCCAGCAGCCCTAGGACCAGCCAGTTCCCATGAGCCTGAGGTCTGTCTCCATGACAGAACTAGCATACTCAGGGGCAGGGTTGGTCTTCTGAATCTCTTGCCAGCCCGCTCCTCAGGCCTCTGTTCCTGATTGCACACATCTCTTCCCTACTCTGGAATCAGTGATTTCAAGCAGGCAGCAAGCCATCATCAGCCAGTGGGTGGGAGTGCTCGCACACGCAAATCAGCACTTCCCCCACAGACACACACACAGCCAATTGTTAAACATCTGCTTGTGGCCCTCTCTGAACTAACCCGCCACGGACAGGCTGGCTGGGTCGGGGTGGGACTGAACGTGACAGGAGAGGTCAGGGAGATGAGGTTTTAACCTCTCAGTTCACCTGCACGCTTGCCGCTCAGCCTGACCATCCACCCAGGAAGGGGAAGCTGGGGCCACCAGCCACTAAACATTTGCTGGATCTGGGACATTTTCACTCAAGGATACCAACAGGGCCCAGAATACTCCGTGGGGCCATGGACAGGTATCAGACACATTACAGAAAATGCCTTTCCACCTCTCTCCTGGGCAAATTCCCACTGTCCTTCAGAGACTCAGCTCCAATGTCACCTTCCTGTTCCTTCCCTGATCGCCTCCCCACCTTTGCCATGAGGCTGACTGTGTGTTGCTTCAAAGCCTCACCACACTGCTGTTTCCGCATCTCTGAGCTCTCGGGGAGTAGGGTGTGTCTTCATCACCCCCAGTGCCCTGTACAGAACAGCCACACAGCAAGGCCCAGGCCCCGGCTGCCTGGTGAGCATCTAGCCTGTGGGGTTTCCCCGTCACTTTGAACTTGAATCTCTGAAAGCCACAGTTTCTAAGCTTTTTTCTTCCTCTAAGCCACAAAACCCAACAAAGGAAAGTTTCTGAGGAAGACTAATACCTAGAACGGAGGTGTGTGGTTGAAGCCAGAAGGCTCTGGCCTCCCCTTCAACCTCCACGGCAGCCCCGGGGCGCCTTGGACACACCCAGTTTGAAAACTTCTGCAACAAAGGGATCGCTCTCTTTGTTAAACCAAGGGTTTGAAGTTTGGAAAACCTGGGGGACTGACCCCGTACAGCACCCTCCTTGCCCTGGCATGGTGACACAAAAGGAGCCAGGCAGACTTGGAATCAAATTCCAGCTGTGCTGCTGATGGGTCATATGACTCTGGGAAAGTCACTTCACTTATCTACACCTCCGTTTCCTCATCTGAATAATGGGAACAATTCTTTTCTTGCAGAAGTGTCGTGATGATTGAGTCAGGTGATCTGTGTAAGGCTCCTGGCCTGCGTCCTGGTACGCCGTAATGCTCAGCACATGGCTGCTGATTGGCAGTTGTGCAGTCAGGTGACTGGGCTGAAAGGGACCCTGGCCAGTGAGCCTCGCCAGCTGGGCTGAGAGGTTCAGGGGGTAGGACAAGTACCTGGCTGGCCCCGGGCCTCAGTGGGCTGGGCAGGGCCCAGGCCAGGCTGCGGGGCCCCTCGGCGGGCCCGGCCATGGAGACCAAGGCTGGGGCTGTTCTTGGTTTTGCTGTGTCCCCCAGGGAAGGGGACTACAGGGCTGGCCACAGGCTCCAAGCTCTTTGGATGCTTGAAGTGACCGATGCCATTGGCTGACAGGCCCCAGGACTTGGCTCTGATGTTGGTGACTGGCAGGAGGGCCATCTGGCTGGGGCCTGTGGATAGAATCAGGGACAGGCTGAGAAGAGGAAACTGGCTGTCTCCTGCCCAGCTATCTCTAGGGCCCCACTGGATTCTGGGTGACCCCCATCTCTCTTGCTCCAGGAGACTCAGTGATGCATCTTTGGGCCTTTCTCTGGACTCAGATAAAACCGCCCAACCCAAACCCTGGCCCTGAAATAGCCATACCTGAATGGTTGGTGGAGGGACTGGGGCTGAGGCTGTGGCTGGGGTTAAAGCTGGGGCCAAGACTAGGGTCAATGGTAGGGCTTGGCGTGGGTGAGGAGCAGCAAACGACTGGGCAGGGGTGGCTGGAACACAGGTCTAAGGCGCGGATGACAGGACCTGGGACCAAGCTGGTCAGGCCGGTGGTCACTGAGGAAACCAGAGACTGTGTGAGCCAGAGCAGGGCAGTAAAGCCCCCCACGCGGGACCCAGCCACCTTCCCCCCACCCCATCCATCCAGACCCACCCCAGGCACGCACCCAGCAGCAAAGAGGGCTGTGTGCCTGGCAGCCCAGTGGTCACAGGGGACTGTCGGAGCTGAGTGGTCCCAAAGCTCTGGCTGGACCTGCTGGGGAAGGGTGGGCTGAGCTCAGAGGGGCTGGAAGGGTCTGAGTGGGGAAGCCTGGGAGTTCTGGAGAAGCAGGAGGGGCAGGCGGACGTGGACAGGGGGATGGAGAGGAGGCAGGAAGAAGGATGGCAGGAGCCAGAGGCAGGAGGGACAGGGCTTGGTCCAGACACGTACCATGGGCACATGGCCTCGCTCCCCCCAGGGTTCTGGGACCGGAGCAGGTTCTGGGCCAGCAGACAGGAAGTAGACACAGCAAAAGAGCTAAGGGGCAGCAGAGAGGGAAGAGACAGGGGAACAGGCGTAGGGAAAGAAAGAGAGAAGATACAGTCAGAGATGGCCCCAGATGCTGAAGGTGGTGGTGGGCAGACAGAGCCCGAGGTCCCACCGAGGCCCTCCTTCCCCAGCCCAGGTCCCTCAGATGCCCCTGACTCTCAGAGGCCCAGCTACCTGGAGGGGCACTGAGTAGGCCAGAGAAAAACATTGGCTTCTGCAGGGACTGGAAAACGGCTGCCCCTCTCCAGGGAGACCCTCCCACCTACCCCTACAAGCCCCCAGCAGGCAGAAAGCCTGAGGTGGAACCCCCTTTGGATGGGATTGCTCTGATCCTGGGCTGCCCATTAAAGCCCCACCTGGCCTAGTGGCTCAGCTGGCAGCCCCGGCCTCCAGGGACATACCCATCTGTTTCCACCAGGTCCTCCTCGGTGCGCAGGCTCAGCACGTACAGTGTAGACATGGACACCACACTGGGAACCACAGAAAAGGGCCACGGTTAGAGCTGGAGCCACCACCCAGCTCTCTCTCTCTCAAGGGCAGGGCCTGGGCTCCCCGTTGATGCCTGTAACTGGTGTCCCAGATGAGACAGGATGAGGCAGCCCCCATCCTTCACCAAGACCTCAGGGGCTCTCCCAGGCCACATGGTCCTCTCCCCCCAGGCCTGGGTGCGTGGGCAGCTCAGCTCCCCCAGCCGGCCACCCCAGAGCCTGTGGGACAAGTCACCTGAAGGCCATGACCACCACCAGAGCAATGATGGTTCCCTGCAGGAAGCGCTGGCTGATGCAGGCCTGGTCTGGGACCACAGATGATGGCTGAGGACCAAGAGGAGAGGAAGAAGCCCAGACTTAGGGAGCCCATGGTCTTACCCACTGTGGGCTCTGCTGGAGGTGGGGGTGGGTGCTAAGTTCTCCTCATTCCCATGGTGGGCAGAGGACAAGGAAGGAGAAAGGGGGCCGGGAGGGCTAGAGTGTCGAGATGAGAAGTGAGCCTGGAGAGGGGACAAGCTGGAAAGGGAAGCCATGGGGATGGGGAGGTCTCCGGTCAACCTGCCTCCCACCCCTGCCCACCCTCACCTTGCTGGCCAACTTGGGGGGCCTCTTCTTGTGTGGGACACTGCCTGCCCGGCTGAACTGGCTCCCTGCATGGCTGCAGCAAGAAGGCTGGGGTTAGAGGTGCCTCTGGGAAGGGGGTCTTGCCCTCCCCCGCCCCACAGCCCCACCTGAAGGCGCCCGAGCTGCCGGTGGACTTGAGGCTGTCCAGTCGCCGCAGTTTGGCCAGCTTGTGGCTCCAGCGCTCCAGCTCATCGATACGTGTCTCCAGGTTGTCGGTCAGCTTGCACAGCTCCTTCACAGCACCCACATTCTCCATGAAGATGCGCTCCTGCCTCGGGCAATGGGCCGATGTTGAGGGCACGGTCCACCCCTGGGAGCCCCAAGCTACAGGCCCATCGGGGAGGAGGCTAGCCTCTCCTCCAGTCCAGCCACAGCACCCACACACGGCTCCCTGTGCTTGTCTCCGAAAAGCGTCTCCACCCCTGCACCTTGGCTCAGGCCATCCCCAGCCCCGGCCAAAATGTCTTGTCTCTCTCAGGGGCTTCCACCCTCCGATCTCCCTTCTCTCGTGAACACTGTGTCTCAGATGTCAGCACTTCACTATTCAGCTGAGGCCAAAACACATTACACGCTCCTTGGAGCCCAGCCTCACGCCAGGTAAATGACAAACACCAACTTCACAATAAGCCACGTGTTTGAGCTTTGCAATGACCATGGAAGATGTCTCAGCAGTTACTATTGTTGCCCTCACTTTGCAAGGAAGAAAAATGACCCTCAGAGATCTTGCCTGTCTCTGATCACACTGCCATTGAGTGGCCAAGTCTCCACCTGTGTCTTGAATGCCCACCCCCTTCCCTGTGGCGTGGGGAGGGGGCTCTGGAGGCAGCATGAGAGAAGATGGAGCTGCCTCTGCACTTCGGTGCCCCCAGCCTCTATGGGAGGGAGGGTGGATGCCCTTCAGCTGGCCTGCCCCTCTACCTACCCCCCGCCCACTGCCTCTCAGCTCAGACCTTGTTCACCACCAAGAAGTTCTCTATGGTTTTCCCGTTGGCAAAGACCACATCCCCAGTGTCCTTCACGGCTTCAGGCAGGATCTCCTTCACCTCCTGGGCGATGACACCTGGGGAGGGTCAAGCCAAGTTGTGTGTGCATTGTTGCGGGGAGGTGACCACTCACGGGGTGGGGGCTGGAGAGGGCAAAGTTCTGGGGGCTAGAGACTTTAATTCCAAGGAGCCTTAAAACGGGGTGGGGGGGCCCCCACAGACAAGTGTTCACGGGGTCACAGTTCCAGGAGTCAAGGTGTGGGGTTCTTCCGGGTGGGGGAGGGGCGGATTCCTGGGAGTAAGGAGTGGGTGGAGCAGGGAAAGGGGGCAGGGATCCAGGAGGATGAAGGCAGAATTTATCCAAGGGACAGAGGGGCTGGGATCCCCGGCCACGAGAATCCGGGACTCCAGAGGCGAGGTACCTGGGCCCAGGAAAGAAGTGACTTTCTAGGGGCGGAGTGGCAGGAGTTGTGAGGGCAGGAAGGGGCTTCCTAGGAGGATGGTTTCCAGAGGACGGGGACAGAGTTGCCAGAGGACCGAGGCTGGGGTAGGGTTACTGAGTGCCGCGGTTACTGGGTTCCCGGACCCCAGGAAGCCCAGGCGGGTCCCTACCCGTCTCTGGCGCGGCCGCCTCGATGCCCGCGGTGGCGGCAAACTCAGGTTTGTATCTGTAGTGCACCAGCCGCATGCGCGAGATCCTCTTCAGCTGCTCCGTGGTGTCCACCTGCGCAGGAGCCACCGCCAAGGCTGAAGCCCTCCTCTCATGGACCACCCAAAGCGGGCCCCGGAGCCCAGGAGGGCGACAGCCCAGGGGGTGCAGTGTAGAGGGGAGACCTTACTACCGGAATCCCTTGATCCAGACATCCAGACAGAGCCAGCCTCGCGCTCCTCCTTCCCCCTCAAGCCCCGCTTTCTCCCTCTGGGCCCGCCCCCCCGCGAGCCCCGCCCACTAAAGCAACCCCGCCCCCGGCTCACTGCTGCTGCGAGCCCCTCCCATGCATAGCTCAGGTGTCCCCACCTCCTGCACGTGCTCCTTGGCCCTCAGGTCGGAGGGGTGCATGAGCGAGCCCATGACCTTGACGTTTCCGTGCACGACAAGCGCCTCGTCCGGCCTGTCGGTGTTGATGCCCACACGGCCATGGTGGAAGACAGTGTCCGGCACCTGAGCGCGCTGCCACAGCACGTCACTGTCGCTCTCAAACTGGCCTGGGTTGGAGGCCTAGCACAGAGTTGGGGTTGGATGGATCGGTTTGGGAGTGTGGGGTCCTGCGGCTGCCCCTCCAGCTCCAACCAGATATCCTCCCCGCACCATGCTCAATTTAAACTGTCCCTCCCACTGAAAGTGGCAACTTTCAGTCATGTGTGGGATCTCAAGGCTGCCGAGTCCTGTCCATCTCCACGCTTTACTGTGAAGGAGACGCTGACACCCAGGAGCCTTGCCGGAAGCTACACAGACACTGCCCGGCAGGATGGGCACTCCAGCCCCTGCCTCCCCAGTGCCCTGGTATTTCTCCTGCGGGCTGTTTCTCCCAGCTCTGGGGAGAACTCTCAAGTCCCTGGGGGGAGATGGCCCTCACCCGCACGATGATGCGCTCTGAGATCTGGGCGGCCAGCGTGTAGTTCTGGTTCTGTGCATGGGCCTGAAGTGCCACCACCAGCATAAAGTACCTGGGGCACACAGGGGTCTTAGAGGCACCCAGGGTCCTGCCCCCACCTGCCACTGCCCACCCCGCCCGTCCCAGGTCAGATGCACACTGTACAAAACTGATGACCACTTGGTCATCTCCCCCTCCACCTTCCCCAACCCCCAGGAAGTGGTCATGAGAATTCCATCCCACAGAGCTGGAACTTGAGTCTCCACTAGGGGGCAGAAGTACCCCAGGACCCACAGCTAGGCAGCCACAGAGCTGCTCATGAACCCAGAAGTTGGGCTTCTGCTCTCCCATTCTTAAGCCAGGTTCCTCATCTGTAAAGTGGGTCAGCCTGTGGGACTGTGTGCCTGGCGTGCTACACGGGGTGGCACTTTCCCGCCCCTCCTCCTCAGAAGTGGAGGGACACTGGGGCGGGGGTCCAGCCGGCTCACCTCTGGTCAGGGTTGGGCTTGCCTTTCTTGCGCATGTTGTTGGCGGTGGTCTCGCTGAAGTGCAAGCGTCCCACGGTCACCTTTGTGACTTGCTCAGGGGGCAGATTGACCCTGCAGGGGAAGGAGAGTGTCCTTAGGGACAGGGACAGGGGCTGTGGAGAGCCAGGCCAGAGGGTGGCACCCAGGACTGGGAGGTGGACGTTATGGGTGTCTACCTGGCCCCCCACCTCAGCTCCCAAGCCAGCTCCAAGGTGAGTCCTCCCAGGTACCACCCCCACAAGGGACAGACACGCACGTGACAGGGTTGAAGGGCCGCTTGCTCCGGTCAGACTGAGACTGCTCGATGTTGATGGACTGGTTCAGGGCCTCCAGCTGTGGGGAGAGTGGAGCCCACTGGTACCTCAGGGCCTGGCTCACCCCCTCAGTCCTGCCCCTCCTTCTGCTTCTCAGCCCAGGCCTGGCCCAGCTGGAGCTCGTGAGGAAACAGAGGCACCGCCCTCCCCTCAGCCTCACTTTCCCATAAACTCGGGTGCCTTGTCCTACACAGCCGCACACCCCACAGACCCACACCCACACCACTGCCCACACCCCTGTGTGCGTGAGCGAGCATGCACACACACTCAAGTCACCCTCATAGCCCCCAATGTGTACCACAGTCCCTCCCCCACCCAGGACACGTACCCCCAACCGACCTCCACAAACACCCGCTCACACGCACACCCACTCGCTCCCAGCCCCCTCCCACACTCATGTTCCCTTAACCCCTCCGCGGGCACTGTCTGAGCCATGCCAAGGCGCCAAGCCCAGTTCGTGATACCGAAGCAGACACACCCAGCCAGGCCCCAGGGAGCTCACGAGCTCAAAATCAACATCCATGAAGGTTGTATGTACTAGGGGGGGGGGCGGTGTGATAGGGGAGGGGCCTCTAAGTCAAGATGGGCCTCATGGCAGGTGTCCCGAGAGCCAAGGACTGCAGCAGAGCAAATGGTGAAGGTCAAGGAGCAGTCGACCAGGGCAGGAGGGTCAGAGGGAGTCCCAGAGAAAGGACGCTGCTGAGGGAAGGCAGGGACTGTAATGCACACAAGCGGTCTGGGGCACAGCAAACGGCAGGGCTGGTGTGAAGGGCTGGACCCCGAAGGCTAAGGCTTTTGTGGGCTAAGCTTATAAGATGGGGCTTTGCCAGGAGGGCACTGGGGGCTCCGGGAGAATGGGGAGCGTCATGCCCACCCATGTCTCATGTGGAGCATGAGTCAGGAGCCAGAGTGAAAGCTGCTGTGGACACCCAGACCAGGAGGATGGCCTGGTCTGGGAGAGGCAGAGGGATGGCAAGGAGGGGGCAGTGTGGCCCGGTGCATGATGAGATGTAGGCAAGTGGCCCTGGGTTTATCAACCAGGGCCCTGGAGCCCCATTCCTGAGAGGGGAGCCCAGCAGGTGGGGCAAGTCTGCAGGGAGTTCATTTGGGAATATGGAGCTGAGGTGGCTGCCAGAGCCCTCAGGGGATGGGGCTGGCTGGGTGTGTGGACTTGGGGTCACGGGCTGCAGAAGGAAACGAGGAGCCTCAGTGAGAAGAGGGCTGAGGGGGCCTGCCAGTCAAGGGGCAGCATGGGAGAAAAGGCAGGACGGGTGGGGAAGGAGGTGAACTTGGCCATGAGGTGTTTCCTCAAGACACACTCATTCCACCTTGGGGTCTTTCGATGCCCTCCAGCTGCCCCTCCTTGCCGAGCCCCTGAACCTGCCTTCACTCCGTGCAGCTTCAGGTAGAAGCAGTCGAGAGGCTTGAGGCCTTCGGGCGTCTTGACGTACTTGGGCTCGCCCAGCATGCCGATGTACACTGTCACCTGGAAGTGGTTCTTCTTTTGGCACACGAAGGCGTCGTCACCCACCGAAAAGTTGAAACCCTTGTCGGCGTCCACACGGTAGGTGAGCATGGGCCTGGGGGGAGGGCAGGGTACTCACCGGGGTCCCCAACACTGGGCCTGAAATGTTGGTCCCCCCCACCCCGCTGCATGTCTGTGTGCCAATTTCCTACCCTGAAACCCCTGGTCGCAGGGCTGCCCCCACTTCTCAGAAATGGAAACTGAGTCCCTGGAGGATTTGAGCTCAGGTTTGCTATCTCCAGTCCCTATTCTTTCCTGGGACCACCCTGCCCTGGGGATGTGGGAGGCCCACCAGATGGGAGGGAACTCTTGGGGGGGGTAGGGTTGACAGCCCCTCAGTACTCTTGGCTCTTTCCCAGAATGCTGCCTGAAGCCCCCTCCCTTATGGGGGAATGGGGTTAGAGGGGATGGTCTGTGGAGCCTCACTGCGCCTGACAGCTGGTTGCCATGGAAACGGTGGAACCAGGCGCCGGCTCTGAGCTGGCCCAGCCTCTGCCCACCAGCTCACTCAAGCCCCCAAACATCCTCATTCTGACTCCGCCCCAGGTGGGGACAGGGGCACTGTGGGCAGCAAAACTCGGTCTGTTTTCCCATCTGTTGCTGGGAAAGCATTCCAACCAAGTCTGGATTCTTTGGGGGACCTTCAGGTGTCAGGAAAGGGAGCCATCACTGGCCTACAGCTTGGCCGGCCCTCACCTAGGTCCCCAGGCACAAGCAGTGCCCCCATGTCCAGTGCCTGCCTGGACAACGCTGGGCAGCGAGCATGTTTCCAAAGTTGTGGGAAAAGGACTTTGGGCCTGGCTAACGTCTACAGGAAGGCCGAAGGTTCGCCACTTCTCCCTCCCAGGGCTCCACCCACCTGCCCGCCCCAGGGGAACACCCAGGAAGTGCCAGCTTCCTGGCCTTGGCAAGGGCTGGCCTAAGAGAGGTAGAAGTAAAACCAGGGAGTCTTCATCAGGCCATAGGGGTTAGACCCCCAAAGACCTCCACTCGACCCTGGCAGGATTTCAAGGGACCCTTCAGCCACCACAGCAGCTGGACGCACGCGCACACACACACACACACACACACACACACACACACACACTCACACACACACACACACACACACAACCTCCTCCCCCATACCCGCCATAGAGCCTGGGATGCCCAAATCTGGAAGGCTGGTCTCCTCTGTGAGAGGGCCCAAGTCCAGCCACACTGGTAATGTCCCAGGCCTGGTAATGTCCAAGATGAACTGAGGAGAGCCACACCCCTCACTGGCCTTCCTTGGAAGGGAGGGTAGTGGTCCCACAGTGCTCCTGGCCAGGCAGCCAGTCCAGGTGGTGCTGGGAAAGGGCGAGGAAAGCCAGGCAGCCTCTGACCTGGCCCTTCCCCACCCACCAGGCTTCCCCACCTAGGAGGGGGCTGCTGGAAGGGCCCCCCCTGCCCACACTCTGCTTCCTGCTACCTTCCTGGAATGCAGCAGGAGAGGTGGAGCAGGTGGAGGGGAAGGAGGAGCCAGAAAACACCCATCCACCCACCACGTCTCCCTGACTCGGCCCCCAACAGCCTCTCTGTGGCAGACGCCACCTTCTCAAGGGGGCCTTGGGCTAGCCCAGGAGTCAGGAACCTTTGTCGCCAGTCCCAGCTCCATCCTGAGCCTGTCTGCTGGGCTGTGAAACGGACCGTCTGGTACCCAGCAAGCCCCCCAGGCTCTGCTCTGGGACCACAACACAGGGACCAGGGTCCCCTGGGGGGTGGCCAGGAGGCGTGGGGAGTGGCACTGATCACTCACAGCTCCTTGTAGTTCGCGTCGTACAGTGTCGCCCACTTGTTCTGCTGATGCGGCTGCCATTTGATGGACTGGTAGTTGGGGTCCAGGTAGGAGCCACTGAGGCTGTCATTGTCCTGCAGGAGACCTGGAGGGAAGGACCGCCTGTGTGGGCCCTGGGCCCCACTGTCCAACTCGAAGGGTTGGCCCGCTGCGGGGTCCAGCAGGCCAGCCATGTACCTGGTGAGGGTGCGCCTGGTGGGTGCCAAGGCGGCGTCTGGACCCGAGCAATGCTGAGAGGCAAGGAGCCAGGGCCTGGCGAGAGTGGGCCCTGGGGAGGCCAGGGTGGGGATGGGGCTCGGGCGGGGTGTGGAGGGAGGGCTGTCACAGTCCCAGGCTCCTGTTTGATCATTCCATTCAGCATCTGGGCGTTGAGGGTGTTGGGGGGCGATTCTGAGTGTTTCCTCTTCTTGGAGGGGTGTGTGGGGAGCCTGGAGGGACAGAGGTGTGTGCCATGTGGGACTGGCTCTCCCTGAACCCGCTCCCCCAGATAGTACCCTCCTCCCCTCGCCAACGTGTTCCCACAAGATATGCCCAAAGCAGAGGACACTTCCTACAGGAAGCCCATGGGCTTTGCTCCTCAAACAACACCTCCTACAGGAAGCCCATGGCTTTGCTCCTCAGACGACACCTCCTACAGGAAGCCCATGGGCTTTGCCTCCTCAGTGTTCCCCCTTCAGTCCGTGTTGTCATTCCTTATTTCTGTCTCTCCTCCCTATCCCCTAAACTGTGGAATCCAGGAGGGCAGGAGCCACACCTGACTTGTCTGGCAGTCCCCATCACACCCAACAGTGGGCCTGGCACACAGAGCACTCGGAATCGTTTGTGGAATGAACGAGCTGACCTCTTCCCTGTGGTGTCACTCTCGGTGTCACCTTTTACCGTGAAAACTCTCTGGACAGCAGCCTGCGTGGTTAGAAACGAGCCACGGAGGGCAGAGGGGCTGGGCCACACCGGCAGGAAGGAGTTTCTTGGGAAGGCTGCTGAAGATTTGTGGGGGGCTGTGCTGTACCCCTTTTCCTTCTGGTTGACAAAAGGTTTCGGCAGTGGAATCTTTCTCTGAACTAAGTCTTTCACAAAATCCCCATGTGTAAAACCCAAACGGACGACTCTGCGGGTTGGAGCCGTCAGAGTGGGGGGCTCGGCTCTCCATCTGGAACCTCCTCAGAACCCCGAGGACTCCATGAGACAGCTGGTGTTGGGGTTCAAGCCCTGACACTGCTCCTCCTAGTTCCATGCCTGGATAAGCGTGTCCCCCTCTCTAAGCCCTCGTTTGCCTGTGTGGGCAACGGGGCTGAGCTGGAAATCCAGGCCGCCTTGCCAGGCACGTGCAGACACACACGCTGACCCCTTGCCCTGGGGTCAGGGCCTTCTGCCCTTCCTGGCTTCCTCCCTATCCCCACCTCTACTTCTGTCCTGCCTGCTGCTGCCCTGACCCCCCACCCCACTTTCCCACCCCAGGGGCAGCTGCCCACATCTTACTCAGCTCCATGTTGCTGTAGCAGCTGATGTAGCATCTGGGACTGCTGGGTGTGGTGGAGATCGGGGGGCACCAGCCCCTGCCCCATGGCCGCATAGGGGGGGATCGGGGGCTCAGCCTTCATGTACAGGTCCCGCTGCAGGACGGGGTAGTGAGGTGGGGGTGGCGGGGGGCCTGGCAGGTGGGCTGGAGGTGGGGGTGGGTGCTCCAGGCGGGAGGGCATTCCCACATGGCACAGGGTCTCAGGGGTTATGGTGCGCAGGAGGTGGGGGTCTGCAGGAGAGAAGTGGGGACTGGCGTCAGAGACCTACTTCACTTGGGGCCCCGGGCATGACCTCTGCAGGGTCTCCCAATTCCCACCCTGCCCCAGGCCAAGCCTGGGGGCTGCCCTCCCGCCAGCCCCACATGGGAGGGGAGTTGGGCAGCCTAGAACCTGGCCACTAGAGGCCTGGGCAGGGAGGCGAGCCCTGGTCCAGTGGTGGGCGGCCTCTTTCCCCCTCCTCATCAGCTCCTTCCCCTGGCCCGGGCTAGCCCTGCTACACGAGGGAACCCCCAGGCTCTCCAAAGCTCTTCTCAGGCCTGGCCCTCCCCTGGGCTTCAGGGAGGCAGCTCCTGGACCCCCAGCGCAGTCCTGTGGCAGCCTCCTCCCTCCAGCAGCCCCTCTACCGGGCTTCCAGGGACCAGCCCCCCAGCCCGAGGGGGGAGGCCCCAGCTCCCTTTGTTCCCCAGGAGGCATTCCAGAGATGTTTTTGGTAAGATAAACAGAACTCTTGACCCCTCTCTGGGCTGTGGGGAGACAGCTGCCCGCCCATGATCCTTCTGCTCTTGGCCACCTGGGGGCCACAGCACCCTGGAGCACCCCTCAAGGTGCGGTGGGCCCGGCAGCTGGTAAGCTGGTAAGGCCTGTCTGCGCTCAGGCTGCAGACGGGGCCTTCTCCAGCCGTCCACTTACCGCCGAAGGGCACGTCCATGATGGCGCAGGAGGGCGGGCGGGTGGCATCGCCGGCAGGGACACTTGCTCAGAGGCAGGGCCAGGCTCCCCTCCCGCCCGCCGGGGAACAATAGCCAGCGCCAGGGAGTATTTGACCAGCGATAATCTGGGCCTGTTGGGCAGCCGCTGGCCCCCTCCCTCCGGTGCTCCCTCCCTCCCCGATAAGGCCGCCCCAACCACTTGCCCAAACCCCAGAGGGGGAGGGCGGTGCCCGCTGGACTCACCATTCACCTGCTGCGGGGAGTAGGCCTCGGAGCCCGAGTCTGGCGGGGAGTCCGGCAGTGTGCTGCGGGAGAGGGGGAAGGGGCTGTTGGAGGGTCCACTGAGCCCCTGCCTTTAAGCCAGGCGGCCCCTCTGTGAGGCAGGGTCCCAGAGACCCCAGAAGCTGGAGGCACCTGACAGGGCTAGGAACTCTCCCGCCCAGCATCCCCTCAGACCTACTGGGAGCTTAGGGGCCAGTAACCAGTGACCCTGATCATGGCATAAGCATTCAAGGGCTCTGTCCCCAGTCTAAGGGGCCAGGCCTGCTCCTCCCTTCTTGTACCCACTGAAGCCCTCACTTCCTAGAAACACGGGCTCCTGGGGGATGGGCCTGGGGAGCCTCCGTACGTCACTGGGGGCTGCCCCACCAGGGCAGGTGTGGGCTGGGCAGGGAGCCAGGTCCCTTGGGCCTGGGTTTATTATTTTTTTTTCTTGCAGGTTTTATCAGTGGTTCCAGTGAAAGACAAACTCAACCCTGAGAGGTCAAAGCGTCCTGCATGAACTCTGTGCTCGTCCACTAAGGGGTAGGCTGTGCTCACATGGGGACCCAGCTCTTTGGCCATCCCTGGTCCCCACACGTGGAGACCCTGCCCCACTGCTGTGCCTAGGCAGCTGCCCCAGGTGGCCGAGCCATCGTGGACACAGCCAGGAGCTGATCCCGGAGTCCCTGTGCTCCCGTGGACACACCACCCACCCATCCCTGCAGGCTATGTGAGGATGACAGAGAAAGTGATGAGTGATGGGGACCGAACCCTCACTCCGGCCCTCAAGGCCCCTCGTGTTGGCCCGGCCTCTCCAGCTCCCCGTCTACCATCTCCCACCCGCTCCCTGCATGCCCCTGACAGTGGCCTTGGGCTTCTCTAGTGTGTCAAGGTCTTTCACACCCTCAGGTCCCTGCAATCAAATGCCCCAAGTTCATAAGACCTCGTGTTCTTTCCTTGTAGCTCTTCACGCTCCTCAGTGTGGTGATTCAGTGATGGATAACTCCCTCCCCAGCTCGACTACAGGACTCACAGCAGGAGGGACATGTCCGTCTTGTCTGCCACCTAGACCAGGGTCTGGCAGGCATGGGGCAGTGAAAGGTGCAGGCCAGCTCTGGACAAGCCCTCTCCCTGAGAGATGGCCCCAGAGTGCCATTAGAATCCTGCTATGAGGAGAAGCAGCCCTTTCCTCGAAGGCTGGTTTCGGGGTCCCCTGGGAGCAGGTTACTGGGGACGGTTGATGAGCACACACTAAAGCATGGGGTACAGCAGCGGGCCCTCAGCAGGTGCTCATTACATGTTAGTTCTCTTCCCTCCTTTCAGGTTCTGTAAATTAGAGACGGCCTCTTGGCCCCAACCCTCAAGTAGATGTCTGCCTTTTGCAGCTCACCCTGGCACCTCCAGCTCACCTCCCTGCTCAACCTCTGTAAACCGAGAAACAGCTACCATGCCCCCCGCAAGCTCCTCCTCTGTGCTACCTCGGTTTATTTCCACGGTCCCCTGGAGGAGGAAGCATTTGGGGCTCACTTTACGGGAGGACGCTGAGGCCCTGACTGAGGTGGTCCCTCCCCAAGCCGGGAGCCTGGCCACAGAAGCCGGAAGTGGAGCCAGGCCGTGAATGGTGTCCTGTTCCTGGCACTAATGATGATTCTTCCACCCAGAGACAGGGTCTCTGCTCCTGGCTGGGGAGCCCAGAACTTTCTCTGAGCCCATGTTCCCTGCCTCTCCTCATCAGCATGTGTCTGTGGGCTGTCCTAGAGTCTGGCTGGGCTGGTGGCCGCCTAGAACCTTTGGTCACAGCCAGGCCCAGCCTGAGCCTTTGAGTCAGGCAGCCAGTGTGGACTTCTCTGATGTGTGTTGAGAGGAGGGCCTGGGAGGCTGGCTTGGATGTGGGGAACTTCAAGTACCACATCTGTGCCATCAGCCGGCGCCCTGCGGCTAAATGCACAGGTGAGTGGATGGGGCTGGTGCAGTGAGGGCAGTGTGCATGCCTCTGTGTGTGCACACGTGTATAGGTGTGTACACGTGTACAGCTGTGCATGCATGTGTAGGTGTTCCTGTGGAGGTGAAGTCACGACCTCCAGCCTCACCCCTTACTGTCCGGTCTCCACACAGCTCTCAGAGATTTTTTTAGCACTCACGTCAGCCCTCATCACTCCCCTGCTCAGAACCCTCCATGCTGCCCACTGCCTCAGAACCAAGCCGAGAGTCCCTCCTCAGCCTAGCCCTTGGTCCTACCCACCACCAAGGCCAGCTCCTCCCAGGCCCACACCCTGCCTGTCCCCTGGGCCTTTGCTTCTAAACCCCCCTCCCCTTGCCATGCTCCCTGCCCTCACTCACCCTGGGGCATAGGGAGCCTTGGGCTCAGCCTTGATGGGGGGCCCAGAGCCCCCCAGGAAGGGCTTGGGAGCGATGCCCAGGCCATTGTTGTTGTTGCAGTTGAGTGGGGTGCTGTAGCTCGGGGGTGGGAGGGGGCCGTGGCGCCCCGGGGAGGGTCCACCCCCAGGGGGGCTCAGGTGGTGGACCCCGCTGGAGCCGGGGATCACTGGCTGCCCGTGGGGGTAGGAGGCCACACTGGCTGGAGCAGAGATGTCAGGGAAGCAGCTGCGGAGAAGGGAGGAAGCTCAGCGCCCGTCGGGACCCCAGCCCCTCCCGGGGCCCCCACCCACAGCAACCAGCGTGAAGGCTGCAGAGGGCTCAGCTGCTGGGGAAGGCCCAGCAGCAGCTTCCAGCAGTGGGGCCCTGTCACACATCCTCGGCTAAAGGCGTTGGCCAGAGGGGTTGGGGGTGGAGCCGAGGCTGCCCTACGGCCACTCACAGTTCCGAGGCATCCTCCTTGCTGATGTACTCCTCCAGGATGCTGGTGTCTATGTTGGAGGGCTCCAGGGCGCCGTTGATGTCGTGGCCTGCAGGGGAGGGACAGATGTGAGCTGGGGAGGGGTGTGGCTCCTAGGCCTCCAGGCCCTCTGAGACCTACGGGGCGTAGGTCCTCCCCACCTGTGCGTCCATCTCTGTTGGGGAGATGCCTTCATCTTCGCCCACCTGACACCCCTCCAGAAGGCCCACAAAGCCACCTGAAGTCTCCAAGAAGAGGAAGGGCCCAGAGTGCAGGTTTGGGACAGACAGGCTGATTCCTGCCTTCCAGACCCCGTTCTAGCTCCTGACATGAGCTAGTCCCTTCCTCGCATCTGTAAAATGGGGTAATCGCCCCCTGTCTTATGGGGTGCTCTGAGGAGCAAATGAGGAGCTTTATTGAGTCTAGTGCCCAATGGATGCCCATCACCCTCGGGGACTCTGTCCTGCCCTGTCCTCCAGGAGGCAGCCAGTTTCAGATGGCCCAGCTGGTGGGCGCCTAGGAACACGTGGCCTGGCTGGCTGAACCACACACATCCTAGGGGTGCCCATGGGCTGCACCCCAGGACCCAGCTGCAGACCGAGAGGGAGTGGAGATCAGAATCAGGAGTGCCCAGCCCAGCCTACCCTCATCCATATGTCCATCAGCTCATAATGGGGATGGGGTGCCTAGCCCTGGTTTTGCAGAGGCGAGAGGACCAGAGAGGTAAGGGCTGGGCCTGGCCTCACAGCAGGGAAGCGATGGCCGCCTGGTCTCCACTCCTCCACCCAGCCTCTCCTGGGCCCTCCTCACTAGCCCCGGCCCTAGGAGAGGAGGGGCTCACAGAAAAGGCCTCTCCTGCAGGGAGGTGCTAACCTTTCCCCTCCCAAGGTCACCTTGTGAGGGGAGCCGGAGGGCGGGGTGATAACGGGGCTGACGTGGGAGATGCGTCAACCCCGATAATGGAGGACAGCCCCACCCACTGCTGACCTGGGCTTGCCAGCCCCCCGAGGCAGAAGGTGCCCTCCCACAGGTCCCTGGAGCCCAAGTCAAGTTGGGGTTCTGTACCTCATGCCCCCTCCCCTGGTAAGCCCTGGGAACAGCGCTCAGTCAGGTCCAGGGACAAATCCTGGCTTTCCTCCTCCCTTCTGTGTGACACTGGGCAGGTCACGTACCCTCTCTGAACCTCAGTCTCCTCATTAGTAAAATGGGGATGTGAAGGGGTGACGCTTTACAGGGTTGTTGAAAGTATGGAACAAGTTAAGGTATGTAAGGTGCCTGGCACAGCGTGGGTGCTCAGCCAACAGAATGGCTGTCCTCACCACCCAGTCCCATGAGCGCTGGGGTCCCCAGGAACCCCCTACCCAGGCACCTCCCTGGCCTCAGCTGGCATTTCAAGAATGCTGAGCCCCGCTTAGGTGATTAATGAGTGGCTAAGCCCTCCTAGGAGTCACGCGCTGCCCGAGACAGGCCCTCCTGCTGCCCCCACCCCTGGCTCACCCAGCTGGGAACAAGGGACACCCACCAAGCGCCACCAATGGCCGTCCAGGGCCCCGTACGGCCAGGGCAAGGGAAGCTTCTCAGGCCGGGGCTCACCAGTTTGCATGCTGAGGTTCTAGAACTGTCCAGCTCTGGCTCTGCCCACGTCCTGGGCCGTTAACCAAAGATCCCATTTACTGAGCACCTACTGTGTTCTTGGCACTCTTAGAGCCAAGTACATGAATAAATCATAGTTTGTTATATGCGCGACATCCCGCAGGCTCTTCATGTGCAGTGTGACCACCTGTATCGGGGACGATAACAGTGACAGAGTACCACACTGACTCCCTGCCAGGCCCCACACTACTCCATGTGCTATATGGGTTTAACTCCTGATCACACCTGCAGACTTGGTGTTATTTGCATCAATCACGCCCTCTCTAAGACAACACAGCACAAAGTCAAACCCAGGCGCAGGGGCCTGGCTGCAAGGGGTAAGGTGTAACTGGTGGCCACTGAGACTTCCCTGCCGCCCTGGGCAGCCCCACCTGATGGGCTGGGGGAGGTTCCCGAGGGAGGATCCAACACAGGAGATGGGCAGGGAGAGGGTACTGGAGTATCACCCCACCCTGGCCGCTGAAGCTGCAAGTTTTTGAGACTGAACTTGGAATTTCCAGTGAATGATGGGGTGATGGAGTCATGGTGTTGCTATTTATAACAGGCCAGGCCCCCTCCTCCCTCCTCCTCTCCTCCTCCCCCTCCCCGGCCAGGAGTGTTCCTAATCACCCCTAATCCTCCTGCCTACCTCCCCTGGGATATGGCCTCAGGCAGAGGCATCCTGGGAGACCCTAACGAGAACCAGATGTGTCTGGGGGGAGGAGAGACCCTCCGTGCCAGGGGCCGGGTGGACGGGAGGATGCAGGAGGGAGGAGGGAGCCACCGGGGCAGGGTGGGGGTGGGCCACTGGTGGGAGAGAAGTTTGAGGTTTGGGGGTTGGGGACCTCCTGAGGAACACTGACCACGTCTTCTTCTCTGGGAGCCCGCGAGGCCTGCCTGGTGTTTGCCCCACACAGCCTGGCCTAAAGGGTCCAGCCACCAGGCAGGTGCCCCCAGCCTGCCCCGGGTACCACGCTGGAGATGTCTAACCACACATTCTAGGGCGGGGGTAGGGGCTTGTGGGAGCCCAGGGATTCCTGAGGCTGGGGCAGAGCCCCCAGGAACCCAGAGGGAAGGCAGGACCCCTCGACACACTCTTGGGGGTTCCCCTCCCCCACCACTCCCAAAAGAGCCCTGGAACATTGCTGAGCCAACAGATACCTGTGAACAGGAAGCTAAGTGTGTCTCCTGCTAATCCTCAAGACCTCCCTGGGAGGTGGAGAGGCTGCCCAAGGTCCCACAACCAGAACATGGCACCACCAGGTCTCAAACCAGCGTGCCTGCCCTCCCCATCCACAAACCCTTCAACAGCTTCCCACTGCTCAGGATGACAGAGCCCTCCTCGGCCCAGGGCCTGGCATGGTCAGCCCCTGCCTCCCCCATGGCTTCCTGTCCTGCCCTAGTTCTTCTCCCTGAAACTACATGGTCCAGCCCCCGCCTCATTCCATCCTGGGTCAAACCCCGCCTCCCCTGCACACCAGGGCCTTTGCACATGCTCCTCTCGCTCTCAGAGAAAGCTCATTTCTGATCGTTCTTCAAGTTTTGGCTTAAAAGTAAATTCCTCCAAGAGACCATCTCTTCCTCTCCCATCCTCTTGAGTGGCAGCCTCTTTTCTACTCTCTCATCAGGCTCCCTGCTCTCCTGCCTGGCACAGACCTCACAGGCAGGTGGAGGGTCTGCCCAACGCCTGCCCACCGTCCACGGCTCTCACTCACCGGGTCATCACTCTGTGCCCAGCCCTACGCCACACACTTTCTATGGCTCATATTTAATTCTCACAACAACCCTGTGGGGTAGGTGGTTTTCTTGTTCTCTATTTTACAGATGAGGAAACTGAGGCTCAGAAAGGATAAATGCCTTGTCATTGCTCACAGATGCGGGAGCTGTCTGGGGAGAGCTCTGTCTCTGTCACGTAAGCATCCCAGCCTACAGCAGGCACACAACACATGTTCATGAAATGAACAAGTAAAGTGGCAAGCGGGATACTGGGACTGGGCCTGTCTAGGTCTGGAGATGTCAGCCAAGTGGTGCTGTGGTTAGGGGTCAGGGCTAGACAGGGCCCCTCCAGGTACCATCCCTGCCCTGCCGAGCTATGTGCCCCAGCTGCTCCTCATTAATTAGGTCCTTTATTACCTGCTTTTAACACGAGCCAGACACTGCCCTTCCCAGGCAGGCTGGGATCGAAGCTGGGGGAGGGAAGCCCCCTCCTCTCCTCTCTCCTCTTCCCCTTCTGCCCAGCCACCCAGCTGGGCAGAAGGGAAACCAAGGGGACAAGAACCAGGTGCGGGATGAGAGCGGGTGGGGGCCCAGGTGGTCCTCCACCCTGGACTCCTCCCTTCCCCTCCTCCTCCTGCTCATGTCCATCACTCCCCCCCACCAGCTGTGGCCACTGGCTGAGTCTAGGCCATTGTCCTGGGGGACGGGGGAGGGTGGGGACCCGGCACAGTGGGTGGCTTGTGCCCTGCCCACACCCTCCCCCCTGCCCGTCAATGGGGCACTTGTCAATTCATGCCCCAAACATGGCGGAAATCCCGTCAGCCACGTGTCCGTGGGCAGGGCAGGCCAGGGCCTAAGGGTGCTGGCCAGGCCTAACTGCTGTGAGCCTGGGGCCGACAGGGCATGGGGCCCAAGCTTCTCCCTCCAGTGCCCCGAGCGTCCATCCTAGGTGCCAGAATCTGAGGGACGCCCTGACTCTAAGCAATGGCAGGGGGTCAGGGTGGTAGTGGTCAAGGGACTGCCCACCTTGGCACCCCCATGATGTCCCAAGGGACCGCTGGGGTCAAAGAGGCCCAGGTGCTAATGCAAGCCTCCCATTCATTGCTGTGACCCTCAGCAAGTGACCGTCCTTCCTTGGTCTGGCTTCCTTCCCCATTGCTGGGGCAGGGATCCCAGCATCTTCAGGGAGAAGGTGGGAGAGTGGCTCGCCCCTGGGAGACCATTCCTTGATCAATGTGAATCGCTGTTTCCGTCTCTCTTGGGACCCCTATCTCCTTTCCTGCCCTGCTGTCCCCCGCGCTTCTCCCCATTACTGCTTATCAGCTCCAGGGAGCCTCTGAGAGGGCCTCGCACCTTCGTCTGAGCCCCTCTGAGGCATGACCAGCACCATGCTGTTATTCTGGCACATGAATAGCACTGTCTGGCCTCCAGGCCCGGGCCCTAGCCGTCACCTCCTGCCCATGGGTAAGCCTTCTGTGACTGCCCGCCTGCCCCGGCAGCCCCTCCTCAATCGCCCCAGTCACAGAGGACCCCCAGTGCTGAGGCTTGTCTCCCAGTATTGACTGAGCTAATCAACGTGCTCCAAACTAATTCACACTGGGAAAGGGCACTCTGGGCTCTCACCTCCTTTGGTTTGGCTTTCTACCTTTATTAATATGATCTCTGATTAATATGATAACTGATAGCTGTCCCTGCTTCAGGCTTCATCTTGCGTCCAGCACCTTCTCACTCAAAATGCCTTCAGATCAGATGCTTGATTTTGTAAGCTACCCTTTGCATCTCTGCATGGAATCCCCAGTTAGCCTAGGGCTAAATGACAGGGATATGGCTCTCCAGTCACTGCCATCAGGCTTTAAATCTGAGCCACCGATATCTTTGTTCCCTCTCAACTGCTTGCTAAAAAATGCAGACGATTCCCACATCCTGCCTGCAGAGACCCATCTCCTCCATGGAACCTGGGTCTCGCCACCCCTGGGTTATAGCTGTGTCCTCCTCTAGTCCCCACGTGGTGGCTACCCTGTCCTCAGGTTGACACAAGATTGATGCTCCCCAGCCAGGTCCAACAGCAGCTGCGAGGTGTTCTTAGGAACCCACATTAGTCCCCAGGAGCCTCTGCTTTGCTTGTGGAGATGTAGGGCCGAGTTAGCGCCCACCGGACACTCCCAGTCCCCTCCCACAGGGACCAGGGCAGGAAGTAAGACCCTGTAGCTTGGGGTGGGGGCAAGTATCCTCTAGCCTTACACATTCCCGCCTGTGTTTACACATGGCATGTCCCACACGCACGTGTGTACACAAGGGCATTGTCCCAGGCATGTATCCACTGACACACACGTGATTGTGTACATGAAAACACACACATGTACGGTGGCACCCCCCTCCCACACTGACACACACGTGTGCACACACCAGCATGTTCCACATGTGTTCATCCATTTAAACCATTATTTACTGAGCGTCCTATGTGTCAAGGACAATGCCGGGCTCTGGTGACACAGCAGAAGACAAAACATGTGGAGTTGACATTCTGGGGGCAGGGTCAGGTGGCAAGATAGATTGATAAAATCTGTAGCATTTTTAGAAGGTGACCAACGCTATGGAGAAAATAAAGCAGGGAGAGGAGGTCGGGGTGCAAGGAGAGGGGGGAGGAATTGCAGTTCTAAGCAGGATGGCCAGGTCAGGTCTCATGAGCAAAGATATGAAGGAGGTGAGCCACACGGATATCTGGGAAGAGCATTCCAAGCAGTGAGAAGCCAGTGCAAAGGCCCTGAGGCACGAGCATGCTCGTGCATGTCCACATCTCAGCACAGACCTGTTCACTCACGCACACATGTACACTCATGCACACATTTTGCCCTTCCTTCCCTTCCCACGGACCCAAAGGCAGGCCCGGGCCCACGTATCTCCCCATCAGCTCTAGCTGGAGACAGCTCTAATGAGCAAACTCTGTCAAGACCCCCAAGTTCCCTGTCCAAGGCAGGCCGCTCCAAACTGGTTGGGGATGGGGATCCCCCTCCACCCCACCAGGCCCCAGGAGGGAGAATCACAGCGAGAAGAGAGCACAGGGGACTGAGAGATGAAGAGGGGAGTAAGGGAGGGAGGGGCCCCAAATTCCACAGACAGACAGAGGCTGTGGTTCTGCATCATGGGGGCTGGAGGGGTCTAAGTCAGATGGAGGGAGAACTTTCCCAGTGATGCAGCCTGGAGGTGGGAAGCAGGGTGGGGGCTGGGATGCCCTGGAGCCCCCAGTCTGTAGTCCATGCCAGCGGAGTCTCTGGACCCAGCTGTCCCCCGACCTGGTGTTTAGCCCTTCCTTCCCATCCCACTCCAGGCCTTTGGCACTCTTGGGGTCTCGCTGCTTACATTACACAATCGCGACCATCTGAGTGGGGGCTCTGAGATCCGGAGGTGAAGGGGCTGGACGGAAGTACATAGCACAGCCACCAGTGATGCATCAGGACCCTCCGCTTGCAAGGAGGAGAAGTACCCCATCCTACATCACTCCTGGTTGGCACCCCCCTGTGCCTAGCTGCAAGTCAGCAAACCCAGATCCTGTCCCAGCTCTGTCATGGCGCCCCTGAGTAAGCCTAACATATCACCTTCTTCTCCTGCCTCAGCGCCCCCTCTTGGAAATGAGGGGATACCATCTGCACCTCCACTGAGCTGCAGGAGCCCCTGGAGACAAAATGTGCAAAAGCCCCTGGGCTGGGTACAGCAGTAAAGATAAAGGACAAGGATGGTCAAGCCCCTTCCCCCTTGCCCACCTGCCCAATCCCAGAGTTTTGAATCTCTGAGGTGGAGGGTGGGGTGGGAGGCACCAGGAGCCAGGAGCAGGCCCAGGACCCGGCAGGGCCAGACCAATCATGGAGTGGGGGGGACCCCTGCAGACAGAGAGCGCGCTCAACGAGGCTAACGGTTTCTCCTCATCGCGAGAATTAGTGGCCCAGAAAAAGCAAAGGCCTCTCCCAAGGCACACAGCACCAGCCGCAGACCCCAAAACAAGCTTGGGGACCTTGACCTTCCCTGCGGACCAATACATGCTCAAAGCGAGGACATGATATCTGCCATGAGCCTGCGGAATCTGGGCTGTGCACCCAGATCGTAACCACAGCCCAGGCTGACACCTGTGAAGCCAGGCGCTGCACGAGGCCCCCCGCAGGCCCCGGTTCGCCTAGGAACGCCGAGAGGTAGGCACGGTGACCACAACTGTATTCCCGTTTCACAGAGAGGAAAATGGAGGCACAAAGAGGTGCAGTGACAGGCCCAGAGAAGGACCGTGGGTGAGCCTCAGAGCTGGGGACAGGCCCTGGCAGCACATCCAGTGAGACCATTACACCATCTGACCCCTGCCGCCAACCAAGGGGCTACCGGACCCACTGGCCGCAGGGGCTGGAGACTCTGAGATGGGAGGGGAGGCCTCTCCCCGCCATACACACATCCAGGCTGGGAGGGAAACTGAGGCCCAGAGGGGAAACCCATGAGGAGGAAGAAGGCGGAAAGGAAGGGCAGACGGCCTGGGTTGGGCAGGGCCACTCCATTAAGGATTCAGTTAATGATTTCTGCTCCCTGCCCTTATCAGAAGGGCAAAGTCCAAGGGCAGCAGCCAATCCGTGGCCCGCTGGGCTGTTACCCAGCAGCCTCTGCTGCCAGGGCCCCCCTAGCACTGTAAGCCCTTGGGAGTCAGGGAGTGGGGGCCAGGTCCCCTGGAGGAAGCCATTCTGCCCAGAGCTGCCTGTCTTCCCCTTAAACATTTTGCTTGGCCTTGCCTAAGGCCCCAAGGGGCCCTCTGCCCAGGCCCCCAGACTCGGGAAAGGCCCTGAGGCCAGCAGGAGGGAAACCACCTGCCCCTCTCCCCGGCACTGCCATCCCAGCCAGCTTCCTGGGGCGCCCCCCACCTCTGTTCACGTAACTATTGTTGCCTCCATCGACCCTGAGAACATTTCCTGCTCCTCCCCACCATGGCCCTGCACTGGGCGTGGGGGACAAGGGGATGAGTCAGACCCCCCACTACCATTTTCCATCCAGCTGGACTCAGGACCTGGGACAGGAGTCCTCCCCAGGGCTCCGGGTGGACCCAGGAGGCACCGCATCTCATCCCCTTGGGAGTCAGGGGTCTGGCTGCCTCCCCCATCTACCTGTTCCCTGGGTCAGACAGACGGGCTGACACGGGACACAGTACTGTCCGTCACACACACCAGCCAGCCCCGGCCTCCTGTCCAGCATGGGCGTCTTCTTCCGCAGTCGTCAATGGGACCCCTTCCTGCCCTCAGGAGGCAGAGATGCTGGTCCCCATCGGGAGGCTACCCTCCCTCCCCCAAGGCGCCGGTGGCAGGAGAGACAGCAGGGGTCTGGGTGTCAGCTCTGGAAAACACTGGCTAAGACCCTTCTCTTGGATCCTGGGTAAAGGGGCCAATGCCACCCCCACCCCCATTCCAGAGCTGGGGGAGGGGTGGCTTTCAGACCACGATCCTGGTGCTCTGGAGGGCTATGGGGGGCCCACCCCGCTTTGTCCAGTGTATATATCCCATCGGGAAGCCATGAGTTTGTCTCTTTTTGTGTGTGACCCCATCTCTGGTCCAACGCACCTGCTCACACAAGAGGGGACACGAGGCCAGAGAAGGGAAGTCACCAGCCCAAACTGCCCATCAGGTCTGGAAGGGGTGAAAACTCAGCTTCCCATTGCCAGCCCTGGTGGAGCTCTAGGGGCTGCATGGAGGTCCCTCAGCCTTTCGGTGGCCTTGGAGGTCGCTCAGCCTTTCGGTGGCCTTGCTAGTACCTGCTGGAAGCCCAGTTCCCCTCGGTCTCTAAAACTCCACACCTGCCTGCTTTCTGGGGGCCACTGGCTGCTCACTGAAGCCCCATGTGCCCCCGGAGCCAGGGGCCAGCCTCTCCCCCTTCCATGCCCCTTCCCAAGGCTGAGACAAGGCTCATCAGAGCTGAGGGCATCATCCAGACCTCTGCCACCCGCTCCTGTCTTGCAGGTGAGGGAAAAGGGTCCAGAGCGGACGAGAGCTCTGCACGGGGTCACTCAGCTCTTGGCGTCTGAGCCTCCACCGAAACTCTAAGGTCTGCTGACACTGCCTTGCGCCCGTCCCTGACCAGGCTTTGGGAATGCAAGGCCTCAGCCCATGAAGGCGATGAGGAGCACACCTACCACCGAGACCCTGTTACCTGCTCGGAGCCAGTGCATCCTGCCTGGAGGGTCCCCTCTCTGTAGGCCCTGTGCCCGCCGGGCCGGGCGGCTGTCGCCTCCCTCCAGGGGATTAACTGGGCAGTCACGGGGGCTCGGCTGTACCAGCCTCGAGGGGGCCGCCCTGTCCCAGCCTCCCACCCGAGGCCCAAAGCGCCTTAGCCCCCAGCCCACCACCCCGGGGTGGGCACAGCCTGGCCCACCTGCAGAAGGCTGGACCAGGATATATGCCTGGTGTGCCCAGAGTCTGTCATATCAGATGAAGAACCCTGATGAGTCCCTGAGTAGAAAGCAAAGACCCTCCCTCCTGTACCCACTATCCAGAGGGAATGACCAAGGCAGAGTGGGGACCAGAGGAGAACCCAGGTGTCCTCAGCCCCAAATACGAGTGCTCCCACACACATCTGCATGCAGAGAAGCACAGCTTCCTGCCCCCAGCACGTCACACGTACATTCAGGAGCACACTCAGACCTCGCCTCTCCAAGGCGCTTCCTAACACCCACACTGGGTCCCACACAGCACTGTCCACTTGACGCCCTGCCAGGCCGCCCCCTCCCATGTGACCCCAGAGACCCCAGCCCTAGCACCCACCCCACCTTCCCTCCATCTCAGGCTCCTCTGGGAAGCTTTCTCCAGACCCTGGCTCCCTCCTGGCCCGGCTTGGGCGGGCAGCCGCACACCCCCCTGCTCCCCACAGACATTCTTGAGTCTCCTCTTATCTCTCTGGAGGGAGCAGCGTAGCCTCCCAGCCAGGCCAGCCGCATGGCTGAGCCGTGGCGTCAGCCCCCACCCCCACGGGCAGAAGGGAAGGTTTGGCTCAGGAGATGGGGAACCTGGGCCAGCCAGGCCCGCCCCTCTGCCAGGGCCCAGGGTTCTGGGGGAGGAGGTGTCGGGATATCTGCAGGAAGCAAGAGGGACTGGCCCACAGGTCATTCGCGGTAGTAACAGGCTCAGGGCACCCCAAAAGAGTATACCCTAAGCCAGGACTAGTGTCCCCTTCCCACCTCCCCAGGAGCCCCCAGCCCCTATAAGGCCCCTTGAAGGCTCCTAAAGGAGGAAGTATCTGGGGAGAATGAGAGGCCCCAGGAGCCCCAAATGGCCCAACTACCTCAGGATCGACCATTTAATCCAGCTGAAATATGATTTCTTGGGGCCTAGGTCTGTTGGGGTGTCCAGAATCCTGGCATGGGGAGGCCTGAGGCTTGAGGATGCCCTGACTTGGGCTGCTCAGCAAGCAGGAGTGGACAGAGCCTCCTGCTCCCAAGTCACAGGGAGGGAGTAAGTGAAGCAAAGAGGGCCTTCTTCTCGCCCTCGTGGAACTCCGAAGGGGTCTGGGCACCAGGCTGGACACTGGGCCCTCATTCCAGTCCTGTGGCCCAATGGTCCTGCGCAGTACCCCATAGGCAACCCCCACCTCAGAGTGGGAGGTTCTGAATCACTGAGATCTGGCTTCTGAATGCACTGAGAAGCATGTGGGCTGAGGGGTTGGGGAGAGGGTAGGGCACAGGCTGAGGACCCTAAGTTGGTAGAAAGGAGCACAAGAGGGGTCAGAGGATCTGGCTAGATGCTCCAGGGAGGGTCTGAGCATCAGTGTGGGCCTCAGCCACCCCCTCCCACACTCTGTCCCATCCCTCCAGAATCCAGCACCCAGGATGAGGGGGGACAACCCTGGGGGAGGGGCATGGTCTATTCAGCCTCTGGGAGTTGGTCAGATGTAAGAGGAGACCTCCAAAACCA